>CM022704.1:3502892-3960392 GCA_012295165.1 Asparagus setaceus | reverse complement strand
TTTTGAGCTGTTTGGATCTTAGACAATGCAAATTGAGCTCTTTTGAAGCTCTCAGATTTGGGCCTGGGTAAATTCATAGAGGTCAATAATGGGTCAGTTTGAATTATTTTCATGAATATACTAGGGATTAAATTTTTGAAGATCTTACATTAAAATAGGCAAAGATATTTTCTTTTTCAACTTACAGTTCCTATTATTGTTAGCGTTGGATTGAACTTGATGCATCTTGTTATTTTTATGGTTTCGTTTATAATCTTGTTTCTTTGCAGTCGATCATGCTATTTTCTGAATTTTGTAGGATGAAGTGTCTTTAAAATTATTATAGAAATTATGATCCTACAAATAATGTTAGAGCTTCTATGCCCATTTAATATAGCTTGTTTGATTGGTTGAGAACTTGATGATATAGGATCGAATTAAATAACTACTGCAAGGAAATCCGTCATGTAGGCTTTACATCCTTTTATATATATATATATATATATATATATATATATATATATATATATATATATATATATATATATATATATATATATATATATATATATATATATATATATATAATTTGATGAGAATTCTAATTAGGTAAAGCTAAGATTAGGTGTCCATATGTCATCTTCGATAGGATATAAGAACACATGGTTATTTTTGATATGACACATGTCACACCAATTTCTCATTATATATAAAGGAGGATATTTCTTCCAAGTCATAAGACGATATCGACTATTGAGTATGATCGATATTACAAACTAATTTGTAGAATTAGAAGCTGATAATTGAATTGAAGTTATGCTCTCTTTAAACCATTATTTACAATTTGAAAAATGATAGCAAAGTAAAATTATATATACCATATGGTCCATATATAGAAGGAGAGCTGTTGAACATATATTTTTTAAACCAGAACCTAGATTTACTCAACTATGTGTATTCTGCTCTTACTACTGCTATATATAAATCTAATTTTTTTTCCAACAGTAATCATGTTTGGCCAATCCAAATGAATCCTTTCATTTTCTGATAAAAACAAGTGTAGTTATTTTGGCATTATCAAAAGAATTAATTTTGTTTTATTTTTTCATGCAGATAGTTCCAACCAAATAGCTGGAAGACAAATACCCAGGAATGCTGAAAGATGTGCGTAAGTGCCCAAAAATCATCGCCTGTGAGATTGTAGCGACTGTAACTGTACCCAATTTATCTTCATTCAACTTTGATTAACTTGGTCATCATAACAAAATCTAATTTGTTTCACGTACGTTAATACGCAGTGGACCTACCAAAACAAGAAAATTTGTTCCGGTGGATCACGACCTTGGTGATGACTGTTGACGCCTGCTGCTATTTGACATTCCACTTTGTAAATATTGTATATTATCTCAAGAAAGGGGTTTATCAGCTTAATAAATATCATAAAAGAAATGGACGATAAGGCCCATATATTGATGGAAAGGTATGAACTGGGGAGATTATTAGGGCAAGGAACATTTGGAAAAGTGTATCATGCACGAAATATGAAGACTTTTCAAACTGTTGCTATAAAAATGATCAACAAAGAGAAGGTATTGAGGGTCGGCCTTATTGATCAAATCAAACGAGAGATATCAATAATGAGATTAGTGAAACATCCAAATATTGTCCAACTTTACGAGGTCATGGCTACCAAAGCCAAAATTTACTTTGTGATGGAATATGTGAAAGGGGGCGAGCTTTTTAATAAGGTTTCCAAGGGTAGGCTCAAAGAGGACATTGCCCGAAAATACTTCCAACAGTTGATTAGTGCTGTTGATTATTGCCATAGTAGAGGTGTTTATCACCGAGATTTGAAACCCGAGAATTTATTGTTGGACGAAAATGGAAATCTCAAGGTATCAGATTTTGGTTTAAGTGCACTCGCTGAATCTAAAAGGCAAGATGGTTTACTTCACACTACTTGTGGAACTCCAGCTTATGTGGCTCCTGAAGTTATCAATAGAAAAGGATATGATGGTGCAAAAGCTGATATTTGGTCTTGTGGTGTAGTTCTATTTGTTTTATTGGCTGGCTATCTCCCTTTTCATGAATCAAATTTGATGGAGATGTATAGAAAAATCGGCAAAGGCGAATTTAAATGCCCTTATTGGTTTCATTTTGAAGTTCGAAAGTTGCTATTCATTATATTAGATCCAAATCCAAGTACTAGAATATCAATTGCAAAAATCAAAGAGAATTCTTGGTTCAGAAAAGGTTTCGATGACAGACTAAAGGAGGTTGAAACAGGCAAAAGAGAGATAACCCATGTAAATGCTGATGCTTTTTTTAGCTCTTCTGATAGCAGCACGAGCGAGGAAAACCAAGATCCTGAAGAGAATCATGAATTGTCAAAGCCCATTAACTTGAATGCTTTTGGTATCATTTGTTTATCATCAGGATTCGATCTCTCAGGATTATTTGAGAGGGACCAAAGAAAAGAAGCGAGGTTTACTTCTCATCAGCCTGCAACTGCTATTATGTCAAAGATGGAGGAAGTTGCTGAGAATTTGAAATTAAAAGTTAAAAAGAAAGATGGGGGTGTTTTGAAGTTGGAAGGATCGAAACCTGGAAGAAAGGGGATTTTGGCTATTGATGCTGAGATATTTGAAGTTGCTCCTTCATTGCATCTTGTGGAGGTGAAAAAGACTAACGGAGACACATTGGAGTATCAGAAACTGTTTAAGGAAGACATGAGGCCGGCGCTTAAAGATATAGTTTGGGCATGGCAAGGTGAAAAGCACTATCATCTACAAGAGCAGCAGCAGCAGCCTCAACCTTAACTGTAAACTCTACCAAAAAAAAAAAAAAAACATATGTTTGTTGTTTGTGTACTATGAAAACAGGCTTATACTTTTTGTAATATACACTTCTTGTTTGGTGTAATTTTCTTTGTACATAAGGTAAGTAGTCGAGTTCTTTTTCTCCAAATGAAGATTTGGAGACAACTGAAGGATTATACCCACAATAAATGTATCTATTAAGTCAATCTGATATAGCGATATTGTTATCGTGCAAGAAAATAGTATTTTTATACAGGATCTTGTTAAATGAAGTTAGTAAACTTTAATTCCATTTTGTGGCATGATGGTTGTCTGTGTTATACCTTCTATAATATATACCATTGGTAGCTGAAGTCAGTTTTATATGAAAATTTTCTGTGAATCTTCAGATAATTATTAAGTCTCTTGAGTATACAAGAAGAGCTATGCTTTCAAATGACACTATTTTCTGTCCTATTTTTATTTGTAGAGTGTTTTCTGAGAGTTTTGATAAAAAGGTCTTTTCCTCTTCAGCATAGTACATAATCAATTCGATAACCTCTGAGTGACACTTTAGCTTTCGTCTTGAAACAATAGACTCTCTGTTGCTCCCATCTCATTATTGAAACATTTTATGATATTGCCTTCATCTTGAAGTATTTTTCGCGCATATAGTTTCAATCAAATAACTGGAATACAAATAACAAGGAGTGCTGAAAGATGTGCGTAGATGCCTGGAAATCTCGATGATACTGAAAGGAGCATAATTCTGATATCGTTATGTTGATCTCATTATGTTTCGCGATGTATTACTCCTCTTTTAAAATATGTCATTCACTCAAATGTTTAGTGGAAACTCCCCATTCTGAATTACAATAACATGTCATGTTAGCATTCAACCGAAAACTATGCTCCTTTTGCGGTATTGACATTGTATGCAATTTACGCAGAATCTAGATACCACTCATAACGAAGAGAAAACTTACCTTTTAGGTGATCAAAGAAACTTATAATAACAAGTGGTCCTTAAATTTTATACTACAAAAATGAAAAGAATAACCATCATTATAACCTATAAGTTAGTGACGTCCAAAGTAAAATTGATCACAACTAATAATTCTTGCTAACTGCATCCTATTCTAGACTACAGATACCTGAGCAGAACTTCTTGTATGCACGTATCAACTTGACTACCAATACAATCCTGCAAAACAAATTAAACTTTCAAGATATCAACCTCTACGATGATCGAAATTTTCAAAAACTTTCAAGGCTGCGCAATAGGCAATATCCAAACGGTGAAGCGATGGAACTATCTTGAGATGATGAAACCCCTCACAAACATCATTAAGAAAGTTGAATACCAAAAATGTTGCAGTACCCCATGGTACTACCCGAGGTTCGTTACATGGTGTGAGGATATTGTGTGCTATCTCTTTTGTCTGTGACATCCAGTTCTTGTTAGCATCCTCACTGTTGGAATTGTTGGCGAATTCAGAATTAGCATTGTTAACATTGCTCGAACAACACCTGGGTTTTGCTCATAGGATCTTCAGCGTCGAGTTTGTTGAAATTCTAAGACATGGATATCGCTTAGGGCCATGGAATCGACTTGTTACAGGAAGGAAGCAAGAATTCCGTTGATAACTCCTAAATCCTGAACGAAAGAAATTTTTATGGATCTTATCATAGTACATGTTTGTTTTATGGGTTTTATTTTTGATATCCCTTACATTGTAGATATATTAATATTTGCCTCTCAAATCATAATAATTCTGAATTTGCCCTTTAATATGCTTTATTCCCTCAAATTTGCCCTCACCCTGACTTCTGTTAAATTGTAAATAGTTTTTCAGGGGTAAAATTAACTCTTCAACCCTATTTTAATTGTTTTTAAAAACAAAATCAGCAGAAAAAAGGAAAATCCATTATAAACTCAACGACCCGTTTAAAATGCAGCCCATTATAAACTGAATGACTTCATTTTTTTATTTTTTTTTATTTTTTGTATAGGGACTTTATTAATGTTTGAAATCATGTCTTACAACCTCAGCCAATCGCAATGACATTAAAAAAGTACCCAAACGTCAAGAGAAATGAATAGCGAATCTGTTCTCTTTTAATAACAAGTAGGGTTATGGGTCTGATTTGTGACTATATTATTTTTCCTGGTATTGTTCTTAAAAACAATTAAAATAGGGTTGAAGAGATAATTTTACCCTGAAAATGAAACTTGCAGAGATTTTGAAGTTAAGAGTGAAGAAGGATGGGGCTGTTCTGAAAATGGAAGGACCGAAAGCTGGAAGAAACAGAGATTTTGGCTTTTGAAACAAACCACCGGTTCTGCTGCTTAAAACTATTTTCGGTAAATTAATCTGAAAGTTTCTGATAATAAAAGTTCATCCCTCTTTAGCCACAGTAAGTGATCAATTCCACAAAAAAACAAAAAAACAAAAAAAAAAACAAAAAAAGAAAAAGAAAAGATGAACATATTCTTAACACACAATACAAGAAATATTTCACTGAAAATTTATGTATTTACAGCTGGATAACAAAAGGGGAGTTCGTCAGATCAATAAATTCTGAAGAAACTTTAGCTTTCTTCTTGCATTTTCCAACAATGCAGATAGATGGCGTCGACAAATCTATGATATTCCCTTCATCTTGAAACAATACACCCTCTGTTGTTCCCATCTCATTATTGAAACATCTTGGGGAGTATTCTTGTTCAGTGCATGAAATTTTACTGAATGCGGGCTTCGGAGACTCATACCCAATATTATTGAATCCCATCCCATTGAATGCAATATCTGATGTTCCCATCTCTTTATTGAAACATCTTGGAGAGCATTCTTGTTCGTAGCATGAACTTTTATTGAAGCCAGGCTTTGGAGACTCAGCAAGGGACTGATACTCGTACCCAAAATTAACGAATCCCTTGTCATAGGGGAAATCACAAGAAGATGATCTTTCAAAAGAATCGTTATCTTCTTTCACTTCCTTATCGTCTTCATGACAGTCTACTTCATCTATCTGACCTTCGACATAGCATGGAAGTTCGTCCATAACACAAACATTTACTTTCATTTGATCGGGTAATTTTGGACAGCCACCAATATGCTTCATGTATTTGGTTGAGAAGAAATTCACTGTGAGGTTTAAGCTGGCAGAAATAAACATCTGAGTTTAAATTGTTAAAAGAGGAGAAATAGGAGCTATATAGAAAAGGACTTACTTTTCCCAGGATGGAAGATTGAGCATTGTGTAAGCCATTTTGATTTTGTTAGCTATGCCAGAAAGGGACTTGAAATTTGAAGCAGCTTTTCTCACAGCTAGAGACTCTGTCGGATGTTGCCAGGCCCATTCAAACTGCAACCGTTAAGTTTCGAAACTCAAGTGTTAGAAACTTAGAGAGATTCCGAAAACAATTAGAAAAATGCTCCAAAATTTCCACTTTAACACTTTATATTCAGCGATAAACACCGACTTCTATTTATAATCTTCATCCAAAGAACCTAATGACTAGTAGTAATCTAACAATCTAGTTTAAAAAATAACTTCAGGTAATTCCAAAGATGATAATTGACAAAAAGTCTTTCCTGAACCAACACAAAACAAATTGAAGAATAAAGACAACAAACAACAACAGACATCGATTAGCATCGAAAATTGTCTCAAGAGTTCACCAACAATGTACCACAACCAAGCATTGAAGTGGCGCTATAACTTTATATACCTATCAATAAACAACATAGAACTCGACTATGCCTAGATATTTCATTGTAGGTATATCCTATTGATACATATCATTTCCCTTTTTTAAGTATCATAGTGTCTATAGTTTCAATTTGACAATGATGATTAAAAATCTATGACCTCCTAAACATTGGAGTCTTCTGATTTCTTGTCAATAACCACTTTAAATATATATTTTTAATAATCCAACCCAGAATCAAACCCATGACCGTAGGAGTCATATTGAAACCTCTTTATATAAAAAGATATGGCTATAAGCATAAAACTAACATAATTATTAATGTATAATAACCTGAAGGGCCGAGACATTGGAAGGGAAGCCATAGATGCAAAGAATCATCTCCCATGGCCGTCCTCTCTTCGTCCTCCATGCACCACACCTGATTTCTCCATTATGCTGACGAATCCTTCGCCGAGGATTCACAGTAAACCTACAGAATTCACACTCCAAATCAGAGCCAACTTCAAAAACATTCAATCGTCGTACCAAGTTTGAATCTTTATAGGTCGTCAAATATTGTAACCCCCAAAACATAACAACTTTTCAACCAAATGCTACCCATGACTTGATTAAATTCAATTTTTACCAATATCCAATACTAATTCATTGTAAGAGCACATAATTTACAGCAGGCCCAATTTACCAAAAAAAAAACTGCTTACCAAGTTTGAATCTTTATAAGTGATCAAATCTTGCAACCCATAAAAATTTAAAAATTTTGAGCAAATCCTACTCAAGGATTAATGTAAAAGTTTGCCAAGTACCCAAATCTAATTTCCACAACACAAGAGCATCTTGATCTGCTCAACAAACTAATATATGGAAAAATAAAAAAAAGCCCAAAAGTTTAAATATATTAAAAAGAGAAAAAATGATGAAGACTCAGATGATTAATTACCCAATGTAGGTGTGGCCTTTATGGCGAGGGCTCAGAGAGCAGAGGAGATAACAAGCGAAGAAGCCGCCGCCGCCGCCGCCGCCATTGCTCTCTTCCTCTTCTTCTCTCTCTTCATCTCTTTCTCTCTCCTCCACTTGGGTTTTCTCTGATTTTCTCTTTGTTGATGCTCTTCCTGCCATTCTCTCTCTCTCTCTCTCTCTCTCTCTCTCTCTCAAGGGGGGGGTCAAATATTATGACCGTTGGAGATCCTATTATCTAAAGGGATCATTATCTTATTTTGTAAGCTGGGACCCAGTTTCAGTGAGAGGGTGCTTAAAAAAACTTCAAATCTATTCTATTTGCAGATTTGCCCTTCAAGGGTTAAACATTTGCTAATTTACCCTTTTCATTCTTTGACATTGAGTTAAATTACTCCTTCACATTAATACTCTGAATTTCAAACTGAAAAGGAATAAAGTTACAAATTCCAGTTTCATTTAAAAAAAAGTTACAAATACCTCACGTCACGTCAGCGACTATCCCTTTTAAAATAAATGACTTTTTGTCGATATACGCCGAAATCTACTCTATTTACATGTTTATTCTCTGAAGGTGCATATTTTGCTAAGTTACGGCTGTGATTTTAACAGTGTTAAATGAGGTAGATATAAAATTCAATGTGGAAAAATATAAATTAGCAAATATGCAAATTTGGAGATAAACCTGCAATTAGATTTGACGTGAGGGGGGTATATAGGCAAAAAAACCCTTTCTGAATTAGAGCCAAAAAAGCTTCAAATTTCATTTGCAACTTATTAAATATATTTAATTAGCTTTAAATAAAAAACACCAGCAAATGAATCAATCAATTCTGCACAAAAGCCAGTCAGATTCTAAGACAATCTCCTTATTTTAGACCGATTTTTCAAGTTTTTGAGACTTTCTCCATTTTAAGACATTTTACAACACTAATCTTGATGATTACGACTCTCTCCTTAGTTGGGATCCGACTGCATTTTGAAGTTTGAACTCAACGTTCAACAACTTGAAAAATAATTCTTTACTCGTGTCTCTATTCAGTCCATTCCTCCAATGAAATATGAAAACAAAAGATAATGCCCTTTTTAGCCTTCTCAAGAACATCAATATCAATACAAACCCACAGCGAGTGATCTAGATGGTTGGGAGGTTTCAACATGGTTCCCACGGTTTTCGATTCAATTCCGGCCTGAGTTATAAAATAAAAAAAAGGTAAAAGTGAAAAGAAAAAAATAGGAAAGAAAGAAAATATATTTGGCGCTGCATTTCAAGAAAATGATCATATATCTGTTGAAACAACTCAATAAATAAACTGATAATCAAACCTTTGTGTCTCTTTATACATGTGCACCATCTCAAGTTAATCATTCAACAAAAGAATCATCTCTTTGCAGAGTAAAAAAGATGATATAGATACAAGCATGTATCTTCAATCAAGCAAAAAACCTTGCATTGTATTCTTATATTGGACAAACAAAATTGAGCCCCTGAATTAAAAGCCAACCTGCAAATGCAAAAAATGCATTTAGTAAACCTTTTAGCTACCGCAATCACAAAATGAAATGCAACCAAATTGACTGCAAGTACAAAAGCACCAAAAAAGTGGGTACATTTCACATAACCAAAAACTTCTAAAAATGTCAAATTACAGCGAAAAAGTTTTGTGAGATAACCCCCAAATTGTCAGATAACACCTAAATTTGTCAGATAACCCTCAATAAACATTTTTGATTTTTTTTAAGGAAAATACGCCTTTGGCGCACAAAACAACACCACCAATAGCCACAATTAATGCGCCTTTGGCACACATGGGAATTGAACTCAGGCTCCCCCACGGGGAAGTGACATGGCTTTGCCATGTGACCTACTGGGCTGCCCCAAACATTTTCGGTGTTTAAGTGACAATTCTAAGGTTTTGGTGTTATCTGAAAACGGGCCAAAGTTTTTGGGGGTTAGGCGAAATTTACCCCAAACAATTGGGCTCCTTGCAAGTGCAGCTGCAAAATAAGTTTGTGTTGTAGCAAAACGAACAGTTGCAAATGTAACCACAGATACCTTTTGCAATTAGTAACTGTAATTATAATTGTAATTTTCTACACTCTAAACAAGCCCTAAGTGTTTGTTCTCTCATTAACAGTAACCAAAGAATGTCAATTACCTCACCTTCTTTGCATTTGCTTGCAATATAAGCAAGTTTCCGGTTAGTATCCAACTGCATATAACCAACAGTCAATCAGATGACCCGGTCCTGCTCTGCCCATGAAATTATAACGATGATATAGACCAATAAGAACAAAAGTGTTGATTTAGCAATATCAATCATAAAAAGGTATTTTTACCTCTTATGGCTTGATAAACCGAGTTATCTTTGAAAGAACAGTTCTCAAGTTGCGGACGCCAGCTCCAGACTTGGAGCTCACCATCATCTGCATCCAACAACAACAAATTAATTACATTAATAAATAATGTCACATAATTTTCTAAGAGTTTAGTATTCTTTGAGATGATTCATGGAGCGGGGGAAACTCACCACGGGATTAACTATCGACTTGTTTTTCTTGAGGCTCTGCCACATAATTAAAATGATAATGATTATAATGTAAAAGGTATATGCATATTTGTAGTCAATTGAGCATGGATATTTACCTCTTGAATTTGCATAGCACGGCGAGCAACGTCTATAGGGAAAACTAAATCGGTCTTGGTTAACACGATTTGGTAAGGTGTTCGAGATCTGAGGAAATAAATGGGACAAAATCAACATTAATGATGATATCATAGAAACTATATAAAACAGACACTAATAAGAATGTAAGCATCTTCATATTTATACTGGGGAACACTGAAACTAATATAGATTTTCACAACATATTCCTTCCAAATACATGCAAATGCTAAACCATGCTCATAGATCCAAATATATAATACCTTTCCATTAAATCGATGAGTTCATGGTCCCTTGGTTTCATACCCCATTTCGTGTCAACAAGAAGACAAACTTTATGTAGACCAACCCTTGTGGACACATACTCCTTCACCTACAAAAAATTCTAAGATCTTATCAAAAGGATAGAGTATTAAAGTTCAATAGTGATTCAACAAATCGAATGTTTATTTAATAAAATGATAATAACTTCATAGCATAGTGCAAATCACCATGAAAAGTGTACTAAAAAGTGTACTAACTTGAAACTAGTCTCTACTCAGACGATAAACAGAATATGGACCAAGTTGGAAAGGATGAAAGAGAACATCAACAGAAATGTAACAACAATGACATGATTGAACAATGATAGGAAAACCACAATCTATTATGTCTCTCCCTGCTCTTTTAAATCCGCTTAAACCAATTCAACTGCCTCAGGCTGCAATTACCTCAAAATTCCATGCCAAGATAATTTATTTTTCTAATCATAGTATATCATCAGCCTCTCCATCCTTTTGTTACATATCCAAGATAATTTAGTTTACTCTTTGGCGGGTCGTTTTCTTATTTTGCTATGTCCTTTAGCCACTTATCCAGGTTTCATATTAGGGAGTGCATGCTTTTAGTTAGTAGAAACATGAAAGACTAGGATGATTTTGAAACTGGTTTATAATTTGATACGAATATAATGTCTTCTGTGATGGGACTTTAATGAAGCAGAATATAAATATTTTGATGTAACATATTTTGTAAAGGATCACGACATTCTTAATTCATGTAAAACATTCTTTAAGCATGAGGAGAAAGAAACAATGGAAATTGATGTTCATAAAACAAAGAATTCCAAATATTGTTAACAGAGAAGACAGAGGGTTAAACATGATCAGTTAAAATTAGAAGAAACTAGACATAATGAAATAATTGTTGGTACTCACCAGCTCCTCCCACGCATCTTTGACTTCTTCCTTGGCATAAGCAAAACCATATCCAGGCAAATCAACTAAACAAAGCTTTGAAGCAAGCTTAAAAAAATTGATCGTCTGTAAAAGTTCATAAACAGTTAGTTGTTATGTCGAGTAACACAAGGTTTAGATTATACTCAATTAGAATCGTAAATGCATCCTACCTGCGTAAGGCCAGGCTTATCTGATGTCCTTACTACTCCCCACTGCCTAGTAAGTGCATTTAGCATCGACGACTTTCCCACATTTGACCTGCCTTAATGGCCAATTAAACTTGTTATGAAGATGACAATTAAAGTCGTTATATGAAAAGAATGGAAATATACGCAGAAAAAATACACAGGGATAGGCTGACTTCTTAAAAGATTATGCATGTAGCTTCAACACCCAAAAAACAGCAAGCTATCAAGCCAATGCAATTTTCACAATCATAGACATGGACATATCTGTTGCACTGGATTGTGCATGTTTTGAACTTGTCAATTCCATGGGGCTGTCCTGCTAAACCAATAGATTCCAGCTAAAGAAAGAAAATAAAAGTCTTAGATTATAAGTCATCCAAGCAAGCTCTGACATCTCATACTTCATAAATAGGAAATTTAGGTAGTGTATTTAGGTTGCACTGGATTGTGCATGTTTTGAAATTGTCGATTCCATGGAGCTGTGCTGCTAAACCAATAGATTCCAGCTAAAGAAAGTAAATAAAAGTAAGTCTTAGATTATAAGTCATCCAAGTAAGCTCTGACATCTTATACGTCATGAATAGGAAATTTAGGTAGTGTATTTAGGGTAAGGGCAAATATAAGACTCTTACCCTACCTTTCTCCTGCCCATTGCCACAACTAGATTATGATAAATGAAATATGTTGATCTCTCAGGCTAACATAACTAACTTCTGAATGAGCAAAGGTCAAACATAAAAGATAGATATAAGTTTACGCACTGTACGCAAACATCAGCATTGATGACCAAATTAGAAGAGAAATATACAGCAACATAAGTTTTCTTATATAATTATCTTTTAAATACAACATGAGAATAGATATAAAAATCATATATTTATTTTGCTTGATGCAACATACCTGCAAATGCTATCTCTGGCAATACAGGAGGTGGAAAAGATGAGGAAATCTTCGCAGCAGCAAAAAATTCCAACTTATTTCTGAATACCTGTGGAAAAATATCCCAGCAAGTAAAGAAATAATTATGCGGCAATGAGAAACTTGAGAATCAAATATGAAAAGATACAAATAAGTAGCACTCAATGATGCAAGAAGGATCATACATTATCTTCAATCCGCTCTCTTTCGATACTGGTAGAAAAGGGAACATTATCTAAAGGTGCAGACAGCTTAATGTTGTATCCAGCATCCTTCAATTCATTCAATCGCCTACGACCCAAGAGCTGTTGTTGGTATTGATAGTAATTATTATGACATGCTTTATAACATGAGATACTAAAAACAATTAAAAAAGAAAGCTCAAATGCTGTGTGTATTTGATATACATTATCTTCCACAAATGAAAGGATAGAAGGGCTTGGTTGTATAGCACGGAACTGAGCATTCTTTGAAATTTCAGATTCGTTCTCTTCGTTCTTCTCAGCATGATCTATGAACATGATAGCATGAACAGGAGAAAAAGGAGATTAAATTTGAAATGTATGAATATACATGACTAACAAGCACTAAACAAAATTCTTCATTAACAATTACTGCACCAAATTGTTACGAAGAAACAATCATGATTATTAAATTTCAGTTCCCTATGCTCATTTTGTTTTGACTAATTTGAATCTCCACTGGATGAGACAGCTACTATATATATAGCATGAAACCCGCAAGAAAAGTAAGCAAAGAAAACATGGAAAAGTCACACAATTGTACACAGAATACAATGTACTGACCTTCGGTAGGAGTGGAATCATCAAGTCTTTTGTTTGAGATGTCATATGGATCTATCTTGATAACTCTCTTCTTCTTCTTCAAAGGAGCAACTCTCTCTGCGGAGCCATCATCCGAACTCTTTCGCTCAACTCTTATTTTCTTCCCATATTTGTTGAGGACTCGTGTTCGACGCCTCACAGGCTTTTGCTCCACAACTTGATCATCTCCGCCTTCACTTTTGCTATTCTCTTTAACCACTTTCTCCTTGCTATCGCCCTTATCAACTCGTTTCCCTTTAGTTTGGTCACTTCTCTCAAAAATAGAAGAATCTTCATCAGGATCTTTGTGTTTCTTATCCATCTTTTTCCATTTTAACTTTAATTTATCAGATGATGCCTCAACAGAATCACTGTTTTCATCCATATCTTCATCATGACTATCATCCCTCTTCTTCCTATATCTCATCCCGAATACTTTTCTTTTCTTCAGACCTATTTTTTCCCCTCTTGATCTAAGCTGATCAACTACTTCACTTCTAAAGGGTATTCTCTTGTCTCTCTTTCCACGGTGACCCCACATTTCTCTGCTAGCTCCATCGCTCCTTCTACCTTCACCATATCCATTTCTAACATAACCTCTTGGCTCTCTTCCAAATTCCTTACCATCGCTATCTCCACCTCTTCTACTAAACCTTTCCCCTCTCTCACTGTATTTGCGATAAGAATCATTCCCATTAGAATCAAAACTACCACCTCTCCCTTCACTATACTCATTTCTACCAAAACTCCTCGGCTTTACGTAACCAGATTTTCTTCCGAATTCCTTAGCATCACTACCTCCACCTCTTCTACTAAACTTTTCCCCTCTTTCACTATATCTTCGATAAGAATCATTCCTACTTGAATCAAAGCTACCACCTGTCCCTTCACCATACTCATTTCTGCCAAAACTTCTTGGTTTTGTGTGAGCGGGTTTTCTACCAAATTCCTTAGCATCACTATCTCCACCTCTTCCACTAAACTTTTTCTCGGTGAACCGAGATCTCCTCTCCCCACTTTCATTATGTTTCCTATGAGAACCATTCCCATTTGAATCAAAATCGTCACTTTTCCTTCTACCAAAAGATTTGCCGCCATTGAGGCTTTTCTTCAAACGCACTCCGAGCCCCATTCTACAAACACAAAGCAATCATTTTGACAACATGGGCAATTAATATTGTTATCTAAATGAACAATTAATGGTTGAAATGTGAAGAATAATTCGAAAACAAGTCCAAGCTCACAATTTTAAGTTAAAATTGAACCCAAAAAAAAAAAAAGGGAAAAGAAAAGAAAGAAGCATACCAAGAAATAAAAGTGACTGCAGCCTTAACTCCTGAATCGCGAGAGTGAGTTGAAAAAGGGTTTGAAATTAAATATTTTAGAGATTTTTTTTTTGTTTGTTTGAGCTCTTGTGCGGCTTCTTTGAAGTTCGAAAGGAGAAGAGGCAATCAAGCCGGCCCGGGCAAAATTTGACCAGACCCGCTGATTTATGATATGGATCCGACCCGGTTGATAAATGACAAACGTACTTCCTTAACCCGAATCCGGCCCCATTATAAACGGTCTGCATTCATATTGTTGCTCTTTCTAAACACAGCGCCTTTTAACTTTTTATTTATTTATTTATTTTTAATTTGGAGAATGGGTCTATGGTTTCAAAACTTTTACACAACACACAATCTTTCCCTGGGAACTCATTTTTTGTTTTTAATTTTAGGATTATTTACATCACGACACCCTGTGGTATTATATAATTACACGGGTGACTCGGGGATTTTTATATCTACACAAACAATCCTAAGATTAGCGTAAGATTACACTAGTACCCTTGAGCAACCTTGAAATTACTTTAAGTAATGTTACTCATGTAATCCCAGTAGAGATTTCAAGGGTCACCCGTGTAATTACGCCATATCACGAGGTACCAAGATGTAAATAATCCTTTTTTTTTTCAAGTGCTCAAGGCTTCTCTTTTTTTTTTTTTTTTTTGGGTCCATTTGTTTTACTGTCTTTGGTGATGATTGCACGAACAAATATAGCACTATTTTGATATTTTGCAGAGCTAATCTTTATGAAATGGTGATTATTATATTACTATTGCCCATCTTGGTTACTTGAAATTTACTTGAATTCTTGAATACGTACAACATCTCATGACTCCGTTCTTTTTGGAATACGATTGTACACAATTCTGAAATTTTTTAAAAAGCACTTTCATCTACATCTATAGAAGGTTACGCATTTGAATTTTCGTATTCATAGGATTGACTTAATTTGCATAATCTCATTCTGCGATTGCTTATCGCCTGCACGGAAAATACTAGTTATTTATAAGATTCAATAATAAAATACCAACTTTGGAGATAATAATTATCATTTTGGAACTTTTGGCCTTTCAAAACCAGTAGGAACCACCCAGTTGATAAGGTGGAGGAAGTCTCCTCTACCCGGCTATGCTTCGAATCCTCTTCTACTCACCATGAGATATACCGAGGGGGTTGAAGTGGGACTCATATCTCTGGGAGTTTACTTGGTCTGTAGTAGGCCCAACCTGCGGATTCGAACAAAAAGTTCGACCTGGGCAACCCCCAAAAGAAAGGAACACTCTAAACCAAGGTTTCCTCGATACCAAAAAGAAAAGGTAAAAAAAAGGGAAAGAAACCGAAGTTTACTTAAAACTGAAGTTAACTTGCATATCATATAAAAGCTTCAACCGGTGGAGATCATTAGCTGATGCTCTTTTCGATCCCTTATAAAAGGTAGTTTTACGATCAGAGCATTCTTTCTTCCTTCTTAGCCCTGCTGAAGGATAAAACTCTACATCTTCAACAAGAATATACGTCACACAGAGCACTTTAAGGACTGTCTGCTGATGCCATAAAATTAATACAGTACCAGATAAACTCCTAAATCTGAATACAGAAAGAATAGAAACATGCACATAACAACCGAAACAAGTAGACCTAGCCTGGCTAAACCTGCAACTCGACAGATCCTTTGGACCACATACAACTGAAAATGCGAATGTGAAGGCAGAAAAGAGAATACTAACTGATGTGTGATTATATATTAACTGAAAATTTGTATCCCAAAAGGAAACCTGCGGTTAAACGTGCTATATGACAAAGGCCAAGAAGCATGAATTCATGCTGCATCTATATATATTCATGCTAATCAAATGACCATTCTCATTTTCATTGAAAAGAACTTACATTTAAACTAGTTTTTCTTCAGCTTTTTCCCCAGAAAAGCAACTATTCTTGCTCTTCTTGCTTATATTTTCTCCTATTGGTGGTTAAAAGACCAGACTGACTGTACATCTGGACCAGTCGAAAACAGGCCGCCTACATTTGGCGGTTTTACAGGAGGTGTTGAATTTGTGACTTCTGTCATACCCTTTGTTGCCCTGCAAAAAATAGAAAGCAGAGCAGACAGTTATTAGTATTTACTGGATATAGAAAGATGAAACAACAGTAATCTATTAATTTCGCAAGGACTGAAATATAAATGGACTGCAAGGTCACCATTTTTGTCTAGAATGAGGTCGGTACTATAAAAGAGAATCAAGTTCTAGAAGTCAAGCAAATGGGAAACATCTGCCATACAGCAAGTAAAATTCAGTTATTCAAGAATTGAAATATGCCCAATTAATAAACTCCCAAGTTGCAGGCATGTATGTGTCTGTTTCCTTCATCGCACAAAAGTAGAGGCTTTACACGAGTTATAGAGTGAGCACATGAATCCTTTTTCTAACCTGATAATGATGAGATAAATGAGTGATAGTTCTCTAAGCACAATAGATAAGGTGAAAGATGAGCGCACTTGTAAGCAAATAGCAATGTTTAAAAAGCACGTTATATACCTTGGTTTTTTGTGTACCTAACACAACAGAAGCCTCACGTTACATAACACGAGGTAAAAACAGTGTTAGTGTGATGCTTCATTTTCCCTGAAAATGCACATTGTGAAGTGGTGTTTCCATAGCGTGCATCTTTGGAGTGCTACAAAACACTCCCTCTCCATTTAAGCTGATGACATGGCTGATATACTGTCGTTAAAATGTCCCAATTAATTCCATTCATTTATCTCTGGTACCAGGATTGCATTATTTCTCGTACAAATTCATGTACAATGTTTTCAATAAGTTAATTAGTTTCAGTTTAGCACCTTATTATTTTCTCTGAGAATGTTTTGTTATTGTGCTTCATAATTCTTGGATATAATTTTTTACACATTTTTTTGGAACAAAAGCTTTGTAGGATAAAACATGTGCAACAAAGGCACAAAGTGCACCTGTTCAAAGTAATACTATGAAGATTACATAGGCAATGGAACATAGATAACTAGATACAGGCCTAGAAGAACACGGAGTAGGATCTAGTAATTAAGATATGACATCTGTTAACTGAGATATCCTTAAGAGCTAAAAGGGAAGAAAAAGATTCACGTAGCGAACCAACAGATTAACACTTATGGTTTTTCCTTCTTGATGTTGTTTGGTTGTGTGTGAGCCATTTCATAGCCAAATTCAGGAAGCACATGTTCAGGGTTGTTGCGACTACTGGGAGCTCATTTTAAGCTACTATTTCTCTTTTAAATTGGCACTCCCATCAGCCTCTACTAAACAAGCCAAACTGTAACAAATAGAGTCATGCAAGAGTAATTGTTGGAAGTCTTGTCATCTCATACTCTTGTCGTAGATAAATCACCAAGAGAAAAAAGAATCTCAACCTGCTTCCCTTGCCTCGGCATTATCTTCTGCAGATCTGATGTGGAAAAATCAAACTACAACCTTGTCCAGCATTGCAATCTAATTCCAGTAATTTTTCAACGACCCAACAAAATTGTCCAATGACTTACTCATGCCCAAACTTCGTCTTCATCTGACTTCCATCCAGTGTTTCAGAAAGCGGCCTAGGCGGGCAGTTGCCCGCCTAAGTTTCGCCTGAACGGCCTGCCTAGGCAGCCGCTCCGCCTAGGAGGCGCCGCCTAGGGCTAGGCGGCCCGCCTTTTCAAGTTTAAAAAAAAACCCCATTGAACCCGTACCCGTTACCCGAAACCCGTACCCAACTAAGTTTTAACCTAATTCTCTCTCTCCCCTTCTCTATCTGCTCTCTCACAACCGCTCTCCCTCCTCTCTCACCTTCTCACCCTCTCTCTCACATCCTCACTCTCTCAGCACCAGCCCAGAGACCCTTGCACCCGTGGGACCCAGCAGCACCCAGACCTTAGGATCCAGCCACCGAGCTTGACCTCCGTAGGCCCTCGGTGAGATTTTAAAATTTTTATTTTTAAACTGCTTTTAAGCTTATTCTTGTTTTAGACCAATATTTCACTTATAAACTATTTTTAAATTTAAGTAGTTGATTTTGTTCAATTTAGTTTAATTAATTAGTTTAATTAGTTGAATTAAGTTAGTTTTAGTTAATTTTTGTTAATTTTAGTCTAATCTTGTTAATTTTAGTTAATTTTAGTTAATTTCAGCTTAATTAATTAGTTTAATTAGTTAATTTAGTTTAATTAATTAGTTTAATTAGTTAATCTTAGTATTTGGTTACTAATTTGGCTATTTAGTATTTATGCATGGTTGATTATGGATTTAAGATTGTTATTTTTATTTTTTTTGCTATTTTATATGAACTTAATACATATTTTTGTTAATTATTATAATTAAATAAATTTAAAATAGGCAAGCGCTTAGGCTCCCTTTAGGCGTGCATTTAAGCTAGCCCCACTCAAACGCCTAGTCCACCTACCATATACGTAACATTGCTTCCATCAAAGATCCAATTTCAACCAAGTCGAGTAATGATCTCAAAAGACAATCTTTAACCTTCAACCAGAGTCCAGACGTCTAATTCTCCATATGCAATCATCTAATTCCCGAACATACAATTTGCATACTATCACAATCAACGCGAACAAAAAGAACAAACTTTTTCCAACACTAACACAGTAACACTAGGCCCAAATCAAACAAACAAAACAATCTTCATCTGAACTAGTTTCCAAATCTGTCAAACTAACCAAAGGAACAATTTATTGCTATCTATCTACTAAAGCTATTGGGCTTTGTATTGTTCATTCTATAGTATAAAACCCAATAGCTTTTAGTATATACATATCTTTTCCTAAATAATTAGAATTGCCGAGTGGCTCATTTAGTTAGATCATTTAACCTTCAAGAGAAGGTCATGGGCTTGAGTCCCGTCTCTTTCACAAAATTTTTTTTGAGACCCTAGTGTAGGCCTGTGCAAGCTACAGTGCACCTAACTTTAGCATATAGACTAAAGTAGGGATCTAAATAAAGGGCATTTTGCCTATAAACCCAACTTCTAACCAATTTATTTTAAGCCCACCAACTTTCAAAAAGAACTCCTTTTTTCCTCTTAGAGACCAAAATACTCCATGTTTAATAAAATAATATAATAATATTATGAGTTCTAATGAAAATGTTTCTTTTGCCTATAAATTCAAATTTTTACACCCATTATTTTTAAATTAACCCGCTTTTACTTATAAACCCAAAGTCTCACCCCCATTTATTTTTAAATCCGTCAACGTCTAAAGTCACTCTTAGACCTGAAATACTTCACCAGACATTTTATTCAATTTTTTAAACTTATCTACTTCTAAAAAGGTTTTTGCCTATAAACCTGAACTTTTACCCCCACAAGTTATTTTTATATCTAGTTTGTATTTAAGCAATTTATTATGTAGTGCGAATTGCCATGTCGCGTTATAATTTGCAACTAAGTGGCTCGGTATATAATGTATTTTTTTAACTAAATGTTTAAATCATTTTTTCTATTTTCCCTTTTTCACACTAATGCCAAGGCATCAAATTGTTGATAATTTTTAATATTGTGTTATGACTTGCAACTAAGTGGTTAGGTATAAAACATATTTTTAACTAAATATTTAAATTATTTTTTTTCTATTTTTCTTTTTTCACACTAATGTCAAAGCATCACAAATTGTAGATAATTTTTTTGCCTATAAATCTAAAGTTGTATCCGCATTTATTGTTAAACTCACACACTTTCAAAATGGGTTTTTGCCGATAAATCCAAAGTTTTACATCTGTATGTTTTAAAATTTCACCAACTTTCAAAAATCACTCTTAGTCCCAACTACTCCAAATTAATTTTAAACTCTTTTATTTCAATACTTTGATATATAGTGTAAAGTACTATATTATCTTGTAACTTTTCTCTACTTTTCTCTAAGTTGTTATGTATGCGATGTATCTTGTAACTTTTCTCTAAGTTGATATCTTGTAACTTTTCTCTACTTTTCTCTAAGTTGTTATGTATGTGATGTATATTTTGAACCAAGTGCTTAAACCATTTGTTTGCCTTCTTTCTTGCACTGATGTCATGGCATCATAGACAGGTTTTTAACATATAAACATAAAATTTATCCCTATTTAATTCTATAATCATCCACCACCAAAAATGTTGTTTTCTCCATAAACCAAAAGCTACCCATACTTCCAAAATAACTCTTAGACACAAAATATTCAACCAAATTATTTTTAAGTCTAAATATCAGAAACCCCCCTTAACCTTGGACAACTATCATATAACCCCCATAACTTTCAAAATATCAGAAAACCCTCCTTATGTACAAGGATTATCAGAAAATTCCCCATTAACTTTAATATTTTATCAGAAAATCCCCTTTTAGCTTTGAGATTTTATCAGGAACCCCCCTAAAATCGATGGCTTTAGGGGGGTGTTCTGATGAAATCTCAAAGTCAAAGGGGTTTTTCTAATAACCCATAAACTAATGCCTTATGGGGTTTTCTAATATTTTCAAAGTTATGGGGGTTATCTTATAATTGTCCAAAGTTAGGGGTTCATGATATTTAGTCTATTTTAACTCATTCTATTTCAACAACTTGATATACACTATACGGTGTAAATTGCACTATTTTGTTATTATATGCTATAGTTTTTCTTAAGTGATTAGATTGGCGGTATATTTTTAGACAAACACTTAAATAAGTTTTTGGTTGTTTTAACACAAATGCCACAGCATCACACAGGTTAATTTTGCTCATTTTCACCTAAGTCAATCTCAAGATCTAGCAAAAAAGCCAACAAAATAATTTTTCAATGAACCAATCTCAAAATCACGAAATAAACCATCTTTATTTTTTATTTTTTTTTGGTGATGGATTGAAACATGCACTAGGCGCAGGACAAGGAATTGGGATACTCAATGTTGGCCGCCGTTGAACCTAACGCCTAGAGCCTAGGTGTCTAAGCGGAAGCCTAGGCGTTTTCCTATTTTTTTATTTTTTAATTACAGCTATTGATAGTAAATGCCAATATTATAGAACAGTGGCGGATCCAGGAATTTTGGGAAGGGGGGGCCAAAAAATTTAATAGTTAAACATGACAATATGTAAAACTTTTTTCATGATTCATTACTATCTAAACATCACATAACAAGACTTTCGACATGAAAATTTCAAATTAGAATATAGTGTTTACAACAATATTCTTCTCGCTCATCAATAACACAAAATATATCTTTTAATATAAGGCACCAATCATTCATATACTTATTTACCATTCTATATTAAAGGTCATTTTAAATAATTTTCATTGTCAAAAATGCTCTTTCAACATTTGCCATTGTAACCGGCAAGATTTGTGTCAACTTCACCAATTTGGACACCTAAGGATATAAAATCCATCCAACAAATTTCTTAGCAAGTTTACTGATCCCTTGAATTTCAACAAAAATCATGATGAGTAGCTATATAAGAGATGTAAATATCAAGTTGATCGTAAGAAAAAAAAACTCATGAGAGTTCCTGTTCACTAGAAAAAACTAACGAGAGTTTCACTTTTAGTGTAAAGACTTATACTTTAGCCCCCATCATCTAAACTATGGTTTAGATAATTGGTTAATCCTCCCACTTCATGCAAAGACTTTCACCCCTTATTTTTTATTGGCCAAGGTGGGGCCAAGGCCCCCTTGGCCCCCACCTGGGTCCGCCCCTGTTATAGAACAGTGTTATCAAAGGCAATTTGAGGAGTAAAGGCAGCTGCGGTAGCAAGCCTGGCAGCGCGCAGTCGCGGGGTGCTCCGGTAGCGCTGAGAGTGCCATAAGCACATCGCGCATTGCGTGGGGCGCTCGCTTGAGAAAAGGAAGCGGTCAGTGTTCTTTTAATTCAACAAAAACGGGTTATCGGGTCTAGACCCAATTCCCACTTAAAACAAAGACTTACCTCATCCACTCTTCTCACGGGTCTTGGCTGAGAGCTAGGGTTTTCTTTTCCTCGCTCCCTCTCCTTTGCATCAGCAGCGGCAGCGGCAACGGCCGGCAATAGCAACGACGATGGGTGAGCGATGGCCGGCGGTCGCGGTCAGTCGATCCCTCTCTTCTTCTTCTTCTTCTTCTCCTCAGTTTTTTTTCTTTATTTTCTTTTTCCCCCTATTCACTGCTGCATCTCTTTTCTCTTCTAATTCTTTTTCTTTTTTTGCTTTCTTTTTCTTTTGTTTGAGGCTTTGAGTTTGAGATTGAACCGACTGCCCTATGGTTGCTGCTACAATAACATTCACTAAAATTTGGTTAATTATTAGATATTTGTTGCTAGTTGCTATATTGTTCATTTAACATTGTTTTGAGACTCATGAATATTGTTGCTTTGGGTGGTTTAATGGGTGTTTAAGTTTGAGGAGGAGGATATTCCCCTTGAAGTGGGTGATGATGATGTTGAGGAGGATGATTAGAGTCATTAGACTATTATCTTGCTATT
This sequence comes from Asparagus setaceus, assembly GCA_012295165.1. Classification (NCBI taxonomy): domain Eukaryota; kingdom Viridiplantae; phylum Streptophyta; class Magnoliopsida; order Asparagales; family Asparagaceae; genus Asparagus; species Asparagus setaceus. Next base: position 3,937,352 of record CM022704.1, on the reverse strand, counting down.
TATTTGCTTTGTTTTAGTAGACTACTTAATTTTCATCGATATTAGTGAACTGCTTGGTAGTTTATATTATTTATTTTGAGTCATTGACATCTTTTTATGTGAAGTTTCATAACCATATGTTTCTATATGCATGTTTGTATATCCTGAAAAATTTTGTGTGTAGTGCACATCGCTTCACTTTCGGTAGCGCGTCGCATTGCGCATTAGCATGTCTTGGCGTCATGACTTTATGCGCCTTAGCGTGTCTTTCTTGCTATAGAAAGCTTAAGCGCAACTAGGCAGATTTCTTAAGTGGTGGCAGAGGAGGTTTTCTTGAAGGTCGGGAGATATAGAGGTGGTGTTCATAGTTGGGATTTGGATGAGGTTGGAGTGCGTGGAGGCTGCAATGGAGGAAGTCATGATCAATGCCTAAGGGGTGCAGTTCATGTAAACAGACCACGCTCCCCTAAGCACTCTCAAAATCTAGGTGGGTAGTCTTGGTACCGCCTAGGCGCTAGGTAGGCGACCAAGGTACCGCTTAGGCCTAGGCGGGCTAAGCGGAGGCTTTTTAAAACATTGATACTAATGGTGAGGAGGCGATGTCGACAGCTCCTCTTTTCTTCCTTTTTTTAAAAAGACTATAAATGATGGTTAGGGTGTTGTTGTTTTTCGTTTCTTTTTTAACTTTGTAATCTCATGTAAGGAAATCGGTAATGCCAACAGATCCGAAGAAAATAAGAATAAATATTCCATAATGTCTTAAGTCGTCAAGGGGAATCGTTAATGCTGTGGTAGATGGCAGCAAAAAACCCCTTGACATCTCTGAGGATAATGAAGAAGAAAGAGCGACTAGGGTTGATAAACTGGCTCTGATACTATGATAAGAAAAAGATCACTTTATCGTGGAAGGGGTAATACATTTATATATCTATTGTATAAAGGAGATCATAATATAGAAAGATCCTAAAAGGATAATACTCTATTTTAAGTTTTTGACGTATATTGAATAATGCACTCAAATAACACATAACATTAAATACTTTTCTCTGAATAAAATTCTTCAACAGATCCAACGCGTATAACTGCACTCAATGTCTCCTTATCCCAAAATCATGTTAGAATTTTGCAGAGTTCGTGAATTTGTTCTCGCCCAATTATTTATCAAGGGACCTTACTGTTTATAGAAGGAATGCCAGTATGGGGAAAAAAAGGATCACCAAGCAGAAGCCAGTTTATAGTCCTAAATCTAGCCAAGCTATTTGCATATGCACAAATAGGTGTTTTCAATTTAAACTAAATGACTGATACATTCTCAGATAGGTTTTGAGAAACATGAGTTGTGGCATGGCTATCAATAACATACAACAAAAACATCTAAATGATATCATCTTCTATTAACTACAGCATATCTCCCATGTGAGAATATTCATGTGCAATTCTACTAGAGGTCAAATACCACCCTCACAAATTTCTAAAATAGAACATGCTACGAAAGTTGGACCAACGTTGAATCCAAAATGCTAATTCAATTGACAAAAAAATTGAAATTTTGAATATAGGTTTCTTACTTAGACCAGCCATTAGCTCGAGGCACCTCAAAATGATGTACAGCTGCTCCGCTAGTCGAACTACCATATGTCACATCATTCTGTGCAATATTGTCCATGAGATCCAGAGGCAGGAAGTGATTTTCTCCATCAACTGGCAATGGTGATGGGAATGGAGAATTCTGGACCCATGGATCACGTCCATTCAACAAACCAGGACCAAGAGGACCAAATGTCCCACCATTCTGGAGAGTACCAACAGAAGCCTTTTGAGGAGTAAGTATGCTAGGCAGAGGGATTCCTGTTCCAACTTGAGATACTATAGGATTGTGACCCAAAGTACGGGATACATCTTGGTTAGATTTGCTTTGTACCAAAGGTGAAAGCCAGTTGGAAGGTCCATCTGCAAGACCAAGTCCATCCCAAGCCAATGGGGTGCCCCACATTTGCCATGTTCGTGTCCCTTGCATGTCATTCGATTCATCTGATTTTGAAGAATGCAACTTCTGTGACTTTGGAGTACATGAAACTAGTCTTTCATCTCGTGACCTGGAGAGAGGGGACTCTATAGGTGAAGGCTTGCTCACTTCAGCTGAAGCAGATGCATTCTTGAGAACACGAGGAGTCTCCACCTTACCCGTTTCAATAAATCCATTCCCAAGGTCCAAAGGGAATTTGTCAAGTTGATCAGAAACAGGCCCTAGTAATGATAGAGGATCTGGAACATAACATGGGTCTTCAAATAGCTCAGAGTCTTCTACTGATCCATTGTGCATTGGTTCTTTAATAGGAGGAAACATAGAGTCAGAAGAAAAGTTTGAAGCCAAACTTCCATTTGATGAGTTTGGTGAAGAGTAGCCAGCAAGAGGCAATGATCGCCGAAAATTGAATTGAGTATCAACAGAATAACTAGGAAATGCTTTCTGGTCAAGAACACTTCTAGCTTCCGGTTGGCAATTAGGATTTCCAAATGTAACACTATTTGTATCTGGATCTGGAGAAACAGCAGAAGAACGAGTAAATAGCTGATGCCAAGACTTTTTCGGGACAGTTGCTCGTGGCAGTACATCCGTCTCCACCTGGGAAAGAAAAGTAGCAGAGCAAAAGGATGCATAGAAAAATATGAATTAAAATCTTTGATGCTTCATTAAGACAGGAAAAATACAGCGGGAACGGTCAGTTTTAACAAATAATAACTCACAGGTTGATGGTCTCCATTTGGAGTAGATTTCCCAATTGCATTCCCTGAAGAATGAGTATCCTTTTTAATCCCAGAATTCTGACCATTATCTATGAACCCACCTGCCGGTTTACTAACTTTGGTAACAGTGACAGCAGTCTGAGCATTCCTCCCAAAAAATGATGAACCATTGAAACTTCTAGAAGACGATAAAAGAGTTCCTTTCATCCTATCAAAGTACCTGGTCTTATTCCCTACCATCTTATTCCCGTTACCTTCCAACGATTGTGACTTTAAACTCTCTGCAGTAGCCTTTGTTCTCTCTATCTGGCTCTTCCTGTCTAACTCCCGCTTCTTTTCATTCTCTCTGCTCGTCCTCTTCTCAAGATCTTCCCCATCTGAATTACTCTTACTTGACCCTTTATCTTTCTCCCGCCTCCTCTCACGCCTCCTCCGCTCTGTCTCCCTCCTACTATCTCTTTCCCCATCAACACCCAGAGTCTTTGACCGTGATCTCTCCGCTTCCAACTTCTCATCCCTCAATCTCCTCCGTTCCTCCACCAATCTAGCAACATCCTCCCTCTGCTTCCTCTCCTCCTCCTCCAACAACTCCCTTTCCAACCTAGCCAGCCTCTTCTCCTCAGCCTTTCTTCTAGCTCTCTCTCCTCTGCTCTCCTGAAAACTCCCTCCATTCTCTCCTCTCTTATTAGACAATCCTTTACCCTCTCCATTCAACGAATCATCTTCTCCCGATCCAACCCTAAACACCTTTCTCCATACCCACCTCACTTTCAGAAAGAACGATCCCACTAATCTACACCCAAAAACCAACACTCCTGAATACAATTTCTCCGTTAAACATCTCTCATCACCACCACGACCACCATTAACCCAAAACCTCGGTGGCCCTGAAACCGACTCCCCAGACCAATCTTGCCACCCGGGCAAATCCAAAACAGGCCTTTTCGAAATATGCCCGCAATAACTACACATAAATTTCCCCCCACCGGGGTTTTGATCCCTGTAAGGAGTAAAACAATTACGACACCTACGGGTAGCTAATCTCTTCAGCTTCTGAAGCTCGATGGCCTGGGTCCTCCTCTCCTCTCTAATGCGGGCAGAGCGCCTAGCTCTCCAAGTAGACAACATGGGCATCAAGATCTCGTACCAAACTAGGGTTATTAGAAGAACAACAACGCAAGCTAATCTAGGGCTCGTGATCTCAAAACGAAAATTTGGGGGCAAGAGCTGGGACAGAGCCCAGATGAGTATGAGGGGGATAACAAGCCAAGGGAGCATTGTAGCAACTCGACGAGACCACCTATGGACAACGCAAAGCATACACATTATCATCCAAACCCGCAAAAAATCAATGGGGATTTAGGGTTTCAGAAGATAGGGGGGAGATGAAATTGGCAGCAATTTCTCGATTCCTTGAGCTGAAAGACGACGACTTGGGGCTCGAAATCTTCTTAATTTGGGAGAAAATGGGGATTTTGAGAAAACCCTAGTTTTGGAATAAAAAATGGCGTGAATCTACCGTAGTTTTAGGACCTGAGGAAGGAAAGGATCGATTAGGGTTAGGGTTAGGGTTCTTTGAGAGAGAAAGAGAAAAGGTAGGAGAGAGAAAACTTACGGATTCGGATTATGGCGAAAACCCTAGCGACGGCGACTGGTCCTCGTTCATGGCTTTTTTCGGGAAGAAGAAATTTTGGGGGAAAAAAAGATAAAGGTCGGTAATAGTTTTTGCTTTTTTTAATAATTGATTTTTTATTTGGCTTTTTCCATTTTTATTTATTTATCTATTTGCTTGTTTTTGTTTGTTTGTTTGTTTATTATTAGTTATCAGTGTCTTAATAAGTAAGTTTCTTTATTTGTTTTGTACTCTTTTGGATAAGGGGAGTTTTGTAGGGAAGGGCGTGTGTAATTTGGCATTTGCAAATTTAGACCTGTGGAAACAAAAAACTCAAAAGGCTGGAATATTAGTGGAATGTATTTCTAATATTGTGTAATTTCTTTTACTTGTTTACCTGATATCACTTGATTCAATCTCAAAAATTACCACAAGAAGCAATAAATTCTGCAGTCACACGCTCTTAGTTTAGATTTTTACAATTATTCTTGGAGCATTTATAATAACTACACATGTACAAACGTCTAAATAAGGACACACATTAAGTCCGTGATCTAAATCTAACCAACAAGCTTATCAATAACACGTCTTATTTCCAAATGTTCACAGTAATTCCCCAGTCCATTTTGGAGGCGTAAATCTCAAACATAGTGTATGAAAAGTTCCATTTTTGGAAACATAAAGGCACCAGATAGCTACATAATGAAATCAAGGTATCAAATTTCAAAACGGAGGAATTTTTGGAGCAACATTACAATTAAACTTTTCCTATTTGCGGAGTTGAAATCAAAATCCTGACCAAATAAGTCTTCAAAAGTTCCATTTTTGGAAACATAAAGGCACTAGATAGTTACATAATGAAATCAAGGTATCAAATTTCAAAACGGAGGAAAGTTCCATTTTTGGAAACATAAAGGCACCAGATAGCTACATAATGAAATCAAGGTATCAAATTCCAAAACGGAGGAATTTTTAGAGCAACATTGCAATTAAACTTTTCTTATTTGTGGCGATGAAATCAAAATCCTGACCAAGTAAGTCTTTTCACATAAAGAGCTATAAACTGTAACTTTAGAATTTAGCTTTCAAATTTTAATTTATCGTTGAAATGTCAAAGACTTTGATAATGAAACAAAAGGTCAATACAAACATAGAATATAAGTTCGGGACTTGGGAAGATTAAAAAAAACAAAAATATGAAAACAGACTTCCATTGCCGGGATTTGAACCCGGGTCGCCTGGGTGAAAGCCAGGTATCCTAACCGGACTAGACGACAATGGAATAGTAATTATGTTCATCTATGTTTTTATATATTAAAAAAATTAAGAAAAACAAAAAATTCTTAACGGGAACGTCGACAGCAGGGTTCGAACCTGCGCGGGCGAAGCCCAACAGATTTCAAGTCTGTCTCCTTAACCACTCGGACATATCGACGATTTGGCTTTTATTGTAAGCATGTGTTTTTAATATCATAAACATTTTGGCAAAAAAAACTTCAAGATCGAAGGGGGCTTTGGATTCTTTTTTGTAACATCCACATGTTATATAGCATATCAAGAAAGGAAAAAAATATATATATACATTATACATACAAAACTAGACTGATGAGGCATCAAATTGAAGCATTGAACTTCGGATTCGGATCATTTCTAATTAGGTGGTAATTGGAGAGCCTCCAATTTCTCTAATCATTGCCGCATATTCTAAATTCAAGGAACAAGATTAGGCTACGAGATAAAACCACTATGATCTTAAAAATCACTATTCTTTGGAACCACTATCACAGATTCACAATAGAGAAGTCATGCGTGGCATAATCTCATCCATTAAATTTAGAATGTATGGTAATGATTGGAAAAATTGGAGACTTTCCAATTACCACATAATTGGAGAGAATCTAAATCCTTGAACTTATTATATCAATTAAAGTTCGAGCCTCTGTAGGTGACAATTAAGCTTTAAACAGTACAGTACATTAGTATCACAAGAAAGACGGCCAACAAAGAAATTGCTTCACCTCAATAACAACAGTCAACAGAGGTTTCTACATGCTCTGATACCAATAAAAACCTTGCAGAAAAAGTTGCAGCTCAGTAACCAGCACAAAAAAACATCAACTACAGTTGCGTCATCTTTTCAAGCTGCAAAAGTAGAATGAAAAAAAAGCTGCAAGCTGCTAGTGCAACTTTGAATGCATCACCAAAGAAGCAACCCAATAACACCTCCTGCAAAAAAAAAAAAAAAAAACATAGTCCAAGTGCAGACTTAAAATAGAATGAAGAAAGCTGCAAAATGCCAGTGCAACTTTGAATGCACATGGCACCCCTTAGTATTTTTGTTTTGCACTTATTACCCCTCTAGTTTCATTGTTGCGGATAAACCCGGGTTAAATTTTTTACGCTTTTGCCCTTAGATAAACTCACTAATTTAAGTCAAGGGCAATACTTACCAAAGGATAAAAGAGTCAAAACTGCAACACCGGTCTATCTGCAACAATGAAACTACATGGGTAGTCAGTGCAAAACAACAGGGGGCCAATGTGCAATTAACTCTTGAATAACCAGAGAAGCAAACCCAATAACTTAGCTAACAATAAACTTGAGAAAAACATAGTCAAAGTGCAGACCACTTTCAAGTTGCAACCCAAAATAGAATGAAAAAGGCTGCAAAATGCTCGTGCTAGTTTAAATGTATAACCAGAGAAGTAATACATCTCAGCACAAGAAGCAAAAGAAGCAATTTATAATCAACTTGAGAAAAAACATTGTCAAAGTGCAGACCATACTTAATCTAGAGCCCAATAAAGTAGGAAATACATCTTGTTATTTCACAAGAAACATATATACAGAGACCATAAATTTATGCATTGTAGTTCTAGATGCTCCTATGATGCCTCCTATAATATCACGCATCATGGACAAGTGCCTCGGATATAGTCAGTGGTTCACCATCTTCTTGATTAGCTTTACAAGCATGGATGGAAGCACAGATGTCGTTTGATTCCAGAAACTTCTCGCCGTTGGCCAGGATAAGCGGGCCATAATGAAACACCAAGCTCTTGCACTTTTCAAATAAACAAAAAAAAAAGTTATACAAGAAATTAATCAATATGCGATGAACAGCAGCAGGATTTAGGATCAAAATTGAATTGCACGTGTATCATTAACAAAATGTATTCCATTGGCTTTGAACTTATAGCATCCATTCTTATAGTTAAACATTTAAACCTCTTTTAGCTAATTATAAGTTAGCACATAAGTACCTCCTTGGCGTACTGCTCCATTCTGTTGCATTCTTTGAGAAGTATCTGAATTATCTCCATCTGTAAATTAACCAAAGAGCACATGCCATCAGATATCAATCATAGGCAATGCAAAAACTGTTAGGGCAAGACGCTCTTCCAATCACTTCTAAATATTTTCATATTTATGATCATATCTAAAGCAACGGGAAATGCTGAATTCAAAGCAAAAGCATGAGACTTTGATAAAAACAGAACCTACAGAGAGACAGTTGACTACCTGTGAATCAGGATCTTTCAGTTTAGTAACTATTTCAGTGACAACTTGACGGCAAAGCTTGCAGGTGTCCTCTCTCATTGATAAAGGGGTAGAGATCCTCTCACATAGATTGACCTTTCTGCAGAACTCATCCGGACGTATTTTACCAATCTCATTAAAGAAGAGTTGTCCATAGTAGTCAACCAATATGACACACTGCAAAACAATTATCAGAACATAATCCAAAGGAAAAACATCCACATGAAATTTTAAATGCTGCCTGCGAGACAATTCTCTAATCTGGCAAAGGATCAATGTACCTGTTGCTCAAAGGAATGCATCTGCGAACAAGCTTGATGGAGAGTTTTCATTATTTCAGTCTCAGTCTTGTTGGCATTGAGATAATTGGTTGCCAAAGCAGTGTATTCTTCACATAACGTACACAATTGTTCATTTCTTTTTAATGCTTTTGGACTGTCACCCCCTTGAACATTGTTATCCATGGGTACAACTGGAAAAAGGAAATAGATATCAGCTTGGATTGCTTTCTTGCTGAGATTATTTTCACTTTTACATGAAAATATCAAATGCATTATAGACAGGTTTACAGTGATTGAGCAAATAACCAAATCTTTTTGAAGCAATGGGTTAGGCAGGCTACAGATCGGAAGATCTAGAAGCACCCATATGTAGGTGTAACTATGCTTTTCCAGAATCATGTTCTACAGGTCAGAAGGTTAAGACTTTTGCAGAAAGATTTTCAGTTCCCTATGCACAACTTCCAGCACAACTTCCATCTAGGTAATATCAAGTCCTACCTGATTCATACATATGCTCAAGAGAAGCTGCTTCATAACCATCACCATGTGAAAGCAAGTTTGTTTAGATCAACTTATTAAATGTGCCAATAATGACCCACCATTACAGCATTACTTCACCCATATCACTACACCAGTGATTAAAAAATTACTAGGATCCTTCTTAATCAGTGGATCTTATTTAGAGAACTCAGTATATGTAATTTAGTATCCGAGTAACAATAAAAAATGCATTGACATCCAAGAAAAGTTACAAGAAAAGTTAACAGCAGCTTCTGGAACTAAGAAGACAATTCAAATAATACCTTTCAACTTGCGCGTTGAAGATTAGTTGTACTGTAGCATTTCAACAGATCAGTTACAGCTTACACTCGTAATTAATCATCTACCGAAAGCTTAAAAGTGACATCAGCAATACGGACTGGGTACAGAATTTAAAGGAAAACAGAATTTAAAGCACTGAGGTTTTTGCAGACAAATCCTCAAAATGAATAGCAGCTACTGAAAGCATAGTTGTGAACTGAATGATCAACATGGTAGGTTTTGCTACAGGCCACCTAGTCTCTCAGGATTTATTTCTAGTTCCCGCCTTTCCGTAATTCCGAGGTCGACAAGGAATTTTGAGCCAATTTAAAGGATTGCCAACAGACCACAGTGAGTTGAAAAGAAAGAAAAAAATCAGTCAATATTTTTAGGGAGGATTGTGCAATACAGCGGATTATCCCGATTAATAGGATAAGGTTTAGATAATGTCAAAAATGATTCTGTGAAGTTAATCATCTAAACAGCGTAACATTCCGAAGAAACCTAATTATGTAAGTGATCATATAATTTACTACAAGAATGGAATCTTTGCATAAGTACAAATACACTAAGAGAACACAAGCAAAATAACAGGAGAAAATTGATGCTTACCCATAATATCATAGGTGACTAAACTTCTAGCATCTGCATAGGTCCAACAGATGAGCAATGTGAGAAGAAAGAAAAACCCGTTTCCAAATGCCATAGCACCTGCAATAAAAAATTCATCAGAAACGTTATCGCACCGCAGACACAACTTTATTTGGTGAAAAGAGAAGATTTTGGTCATCTATGTATGATATAATCTGTAACTATGTTTTTATAATTAATGAAAAAAAATTAGTCATACGTGTAGAACATAATATAAACAAACTTTTGTAATCATTAATGCGTCAAGTCCTACATAATAGCCAACATAATGTCAATGGATAAAAGGCTTACAAATGATAAGAGTATAATATAAATATATATAGAACACCAAGAACTCGCTTCCAATGAAAATGCAGATACGGAAACGATTTGCCAATTACATAATGTCAATGGATAAAAGGCTTAGGAATGATAAGAGTATAATATAAATATATATAGAACACCAAGAACTTGCTTCCAATGAAAATGCAGATACGGAAACGATTTGCCAATTACATAGAAAGAGATCAAAATAATACAGAAACCTCTGCCGCTACCAACATAGAAACACATGAAGAACAAAATTATCAGAGACTATCTAAACATTTTTAACCTACATGAAGAACAAAATCACAAAAAGAATAGGTATTACACAATTCCAAGGTTTTAAATATCGGATATCGGGGAAATATCGGATGGCTAAAATTCATATCAGATTGCGGATATCGGGGAAATATCGAGGATATGTGGTAAATATCGGAATGCCATAACGGACGTTTGCACATATAGTATAATGCACTAAAATGTAATCTCAACATACTTAATAAAATCTAAACATACAAAATGTAAATAATATATGTTTAGGATCACTAATCAACCTTGTAAAACAATCCAAAGTGCAAATCAAATGTTGCAACATTTCGTCTGATTTTTTTAGGTCAAAATATCATTTGATATGATGAGAAAATCATGATATCACACCCAAAAATTCCCAAACGCGGTATATTATTTTGCGACAAGCCATAGAAAAGGATATGTCGGTCAACATATCGACTGACATATTGGCCATATCGGGATAAATAACCCAAAATAGCCAAAAAGCAGTAAATGATATTTAGAGACCATATCGGTTGCGGCAAGCTCTGTAAAAGGATATATCGGGGGCTATATCGGGCCATGTCGGGGATATTTAAGACAATGCACAATTCAACTATAACAATCAGCTGAAGGAACTTACACTCACATGGTACCTAAAAAAAATCGATTTTTATTCTATCACTTTATTACTTTGTTCTTTTCTTCACTACCCTTGAATCAAACAACTAAAAACCAAAAAAAAAAAATACAGTTTCATCGGCTTTTTTAATTATTGTTTTAAAACAAATTATGACAAAATTAGCATCAATAACAACATAGAACAAAATTGCAGAAAAATAAATAAATAACAACAACATATCGAGAGATTCAACAATATTAATCTTGATAATAAACAGAACGCTTAGATCATAAAATTAAACCCTAACCTTGATTTTTTTTGAGACGAATCACAACGAAGAGAAGCGATCAAAGAAAACCTCAAGCGATTATTTTCTCAAAAAGATTTATAATCGATTAAAAAGGGAAAGAGAGAGAGAGAGAGAGAGACAAAGAGCTGAAATTGAGGTTGAAGCTTCGCGATGAGAGAGAAAGGGTAAGGGAAAAGAGGGATATTTTGCTGACGTGGAAAGAGATGGAATTATTGGAGATATTTATCGTGATAATAATTTTAATAATAATTGAGAGTTAGGTTGCGTAATCAAATAACTTTTGTTTGGTGGGAATTTAATATTAATATTTTTTTTCCCATATTTACCCTCACCATCATTGGTTTTTAGGGTAGATGGCACATAACCTACTCCTCCATACTTTTAGTTGCACTAAACTCCCTCAAATTATTTATTAATACTTAGTCTCATTGATCCGTGAGGAAGAGGGGTGTTACTTGACATTATAGAGAGTGTTAAGTGCTAATAAATTAATTAGGACAGTTTAGAGCAATTAAAGGTATAAACGATAGAGGTTACGTGCAATTTACCCTTTAAAATTACCCTCAAATAATTAATTTTTATAAAATAACAAAATGTACTTAGTTAAGTTAATTAGAATTAAAATTAACTATTAGTAGTGTTAGAATATCAAAACTTTTTTCTTTTGAGTAACCGGGTGAAGTGCCCAAGGAATTTATTTATTAACTAATAAACTAGATGAAGAATATACATGAAGAGAAACAAAGAGGAATCAAAAAGTTTAATTATCCTCGTTTCTTTAATTCTTTTAACAGAATTCTGTCATAATAGTATTCTAACAATGTTAAGTTTAATTATCTTAAGCAATTAAGTAACTAATTTTAAAATTATCATTTCCGTAAAAAGTATTTTTGCAAAATATTCTAATTTTAAGAGTGAGAGATAATTTTGAAGGATAACTGTAATTGAAGGATAAGATAACAATAAGAATTAATCGAAACAAAACAGCAAAAATCTATTGTGCCAACAAGTTTCAACTCTGTAGCAATGGAAATAATTTAAAAGATTTCTTCTTCTTGTCCTTCTTTTCTTCTCTCCATTTAAAGAAGAAACTAGTTACTATCGAAGAAATTTTTTAAAAGATCGTTTTAATATTTAATTAGCAAAATTAACTAAAAATTTAATTTAATTAGTAAAATTGACAACTTCTTAGCCATGTCATGGCTGGATGAAAAACGATCAGTTTTGTAAAATATAAAGATGGAAAATAAACCAGACTGATAGTCCCATATAACTAGTTTGCTAATTATAAATTAATAACAGGGACTGTTCTTTCCAAGAAACATGATAGGTACTAAAGAAACAATAACAACAACTACTAATTCATCAGCCAATATATCCCCAAAAGTGAAAACTAAGTGTTAGAATTTGTCTTGTGATCAAGCGGAAATAATTGCGAAAAACAAGCACAAGAATAAAAGACAAGCAATCGCAAATACAAATATTTACGTGGTTCATCTAATTTAGGTTACGACAGAGGGTGTCGGAAAAATTCCACTATCACAAGAGAAAGGAATACAAGAACTCACAAACTCAATAATTTACTTCTTGGCAAATCTTGGCCATTCATGATTAGATAGCCTTTATGTTCACTTTGATCCGAATCCGAACAGAAAATAAGACCCGCAGGATTAACCATGGGCTTCCTGATCCATCTAGGAGACAACTTCATGATAGCCCAAAATGCATTAGAGCTTTGTTTAATTACAGCTACTGCCATTGGTTAAATTACAGCTCATGCCATTGCATGAGCTTCAAGGCCCATTTGAATTCACTCCAATCGCATGAGTCCAAGGCCCATTCCAATTCTAACCAGCCCAAAAGAATCAGCCAATATATCCCCAAAAAGTCGAAAACTGATAAAAGTTTTGTGAAATCTTTTAGGATGTTAATTGGTAAACATATTATACAGTTGACTGAATGTATTTTCAAAAACAACCCATTCCTTTTTTTGGCTAAGACTCGCATAAAAATATGCCACCGACGTGAGTAAAGCTAAAGTAACAATAGTATTTGTATCATTTGTGGGGGGCGGCTATTCTAATTTTAAGAATTGAAAAAGATTAATTGGTAAAAAATTATTTTTGCAAAATATTCTAATTTTAAGAGTGAGAGATAATTTTGAAGGGTGACTGTAATTGAAGGATAAGATAACAATAAATATTAATCAAAACAAAACAGTAAAGTCTACTGTTCCAACAAGTTTCACTCTGTAGCAATGGAAAAAATTGAAAAGATTTCTTCTTGTTGTCCTTCTTTTCTTCTCTCCATTTAAAGAAGAAACCAGTTACTATCGGAGATATTTTTAAAAGACCATTTTAATATATTTAATTAGCAAAATTGATCCAAAATTTTATTTAATTAGTAAAATTGACAACTTCTTAGCCATGTCATGGCTGGATGAAAAACGATCAGTTTTGTAAAATATAAAGTTGGAAAATAAATCGGTGATAGTCCCATATAACTAGTTTGCTAATTATAAATTAATAACACGGGACTGTTCTTTCCAAGAAACATGATAGGTACTAAAGAAACAATAACAACAACTACTAATTCATCAGCCAATATATCCCCAAAAAGTCGAAAACTAAGTGTTAGAATTTGTGCGCAGTCAAGCGGAAATAATTGCGAAAAACAAGCACAAGAATAAAAGACAAGCAATCGCAAATACAAATATTTACGTGGTTCATCTAATTTAGGTTACGACAAAGGGTGTCGGAAAAATTCCACTATCACAAGAGAAAGGAATACAAGAACTCACAAACTCAATAATTTACTTCTTGGCAAATCTTGGCCATTCATGATTAGATAGCCTTTATGTTCACTTTGATCCGAATCCGAACAGAAAATAAGACCCGCAGGATTAACCATGGGCTTCCCTGATCCATCTAGGAGACAACTTCATGATAGCCCAAAATGCATTAGAGCTTTGTTTAATTACAGCTACTGCCATTGGTTAAATTACAGCTCATGCCATTGCATGAGCTTCAAGGCCCATTTGAATTCACTCCAATCGCATGAGTCCAAGGCCCATTCCAATTCTAACCAGCCCAAAAGAATCAGCCAATATATCCCCAAAAAGTCGAAAACTGATAAAAGTTTTGTGAAATCTTTTAGGATGTTAATTGGTAAACATATTATACAGTTGACTGAATGTATTTTCAAAAACAACCCATTCCTTTTTTTGGCTAAGACTCGCATAAAAATATGCCACCGACGTGAGTAAAGCTAAAGTAACAATAGTATTTGTATCATTTGTGGGGCGGCTATTCTAATTTTAAGAATTGAAAAAGATTAATTGGTAAAAATTATTTTTGCAAAATATTCTAATTTTAAGAGTGAGAGATAATTTTGAAGGGTGACTGTAATTGAAGGATAAGATAACAATAAATATTAATCAAAACAAAACAGTAAAGTCTACTGTTCCAACAAGTTTCACTCTGTAGCAATGGAAAAAATTGAAAAGATTTCTTCTTGTTGTCCTTCTTTTCTTCTCTCCATTTAAAGAAGAAACCAGTTACTATCGGAGATATTTTTAAAAAGACCATTTTTAATATATTTAATTAGCAAAATTGATCCAAAATTTTATTTAATTAGTAAAATCGACCGCTTTTCAGCCATGTTACAGCTGGGTGAAAAACGATCAATTTTGTAAAATATAAAGTTGGAAAATAAATCGGACTGGTAGTCCCGTATAACTAGTTTGCTAATTATAAATGAGCAACACGGGACCGTTCCTTCTAAGAAACAGACAGATACTAAAGAAACAAGAACAACAACTACTAATTCATCAGCCAATCTATCTTCGAAAAGTCGAAAACTAGGAGATAATGGTTTTGTGAAATCTTCTAGGATGTTAATTGGTAAAAGTATTACAGTTGGCTGAATGTATTTTCAAAAATAATCCAATCCTTTTCTCGCTAAGACTCGGTTAACAATATGCCACCGACGCGAGTAAAGCTAAAGTAACTATAGCATTTATATCATTTGTGGGGGCGGCTAGCTCCCCATGAGGTAGCTAACTGTGATTTTCAAAGGTAAAAGGGGGCCTGTACCAAAAGCCAGGGTCCCACAGATGGATACGTGTGTGGTGGGCCCTACAAGGGAGATTTTGACAAATTAATTTGGCCCGTCGGTTTCGTGCGTGTGCTGATGGCCCCTACAGGGGGAGCTTTGTTCCATTGCTTTCAGATGGGTAGGGGCGGGGTCCACAAGGTAGAGAATAATTTGTTTTTGCTTATGAATTTTAGTAAAGGCCGACCCTTAATACGAACAAAACGCACATGCCCTGTGTTTAAGTAATTACGCTGATTAGTAGTCCCGTGCGTTTTAAACATAAAGTTTTGCATAACCGACCAACTTTTGATCGATTTTATTAGTTATTATAATGTTTGTATTCTGTTTTGCTAGTTAAATATTTTTTAAAAATCTATTTTAAATATATCTCCGTAAACTATAATGTACAATTTACATTAAGACAAATGTTTATACATGTGGGTCATTAGTCTTATCAAGAAAGTGATGTATGTAGTTTTGCTATAATTTATGTGCTCCGCAAACAATCACCACCTATTATGCTTAAAAGATGCAAATGAAAGTAGCATATTATTAGGAGGCAGACTCTCAATTATTTGTGGGGCCAATGAAGATAATAGCGTAAGGGCCTACTTCGCAACCCCATTTAAAATGGTTTATTGGAATAAAACCCCATTAAGTTTTGACTCTAGTTTTACACACACAGATAATAATAATAATAATAATTAATAAAAGAAAAAGAAAGATAGGATCATGACTTGAAAAGTTTTTGAGTCTAAACTGATTTTGTTTTGGTATATCTTCCTCCTCTGGTCCCGGACTAAACTGTTTTCGAGAGAGTTACCAAACTGAACTTAAAATGCAAAAAGTGACCCTTCACCTACTTTTTGCTTTATCATAATGATACCTTATCAGAGAAAGCATCTATTACGATCAAGGTACGACGTCAATCATAACTCCTGTCAATTAGTATAGAGGAGTAGTACACTTAGTGTTTTTCTAAAAACAATCCCACAATAGATGTTAATTGTTTAGAAAAAAGAAGTTTTTTTTTTAATCTTGATTTGGGGTCTAACCTGGTGACAAAGACAAAGAGGATGAAGTTTTCCCCATCAACTTTAATGCCTACCCAACTCTTTGTTCTCGTCTACTCCCAATTTGATTTGATTTTATTTTTATTTATTTGTTCTTAGTTGCAAACTTAAACTTTACTTGCTGAAGGATAGGACAATTATTGGGAGAGGGGTCGTCTTTAACCAGGCTTATTGGAGCTGCAGTGAGGAGGGGGAAATAGACAGCGGTCGGTATGGTTCGTCGGAGGGGCTGCCCAAGGGTTTGTCAGAGACTTTGGCATAGGGTTCTATGGATGGAGGAGAGAAAGAAGGGAAGATAGGATGCCGACGTGGAATTTTATTAAACACGTGTAGATATATTATTGGTTTGCTGCACGGAGTGTTAGGACCGTGTCCGTGCAATCAACTTAGTTTGATGAATAAAAATCTTTATATTGGTCTAATATATGTTTGAGATGTTGTATACAGGTTATAAGAAGTTAGAATCAAGTTCGATATTGAAAAGAGCAAGATGACAAGCTAATCACAGCTAATTCTAGAAAAATATCAAGACTGAAAATCATGTTTGAGCATATGGAAGTGTCTGTATCATTATCAAGAATTCACAGGAATAAACGGAAATTAATTCAGAGATGTATAGCTCGAGATATGAATATTTTAGTTAAACAACGTCGAAACAGTCAGCAGCATGTTCGAAACATACACCAAGGCTGAAACTTGCACGAACAATGACTTTTGGTTATCAGAATCGCTATTATAATAGCTTTTCGAAAAGCTCTTGATCTGATGTATAGACCATCGATGGAACTATCAACCATCAATGATGCAAAGTCCAGAGAAGTTCAAATCATCGATGATGAATAGTAACTACAGATGGAGAATAGTTCCATCGATGGTTATGTCGCTGAATTCAGTTTTCTAATCTGTTTTTAGATCTAATCTCAGCCGCTGATTCTTAGGGGTAGATAAGCTCTTTCCTCATATTTTTCATCAGTTATTCCTGGCATAATTGAGAGAGAAAAAGAGAGAGGAAGAGAGAGCTAGAGTTTCAATTTGGTGAAATGATTTTGCTCAAGCTTCTCAGGAAGCATCCTTGACATCATTCTTCATCATCCGATCGTCAACCTTCGAGGAATGCTACTCTTAGACTTCATCATCATCGCCATTCTTCTCAGAGCTTCGTTTCAATCATTAGGAGAGAGGTTTGCACAATTAAAGGGCTGTAAGATCTTTTTAGTTGCACTTAATTGTTATTTATTTCTTTATATCAAACTTGTTTTTATGGCGTACTCAAACCGGAGTGAATTTAGGGTTTATGGCATACTCAAGCGGAGGTTGAATTGAGGAATTAGTCACTAGCTAGGACTACGGATACTCGTGCGTGAATAGTTTAGATTAGACGACTAGTTTGGGAGAAACTAGGGTTTCGATTTTATAAGCCTACTGAATCGGATTGTGATTCAAGAAAAATTGCACATAGTGAGAAAGCCCATTCACGAGAAGGAAGAGTGGATATAAGATTGTTTATCCAAATCACTATAAAATCTCGTGTGTTCTGGTTGTGATTTTTCATATGATTATTGCATTGCTTATTATTTATTTATTCCGTTGCATTTCTATGATATCTCAAAAAAATAGTAGACAATCCTTTTCACCCCCTGCTCCCCTCTAGGCTTGCATTACAGATCCAATACGGAGGACATGGTGCATTTACTTTATTACTGGATACTTTCTCCTTTCATGGACTCCATTTGATCTCATTCCACCCTAGTCGCAAATTTTTCCCCAAACAAACCTTGATATGGAAATTAGATATTTATAACCAGAATTAGAAAATCCTTATGGATGTATTTAATAAGATTTTTTCCCCTTTCATTTTCATGATTGTGGCACCCTTTGTGCCCAAAACTTTAGAAGCACCCGTGAACTTTGGGTTTTTTTTTGCATAAAATCCCCTAAAACTTTGTAAATTTCCACAAAACCTCCTGAACTTTCAATAGTTTCACAAAACACCCTGAACTTTGGGTATTTATAATTAACGGGGTCAAAGGACTAGACAATGTCTAAAATACCTTTTTATAAAAAGGGAAGGGATGAATAATAAGGATATATTGACAAAATTTTATTTGAGACTCGGGGCATAAATGTCCATCCTTTTATTATCACACGAGGAACACATACAAATTAAAATTAACGGTACTAGTCGTGGTAGAAAAGTAAGACAAATTCGGAAGAGATTGTGGAATTTACAAAGTTCAGAAATATTTTGTTCAACACACCCCAAAATTCATGGAGATTTTGTGAAATTTACCCACAATAAATACAAAGGAAAAGATTCAATAATTATATAACCTTGAAGCTAGACAAGTTGAAGTCATCTACTACTAAGCTTCTGTTAGATTTTTTGTAAAAATTTTCCAAAAAACCTGGGCTAAGTTTCAAACTACATATATATTATAGTATGTATTTAATAATAAAAATACACTGTAACCCAGTGGTAAAATTTTTTTGAACGAATCAAAGGTCACGGGTTCAAGGGTTGCCTTTAGGAAGCCTCAACTCCTTTAACTAACAATTCTCCATAAGTTTAAACTCGGACCCGTACTCGGGTTGGGTCGGGTTGTGGATCGGGGCTAATCAGGCTGAGGTGCTATGATGGTGCAATGAGTGTTTTGTAGTCCGACTCAAAGACGCTTTTTGACTCGGACTTGGACTTGTTGGAGGAGTAAGTTTAGAAAATAACTAGAGGGTGACTGTTGGGCTTCTGAACTTATCTATTTAATGGGCCTATTTAATGGGTTCATTAAATGGACCAGTTAATGTAGTTAGTGGACTGAGTGGGTGTAAATGATCTGATCATCGAGTTGCTCTTATTAATGAGCTATCAACTCTTGGGCTGGATCAGATACCTATTTAAGCCTTCTAAACAGCAACGGAGCTCTTTTTTTTTTTTGAACTATCCTCTAGAAAAACTATAGTTCCTGTTTTGAGTCCAACTCTGTAACAGACCGAGGAGGTCATAGTCCAAAGTCAGACCGAGGAGGTCGTCTAGTGTCTGAACTTGATCAAGGTCATCGTGCAGGGTCTAGTTGGTTACCACCAGTACACTCAAGCTGCTGCTCTTGGAAGCAATTCGGCTTTGGGATCTTTGCATCGGAATAGGTCGAATCTTGCTTTAAGTTCAGCGTTTTAGGATACACAGTGACTCAAACCAGTCTTTTGACAACAAGCATTTCAGAAAAGTTCATATTCCCTATCTTGATTTTTCCCTTTTGTTCTAACAACTTCCTCATGAACACTTAATTATTACAGCAAAACCGAAAAAACTTGAATTAAAGTTGGCCCAGATGATTGATTGCAACAAAAAAAAAATACTTTAAAGATGATTTATGTATAAATTAAAAATCAAATATGATTTTATAGAATGAAGATATTTTAAAGATGGTTTCTATAAAAAATCGTGTCAACAAGTTTCACTCTATAGCATTGGAAAAAGAACATGAAAATTTTTTCTTTGTTCTTCTTTTCTTCTCTCCGTTGAAGAAACTAGGTGACCATCGTGTGCAATTTGCATTAAGACAAATATTTATAGGTGTGGTTATTAGTCTTATCAAGAAACTGATATATAGTTTTGTTAAAATTTCTGTGCTCCACAAACAATCAGCACTTATTTTGCTTGAAAGCGGCACATGCAACTAAAAATAGCATATTCTGAGTCTGAGAGGCAAGACTCTCAATTATTTGTGGCGCCCATGAAGATAATAGCCTAAGGGCCTACTTGATAACTCCATTTAAAATGGTTTATTGGAATAAAACCAGATTAAGTCTTTATCTAGTTACACAAAAAACTAGATCAGGACTTGAACGGGTTTTGTTAGGCAAAGTTTTGGGTTTAAATTGATTTTATTTGGGTACATCTCCCTTCGATCCAGAACAAAATATCGCCCCTGAACAAAAGATCGAAGTCAACATGATAAACTGACTGTAACAGACTGTAAAAGCTAAAAGGAGACGGAACCAGTTGAAAATCAAAACGAAGAAGCACCTCTAACTGCTGGGACTCCCATCCGATCAACCAAATAAATTTAAGGACTTCACGAGACAGTTCATGATTATGAAAGAAGTAACATACCATGTCAAGTGAATGGCCAAACTTGGAGAGTGCATCTGCTACCCTGTCAAGATTTTTTTTCCCCTTTCATTTTCATGAGTGCCGGTCCCCAAACAAACCGTGAACTTTGGGCTTTTCTACATAAAACCCCCTAAACTTTGTAAATTTCACAAAACACCCTGCACATTGGGTATTTATCATTAATGGGGTCAAAGGACAAAAAAAAAAGTCCAAAATACCCTTTTCTAAAAGAGGGAGGGGATGAATAATAAAGATATATTGACAAAATTTTATTTGAGACTTGGACAGAAACATCCATCCTTTTCTTATAACATGAGGAACACACGACACATTATACTTAACGGTGTTAGTCGTGGTAGGAAATGAAGACAAACTCCGAAGAAATTGTGAAACATGCAAAGTTGAGAAAGATTTTGCTCAACACACCCCCAAAAATACATAGGTAAAAATTCAATAACTATACAACTTCGAAGCTAGACAAGTTGAAGCCAACCACCACTAAACTTCCTCAAAAACACTTAATTAATTTTGCTACATTTCTTCCTAATCTCTCCATTAGACCCAACAAGGGGGCTAACGTCTCCCATCTTAATCATACCCTCAACAAAATCAGAGTAAAATTTGCCAGTTCCATCACTGTAACTCTTCACCAAGGAGTCAGTTGATCCGCCATTGAACAGCACCTGATCAGAGTGCAGCAGTCCTCTCTTGACGACGAGGTTTCTGTAGTAGTTGTTGTCGAAGGTCGTCGGAGTTCGGAGGTCTAACGGAGCCAGGTTCGTGTCGCCCGACCCGATTTGCTTCGGGCACTTCGATTTTCGCAGTGCGGCGAAGGAAGGGTCGATATCGGGGTCGTTGTAGATGTGGGCTCTGAAGCTCGTGCATCTTGCCTGGCCTATTGTGTGTGCACCTGTATTGTACACGGACCGAGTTTTAAAAAAGTGTTCGCGAGCGTCGCGTGTTAGAGTATAAAATTATAATATTTAAATTTCATTGGAACTTTTAAGTTTTAGTGTAATAGAAATGATATAAGAACAACCTAGGTCTAAATGACAAGTATTTAAAGGTAATTTAAAAATGAGTAAATTGAGTCTGATGTGTAAATTCATGCTCTTGGCTGGTATGAAACCGAGAGAGCACATATCCAGAACATACATCCAAGCTTCAAGTTATGATTTGGGTCTAAACAATAGTGACCTGGATGTGTGTCAACAACACACTGGTCAAGAGCGTGGAGAGACACAACAGCTCTCATTTGCTCCCAAAAGTATATTGTTGTGTAAAACAATTATATCTGGTCTGGACGCTCGAAATCTGTGGAGCTTGTCAGAGTATAAAATTATAAGAGTGGATCCTCAATTTAAGAGCTCATTTGAGTACTTTTGGTAAAATCTAGAGGATAAGGTACAAAATTTAAGAGCTCATTTGTGTATTTTCTTACCAGAGAGGGCAACCATGTCCTTAGTGGAAAGCCCCTTGGCTGCAAACAGAGAGATGAGATTTGCAAGGTTTGAGGTTGGAGGTGGGATCTCATTGTTAGCTGCAGTTTTGTTGGCTGTTCTTGAATCCCTCCTCCCTAACTTCACATTCCAATTAGGCCCTCCAAGCTGCATAACTAACATTAGTAAATTCAACATATATACATACATATTAAGGTTAATTACAAATGAACAATTTATTATGTCCAAACTTTTTTATATTTGTCTATTTAGACTCTCTTATGTCCAAACAGAGTTATCTCTTTGTATTTTTATCGTTAATGTGTTGTATAGAGATTCCTGACATTTCAGTGAGCTCCAGAGAGACTCCCTACTCTTCTATAGGCGGTAAACATACATCTTTTATAGTACAAGTACATATAACAGAGAGATAACTCTATTCAGACGTCAGAAACTCTGAGTGCTGATAAAAAAATAGGGATTGGAATGTGCAGATAGTACTCACAATGACAACTGAGTCTCTTGCGGCAATAGCCAAGATATCAGCACAAGACACAACTCCAGGGCAAGTTTTCTCTACTGCAGCCTTGATCCTGTCAATGACTTTGAACCCTCTTGCCGATCTGTTGTTGGGGTTAGCATGCTGCTCCCCGACGAAGTTTGGAGTATCAGCCAAGAGTATTGATCCATCACACCCCTGCAAATTTATGTACATCATAAACAATCAAAAAATAAAAGTTGGAAATTGCAGATAAGCCCGCATCTTAAATGAGTCGAGAGATGATAAGTGCTACTGAAGGTGTAGATGAGGGGGGTTATCTACAACTTAACCTGAAAAGAAAGAAGGTACTAAATAATATATGTGCTTGATATCGACTTACATTAACGAAGCAGTCATGGAAGAAGAGGCGAAGAATGGAGGCACCCATTCTCTTCTCTTTTTCAATAGCATGTTGGAGGACTGGCTTAATGGTGGTGAAGAGATTAGGGCATGAATATTGGTAGAAGGTAGTAGAGAGCTGAGCATTTGAGCTCACAAAGCAGAGGGATAGAATGATAGCCAAAGGTGTAGAAGCCATTGAAAATGAAGTCATTGCTTCAATAATTTAAGAAGAGAGTGTGTGTTTGGCTGGAGGAGAGTATGTTTGCTTCACCCACATTTATATAGGAGTTTGAGGACTAGTTGGCTAAAGGTTTGATGTGGGGACATAAACAATTTGGATTTGGTTGTGCCTGGGTTCAGGAGGAGTCAAAATTTAATGAGAAATTGTTAGTTGATCCTGTCCGCTGGATAGTTGATGCACCAAATATTATCAGCACATTGACCGGTGCTTAGTGCATAAATTATGCAACTAACTATGTCTAATAAGCTGTTGATGGCTAATTGTTGTTATTTACTAATTACTAATGGCAAATTAAGAAATTATTGCTTTCAAGTTTGGAAGGGGACGTTGCTCTCTAAATTAATGTAGGAGTGGGTGAAGTCAAAAGGTATTGATGTGTGGGGGTTATAGCTCTTTGTGTTTTAGCCTTGTGATATGGGACATGATTTAGCCTTGTACTAAAATGTATACCAGTAGTTAGGATAAGAAAAGTAGAACCATTTGTCTTGTGCCAATGTCCTGAGAACTTTGGGTGAATGTAAAGCATAAGAGTTAGATTCTTGAATAGCTTAAGCATACTAAGGCTAATTATTTAAATTAATTGATTGTAGTATAGCTTGGAAGAAATTTTTGCTATGAAATAATCATGGTCAGGCCTAGTCATGCTGAAAACATTTAATTACTTAGATATATCACTCTTATTAAAGTCCCATAAATACTCTCCCTGTCTTTAATTGATTGGTTTCTCTCCATTAAAACATATGGATAATTGCTTTGTAGTTGGATGTGATCGAGTAACAACCATGGCTAAAATGTGCAAGATTTCACTATAAGAACTCAAAATATTTTCCAAAGCAGAACAGGAAAACTTGTCTCTTAATCCTTGCTATTAGTGTCAAAAATATAACTGCATGACTCATAATTGGTTTGCTTGCTCAAATTCACTTCATTTGATGTTGAGTCCTTAATGTAGGTCTAGATTCAAATTTCCAACTGTTAGAAAGTATAATTGTTATTCTAGTGATATATCTCACGATCAAATATAAGCAACTTAACATAGTTCAAATATATTTCTAAAAACATAGTTCAATTATAAGCACATAGATATTGTGAAGATATCTCACAATCATGTTAGAGAATGTAAAGGCATCTCTTTTACCATTTCAATAGACTCCAAATATCTTTTCCTCTTTACTTTACGTAGTCACTAGTTAAACAAAGTAAAAGATGATAAGAGATGGTCAAACTTTTAAAAGGTAATTTATGACACAAATAGTTGATGAGTATAACAGTAATTCTTCAATCTATTCTTTCTTTTGTGCAAGGGTTATAGTTCCTAAAACAAGTTAAATGTTAAAATAAACTTCTCTTGCCATTTATATGTGGTCCGCACATCATTATCAACTGTTTTTAAATAAGAAATATCACTATCATATACAATAGAATGAGTCTAAGCTAGGTTCAATTACTACACTTTTAGGTGAAGATCATAACTAATTAGATTATGGATCAGATAATGAAAAGACTATTTTCTCAGTATACATTATGTCTATCAATTAATGAACGATTATGATTTATTTTTGGAAGAAAAAGATTGCATATAAAGATGGGTCAACCATCATTTAAATATTATAGAATAATGGCTGTGATTAAAGAAATGGTCTCTAACCCCGCAGGGTTGGCTCAGCGGTGTAAGCCATGCTGAGCTCCTAGGGGACGATCCATAGCGGGAAGTCCCGTGGTCGAATCGCCCATCAAGTAAAAAACCCTCGGGCTAGCGCCAGCCACGAATCGCAAACGGGGATTAGTCCCATTCGAAAGGTGTGGGGATACCTCGTGGGAAAACCAAAAAAAAAAAAGAAAAAAGAAAAAAGAAATGGTCTCTCTACTACTAAAAGTGATATATGAGAGGATTCAAATCCTTTTAGTACATATTTTTATGCATATGTGTGTGTTAAATATGATTAATGTATCCAACAATCTACATTAAGATCTAGTAAGTAATTAAAAAAACAATGTAAAAAACTCTGAAGGATCAAACACTTGAAATTACTAGTAGTTGAAGTATCCCCATCAAGAACACATGAAAACATATAATACAAGCTGAAGACTGAACTTTATGAACTAATAGGTATAGTTGTTGGCTAAATCCCTTCCACGGGATTTCCATAGAGTAGGAAATAGTACGTTCATGTCACATGTTCCTTAATTCCTCCTTTGGTTTGCTTGTTGATCTTGCTAGAGTTTAATTTTCAGCACAATAATTGTATTTGACACCTCAACTAACTTCAGTTAAAGCAAAGGCTTCCATAAATAGCTTCTATATCTCTTGTAATGTCTAAAATGGAGTCCACCAAGCAAGAGATAGATGCATGTAAACTATACCAAACACATGCAATGGGATATTGAGATGCACCAAGTCAAAGTCTGCTTCACTAGCACTCCTACTATTTTGATGCAATAAAAGAATGTCTTTTGGACAGTCTTAAATTATTTTCTACTTTGTTAAAACTCTGAAAGCATGATGGTTGAGGGTAATTATTTTGAAGAGGCAAAGTCTAAATTGGTCTGTGACCTGTCCAAAAAATTTATATTCTAAGCATGTTCCTTGAAATTGTCGGTGCATGAAACTAAGCCCAGAAAAAATGTCACAAAAACTTTTACTCTGAGTAATTACAGTAAGGGAAATGAAGAATATGGTACAACTTAATACAAGATTTCATAAAAGATGATCATGTATGGGTATCACGGTAACTTTTTCTGATATTATTATTTTCTTTAATAAAACAATGTTTGACTATACATATTGTACAAAATGTAGCACTACGTTACCTTATACGTAACCCACATCATAATAACTACAACCATAAACCCAAAAAATACAGCAAAATACTCCCCAAAAGGCACAAACATAGCCAACACAATCAGCACGCCTAAAGGCAACACAACACGCAACAGCAAACGCTCGTTCACGTTGTGCACCGCAATCCACCACTTTGGCTCTCTGTCCCTCACAATTAGCTCCGGCAACACCCAGACAGCGTTCGGTAGATCGCCGTGATCGCAGCACAAAACCCCGTTACTTCCATTCAGTTCGAACATCCCGAACGAGTTCTCCCCAGCCGTGTAAATCCGGCCGCCGGGACCCGATTCCGGCCCCGACGGGACGCAGATCGAGCCACGGTTCCCGAGGAACAACACTTTGTCCTTTATTGATCTCTCTGCATTCACCCATGAAGGTTCCTCAGTATCCAACATGTAGATTCTGCATTGTGACAGTCTATCTGAATGTGCTCCGTGATGTCGACATGTAGTGATCACGAGTAAAAGTGTCTCATCCGACTCCACTAAATACGCGTGCTCTTTACTTTCGTCGAACAGAATCACCCCAATGTCATCCATCCATTTTAACTTCGGGTCACGATCCAAATCGATATGAGCGAGCCTACATTCGCTAGTCAACGCATAAAATTGACCTTTCAGACCGATAAGTTGCATAATCGACGGACCAAGATATCCGTCTGCAAACTTATATGACACCCATTTATGGTCGCCAGGCCGCTTGCATAAAAAGCTGGTCGAGCCAGTATACCATGTTATGATGGAAAAAGTCGACGAACTAGGATTTGAGATCGCAAGAAGCCTACTCGACAGCAAGAGCCAGTGAACCCGTTCATGGACTCTGATTTTTTCGAGGGTAGACGGATTGTACAAATACTGCCCGATACCCCACATATGTAACCATTTACCGCAAGAACCAATGCACGTATCCGCGAAAAGCTCGTGCAGAGTGAAATTGTACCGTCTACCGTTGTTAGGGTTGAGAAAATGGCGGCAGAACCGGAGGGAGAACGACGGGTACATCAGCAATGCATGTTTTGGAGGAGGAGCTCGACAGGAGAGGCCGACTGACCGCCAAGATCGACAAGTGCATCGGAACTTTAGATGCTCGACCGGACCGAGATGTTGGCTGATTTTGTCGAGGATGTCGATGCCGGGGTTCGACCAGTCTCTGGTGTTAAGTTCTTCTTCTTTAGAATTGTCCTTCTCCATTAGGGAATTGATTGCTTGTGCTACTGTTTGAAAAAGGATATAGTGGATAAAAATTTTCATTGTTTTGTTGTTGATTGTTTTGGAGTACAGGTTTAGTGGATAACCTTGAAAGTAGAGAATGAGGAGTTTAGAAATTTTTCGGGGTCTTTCTTTTTTTAACACTTGATCCTATGATCCAACCAAGCTATTAGAGGTCATAAATTAGCTTTTTAACAAATGAAAGACGTAGAGGTAGATAATTAACTATCATTTGTATAAGGGTTAATTGCAGATACAGCCCCTGTTCTATAGAGGATTAGCCACTTATCTATATATGTATTTTTTTTTTATTCGCGGTTAGATTTCTAAGATCCAACTCTGTCATATGTTCTTGTATTGTCGCAGATATGTGTTCAACGCCCATAAGAGAGCAGAGAATCCCTGGATGTTGGGAGTCAAGGTGACGCCCACACCGCCGCGGAAGCTGAATTAACCCCCTCGAGAGAAACTAACCAAAATACAAGCAATAGCGAATACACAGATAAAACAATAAATGAGACGAGATAACAGATTTACGTGGTTCGGCAAACTTGCCTACGTCCACGGGAGCAGCACAAATAATTTCTTATTTGACCACAAGAAATTACAAAGCTTGAAACAGAGAAGATCTCAAACTTGAGATCTCTCAAAATACCGCGTGTGGTTATCTTAAAATCACCGCTCTAATCTTTCTCTCCTCAAACTTCACACAACCTCACTCAAACTTTCAACCTCACTACCTCTCCTATTTATAGAAGAAAGGGGGTGAGAGTGGAGGGAGAGTGGGGGGGAAGTAGAGGTATGGAGGGGGGGTATGGGAGTGGCATAGAGGGAAGGGGGGCATGGGGGACACTCACTGTCCTTTGTCCCCCCATGCCTCCCATGTTCACAATTCTCCACCTCGTACAACATTTAATAAACCTTAAATTTTGGATGAACACCAGAAGAATACCGCGAACGCCAAATCGGGCCAATCCCAGACCAAACCAGCTGCACCATTATACCATGGTTGCCTACGTACCCTCTGACCGGGATCAAGCTAATCGTAGTTCTGCACTTCTCCATCAACACGGGTTGATATGAAGCAAGTCCAAGCAATGCTTAAACTTGCTGCCTGTGACCACCTTGGTTAACATGTCCGCGGGATTCTCATTCGTGTGTACCTTCATGAGAAAAATATCGCCTTCCTCTATGACATCCCGCACGAAATGATACCTGACATCGATATGCTTGGTACGAGCATGATGAACTTGATTCTTCG
This sequence comes from Asparagus setaceus, assembly GCA_012295165.1. Taxonomy (NCBI): domain Eukaryota; kingdom Viridiplantae; phylum Streptophyta; class Magnoliopsida; order Asparagales; family Asparagaceae; genus Asparagus; species Asparagus setaceus. Next base: position 3,909,082 of record CM022704.1, on the reverse strand, counting down.
CCAAGTGAATCGCACTCTGACTGTCGCACCATAAGTTCACGTTCTCCTGCTCAATCCCCAAACTATCTAGAAAACCCCATAACCACAATGCTTCCTTCACTCCCTCCGCCATGGCCATGTACTCGGCCTTTGTAGTAGAAAGTGCCACTGTAGCCTGCAACATCGATCGCCAACTAACCGGAGCCCCATGTATCCTGAATACATAACCAGTAGTAGATCGCCGTCTATCTAGATCGCTCGCATAATTAGAGTCCACAAATCCATCAATCTGATATGTTTCTCCACCAAAACACAGACCCGTATCAACGGTACCCTTTAAGTACCTCAGGACCCACTTCCTTTGCTTCCCGGTCGTCTTTCCGGATTCGCCATGAATCACGACCACACCGACCGCTGTGAAATATGCGGCGTGTACACACCATTGCGTACATTAAGGCGCCAACTGCACTAGCATAGGGAACCGCGCTCCATATCGCCTTCTCTTCATTGTAGTAGGAGATTGTTTACCGAAGCCTAAAGTGTAGAGCCAATGGAGTCACCACCGACTTAGCACTTTGCATCCCGAACCTCGCGATCACCCGCTCTATGTAGCCCCGACTCAAGAACAATCGTCGGTTCACCCGCTCTCTTCTAATCTCCATACCGGTATTTTTCTAGCGGCCCATGTCCTTCATCTCGAACTCTTCACCAAGTTGAGATTTCACCTATCTATCTCTACCACGCTCTTAGAAGCAATAAGCATGTCATCCACATATAAAGGAGATAGATATAATTACCTCCACGAAGCTTCGAATGTAAGCGCAACAATCATAGTTAAACCGGAAAACCCATGCTTCAAAGATGAAGGAGTCAAATCGCTTGTACCACTGTCGGGGAGATTGCTTCAATCCATACAGTGACTTCTTCAAACGACACACATGATCCTCCTTATCCTCAACCTTGTAGCCCTCAGGTTGATGCATGTAGATCTCTTCATCCAAGTCTCCGTGCAAGAAAGCAACAATACTCAATAGCACCCGAATAGAGGTGTGTTTCACCACCGGAGAAAAGATCTCGTTGTAATCCACACCCTCTCTTTGTGCAAACCCCTTAGCCACTAATCTTGCCTTGTACCTTGTACCACCGAGCTTTGAATGATCTTCCTTTCTTTTATACATCCACTTACAACCAATAGCTTTTCTTCCTACGGGCAATGGGACCACCTCCCATGTTTGATTCTTCCGAAGAGATGGACGGAGATTCCATCTCTTCCTCCATCGCAGCCAACCAACTCTCACTATCCTTGTCCCGAATAGCTTCCTTGAAGGAGACCGACTCGTCCTCCTCCACCGAGAGTGCGTATTCAACCAAATTAACCTGCCCATAGTGCTTCAGGGGTTGATCAGCCCCCAGCTTCTGTACATGCTTGTATGCTCGCCTTGGCCTAGTGAAAGCCAAACTATCATCGGTACATTGTTGTTGTAGTGCTGTGTATTCTCTGCTGAACCTCCTCCTGCTCAAGCTCATCATCTACCTGACTTTCCACTTGAACACGACTAGAACCTGGTTGGTTTTTAGGTTCTATTTCAATAACCTGAGACTTAGAAGCCTCATCAGTCCTAACACCATCATCCTTGGGCGCCCTAGCAATCATGGATTTCTCATCAAAGGTAACATCCCTGCTGATCACGAACTTCGAATCTTCCGTACACCAAAGGCGATAGCCTTTTACGCCCTTCGCATATCCCAAGAATATTGCCTTCTTAGCCCTCGCGTCAAGCTTTCCCTCGTTGACGTGATAGTAGGCGGTACATCCGAAAATTTTGAGCCTATCATAATCTGCATGCTCTCCTGACCACACCCTATAGGGTGTATCACCATCCAATGTCGAATGGGGTGAAAGGTTCACGATGTAACAAGCTGTAGCCACCGCTTCTGCCCACCATTCGTTGCCCAATCCAGCGTATGATCGCATACTCATTGCTTTCTCCCGTAATGTTCGGTTCAGTCTCTCTGCGACCCCATTCTGCTGTGGTGTTGACCTGACTGTCCAGTGTCGAACAATTTCCTCCTGATCACAGAACTCCTTGAAAGCACCATCTGTATACTCTGTACCGTTATCAGATCTCAGTGTCTTTAATTTCTTTCCCGTCCTGTTCTCAACCATTGCTCGCCACTTCTTGAATGTCTCAAACACCTCATTCTTATGCTTCAGAAAGTAAATCCAAGCATACCTCGAATAGTCATCTATGAACGAGACATAATATATGGAACCACCCTTAGAAGTGGTCTGAGCCGGACCCCAAATATCCGTGTGCACATAATCTAGTATCCCTCTGCTCTTAGACTTGCTTCTCAGAAACTGAACCCTGTGTGACTTTCCATACACACAATCCTCGCAAAAATCTATGCTAGGTTCCTTGATTCTTGTGGACCCTCTTTACCAAGCAGAACTAGACCCTTCTCTGACATATGCCCAAGCCGCCTATGCCATAACCGTGTGTGCTCACATGGGTCTCCACCACTTTCTTCAGTTCCAACCGCTGCATCTCCCGTCACCGTCGTACCTGAGAGAGTATATAAATTACCGTGACGAATACCCTTCATCACTATAAGGGAACCCCGAACAACCTTCTTCACTCCGTTTTCCGTAATAATTTTACAACCGCCGGAGTCCAATGCACCAACTGAGATAAGATTCTTCCGCAAGTCGGGAACATGCCTCACATCCGTCAAGGTTCGAACCACTCCATCATGCATCTTGATTTTGATATTACCTAGCCCCACCGTTTTTACAAGCATGGTTGTTCCCCATCAATACGGTTCCACCATCAATGCCTCGTAGGTAGTAAATCACTTCCTATTTGGACACATATGGTAAGAGCAATCAGAATCAAGTATCCACTTTCCGGAGATATCCTCGCCACCCGTGACGACATAGCACTCCTTATCACTCTCTTCCCACGGCGTGCTTCGCCTCTTCCTTGCCTTCGCCTCTCGGTCTTGTTGTTGTTCTTCTTCCCACCTACTCTCTTGTTAGGACAATTGACTTTGAAATGCCCTAGCTCACCGCATTTGAAACACGGTCTTTCTGCAAGAGGTCTCGATTTTGATCTAGACTTTCCTCCCTTGCCTTTTCCTCGCTCATTGCTCCTTCCTCTAGCAAACAATCCTGCGCTTGTTCTTTGTTACCACCGGTAGTCATGTCACCGGTTGCAATCTTCGAAGATCATCCGCTAGAAGCGCCGTTCTAGTCTCATCCATCGTCCGGATCGTCTCCTACAAGCATCGGTGTTTGCACCGGTTCTCATAAGACTTGGTGAGGCAGTAGTAAAGCGCTGATCCTCATCTCCTACTTTCACATCTATGTCTTTTAAGTCGATATGATCCTATCAAACTTGTTGATGTACTCGGATTGACGAGCCTTCCTCCATCTTGCAAGTGTACAATTTGGATTTTAAATAGATCCGGTTCGTTAGACTCTTCGTCATGAAGGTGCTCTCTAACTTTAACCACCGCCCATGGCCGTTTCCTCCCGTCCACTAAAGCTACATCCCTTTCAAGGCAAAGGATGATCGGCGCCCGTGCTTCGGATCTAGCTCTTCCCAATCCTCATCAGACATGTCCTTGTGCTTCTTCTCTTTTCCCGCCAAAGCTTTGTGCAACTTTTGCGAAATCAGCGAATTTTTCATCGCATCCTCCAATAGGAAAAATCATTCTTCCCATTGAATTTCGATCTCATACTTCCCAACTTTAAGCTGTTTCTTGGTAGATGTCATTCTCCGCTTGTTTTAGTTAAACCGCTTCTCTCAGGAATTCCACACAATAGCCAAGCACCACCTCAAATCGGAAGCTTTACCACCACCAATCTGATCAAGTGCTCTGATACCAATTGTTGGTAGTCGAGGTGACGCCCACACCGCCGCGGAAGCTGAATTAACCCCCGAGAGTAACTAACCAACTTACAAGCAATAGCAAATATAAAAAACAATAAGTAAATGAGACGAGACAACAGATTTACGTGGTTCGGCAAACTTGCCTACGTCCACGGGAGCAGCACAAATAATTTCTTATTTGACCACAAGAAATTACAAAGCTTGAAACAGAGAAGATCTCAAACTTGAGATCTCTCAAAATACCGCGTGTGATTATCTTAAAATCACCGCTCTAATCTTTCTCTCTTCAAACTTCACACAACCTCACTCAAACTTTCAACCTCACTACCTCTCCTATTTATAGAAGAAAGGGGGTGAGAGTGGAGGGAGAGTGGGGGGGAGGTAGAGGTATGGAGGGGGGGTATGGGAGTGGCATAGAGGGAAGGGGGGCATGGGGACACTCACTGTCCTTTGTCCCCCCATGCCTCCCACGTTCACACTGGATCTACAACACAGTGAACAGAAGTTCTCTCTGCATCACATTGACTTTACTTCAACATCATGGAATGAGTAAAAAAAAAGGACATGAGGACAGTTACAAAATGACCATCAATTATGACAGAACTTTCACAAATTTAAATGCAAGTCACAATTGCAACTTTTTCTTACTGCAAAAGGGACAGAAAAAAGTTCGATAACATTTTATCGCAATTAAGGATAACTAGCAAATCAAAACAAACACATTACAAGCAATTGCAGTCACAAATTTCTAAATTTAAAAATTGAACCAAATAAATAAAACTACAGTCGTACGCAATAACATTGCAGAAACTATCGTCATATACAACTGACACTTACATTGCAAATACAGTTGCAAGGAACCATACACTCACATCAAATATCAACTCTTCATTAAGAACACACAAGGACTCAAACCTGAAAATCCACACATAAAACAACTACATAGTCCTTCAAACCTTATTCCATAACACTAACATTACATTAACTCTCATAACAAGGGCCCAAACTTCTTCAGCCCCAATAAATTTAATAAACATTAGTTTAATTTGTTTTCCTGCAATTGGTCCTGATCTCCCCATTACTCCCAGTAAGAGGACTAATACCTCCCATCTTAACCATTGCCGCCGCAAAATCACTGTAAAATTTTGCAGCATTGCTCGAATAAGTCGTAGTCTGAGAGTCTGCAGAGCCTCCATTATACAACTGCTGATCAGAATGCATGACTCCCTCGTTTCTAATGAGATTCTTGTAGTAGTAATTGTCGAATACGTAGGGAGATACGGCATCCAAAGGGCTGAGGCTGTTGTCGCTGCCGGAGGTTGGGCAGTTTGACTGGAGAGAGGTAGCAAAGGAGGAGCCGATGTTGGTTTCGTTGTAGATTCGGGTTCTGAATGATGTGCATCTTGCTTGGCCTATGGTATGTGCACCTGAGAAAATTACATATGAAGTTTAGTAGGTTAATTTTTGTCCCTGTTGTTTCGAACTTAGGGCATGGTTGGGAACTTGGCTTATAATCCACTTGGCTTATAGTTCATTTGTGAATTATAATCCAAGTGGATTAAAAGTCAAAGTGTTTGGCAAATGGATGGATTATAATTCATTATTGTTGTGAAAATGACAAAGAAGGACATGACTCTAAAGGTGATTAGGTTGGAGATAGAGGAATAGATCGACTTTGAAATTATCTTAAATGTTGAAGAATAAACTGGTCATTTACTTGGTCAAACTATGTGGCTTATAAGCCAAAAAAAAAGCTGGGCTAGGGCAGCTTTTTTTTAAACTTATAAGCTAAAATAAGTTGGTTACCAGACATGTCTCAATGGCTTATAAGCCACTTGACAGATTCCCAAACATGCTCTTACTAGCTCTCTTGTAAATAGACCCCCTCAGTGAAAGTTTTTTTTTGACTCTTCTACATTTCGAGTGTATTTTTGTGTCAAAAAGACAATTTTCTCTTTCTCTGAGGATAATACTTTGGCTAATCATGCAATTACCAAGCGATTCATGTACCTGAGAGAGCTATCATGTCAGTGGTGCTAAGTCCCTTCTTTGAGAAAGCCGATATCAGAGCGCTGAGGTCCGTAGTAGGCGAAGGAATGTCGTTGTTCGCAGCGCTAAAACTCGCAGTCGTCGCATCTCTCCTCCCAAGCTGCACATTCCATGAAGGTCCACCCAACTATACACATACCAACCACACGAAAATCATACCCCAAGTCACATTACCCGAGTATAATTTACGTCAATTTTAATAAATTTTCCGTTTTTGTTAGAATTATTTCATGTTTATACATTATCTTTAAAAAAAATTATGTCTTTAATATAATTCGTCTACGATGTTTGTTTTTCAAGTAAGAGAATAGGCATTACGTACAGCAACTACGGAGTCTCGAGCAGCCACAGCTACAATATCAGCACACGACACAACTTGTTTACAGACTGATTCAACTTGGGATTTGATGGTGTCGATAACGTCGAATCCTCTGACTGAGTTGTTGTTGGGTCCAGCCGTTTTCTCTCCAGTGAAGCTCGATGTGTCGTCTAATAATATCGATCCATCACAACCCTGTCGATCATCAAATCAAAGCATCAAATGGTGAACCAAGGGCATCATATATGATATTGTAATATTATGATTTTGACAAAAAAAAAAATTTTTGTCGCTTTCACAGTAAAAAATTTATTCTATAAATTAGAAATATTACCAAAATAATTTACAGAATCAGCAAGTTAAAACAATGAAGTCATGCATGCATTTGTTTCTTTGATTCAAAGAGTCCATATGTGTAAGAAATGCATATGTGACATGAAGCATAAAATACATAATTTTCACATAAAATACTTATTTGAAGCTTTCAGTATTCTAGGATACATCATACATATGCTAATAGTTTTGTAAGAATATATATGCTAATAGTTATTAATTAGGGTATAATTATTCATATTGGAGCTAGTTAAATAGCTATATGCTAATACTTATTTAACTAGCTCCGAGATAAACATGCTTCATATGCTGACTAAAAGGAAAAAAATAACATTAGACATGAGTTTATGTAACACTTGCATTCACAAAACAATCATGAAAATGTAGACGAAGCAGCGACGCCCCCATGCGTCGCTCTTTCGACACTGCAGCGCTAACCGCAGCGTGTATGGTTTCTAGAGCTTTAGGACATGAAGTATCATAGAACGTAGTAGAGAGTTGAGCAGATGCTAGGCCAACAATGAAGAAAATGAAGAAGGCTACAGAGAATGAGAAACTAGTGTTTGAAGCCATTGTAGTTAAAGGATTAATGGATTATGAGATACAAAAGATTTAGGCGTGCACGCATTTATAGGGTGAAGAGTATGAGACATAATGGAATTTTGCTTTGAATATTACTACTTGAAGTTTAATATTGTGTTAGGGTGAGATTTTGAAGTCAATGTTAGAAAGTAGAAGAGCCTACTCTGCCAAAATAGTGGTAGGCGCCATTCAATAATCCACCTACCGTACACTACAATGTTTGCCTACTTGATTTTCTAGCCAATATGTTAGAGAACTTACTCTTAAAAAAATAACTAAATATTGAAAACAAAATCTTTCATTTATACCATAATTGTCACTACAAAAAACTTTCTGAACTATTTTGTAAATCCTTTTCAAAAATTTTAATAAAGAATAGTACTGGACCAGTGAAAGTGCGCTTTCGTGTGTGTGTGTGTATATATATATATATATATATATATATATATATATATATATATATATAAATAAATTAAAACAATGAAAAAATAGGATTTTGTATAAAAATGAGTCGTTTATTTCGTCTAGTAAATGATACTGGTTTTATGCCAATCGGTACATAGATAAAGAAGTTTCTTTTCTTTTCTTTTCTTTTCTTTTCCTTTTCATAATTTCCAACTAAAACATAGAAGTTCTTTATGAGTAATATGTTTACATATTTGTAATCCTTTGATTTGTTTCGTTATGTTCTTATTAATGAAACTCAGGGTGATCTTGAGTCTTGACCTCAATATTAATCTTTAAAAAAACAATTAAACAGACAAACAATAAGATTATAAATCTCCTGCATATTAGTATCCCTCTCATCTTCATATTCGTCATCTTTTGTGGAAATTAACGGACTAATTGTTTGATTACTTGCCAATGAAATTCTACATCTGATTTGATTGTAAATTGATGCATGCATGTCACAATCTAGTTACTGCTGGCAGAGAGAAAATTACCTTGATCATCCAATCATTTAACTTGCAAAGTCTTAGTATTGAATTAGTAGTATTAGTGCTAATTAATTGGAGTGGTTAGATTTGACTTCGGTTCTCATTAATTATGGTGGGAACGAAGGTAAGTGGATGGAATCTTGCTTGATAAATATAATTGAAGGATGTCATTTTTCTACACGTAATCCTAACTTGCTCAATATTTTTGCATGTTCCCCAAACTTGGCACTTTATATTAATGCAGGTCAAAATCAGCACCAAGTTGCCACTCATTATTATGTTGGTCTTTTCTTCTTTCATTGTTTACTGATTAGTTAGTCAGAATGGATATGGGTTTGACATTGAACAACATTAGATGAACTTAGTTGTTATTCTCAAAGTTTGGCAAAGAACAGTATTTAGCCTTCTCGGCAATGTGATCATGTGCATGAGGAACTTCTCTAGAATGAACATCACAGCAAAATCTTAAAAAATTTACATCCTCTCAAGTACATCGAATGTGCATTGGTAACGTCTAACTATGGTCTTTCAAAATTACAGGAGTATATAAAGACAGAGCAGAGTGTTGATTCAGCATTTAGATGGAGATTGCAGATGATTAGATAACGGAGAGGCAAGATGCACATGAATGCACATTATGTTTAAACTTCTGTCAATCTGGAAGACTGTAATTTTTTTTTTTTATAAATATGGCGAATTAAATCCTTACTTCATTCATGAAACATGAGAGTCACGTATCAACAGTTATTCTCAAAAATATTGGATGCATGAAATTCTTAATTTTCACTTAAAGCGAATAAATAGTCACAAAAAATTAGGCACCTTTCTTGAAACCAGATGACAAAATACATGATTCTTCAAAGGATTAGTCAAAATGATAACTAAAATTCACAGAAGTCAAATCCCATAAAACATGTTTCAATATCATAAACAGGATAGGGGATCTTTCTGGATCATCACATTTCAACAAAATGAATGAAGTCATTTTTCTACACGTAATCCTAACTTGCTCAATATTTTTGCATGTTCCCCAAACTTGGCACTTTATATTAATGCAGGTCAAAATCAGCACCAAGTTGCCACTCATTATTATGTTGGTCTTTTCTTCTTTCATTGTTTACTGATTAGTTAGTCAGAATGGATATGGGTTTGACATTGAACAACATTAGATGAACTTAGTTGTTATTCTCAAAGTTTGGCAAAGAACAGTATTTAGCCTTCTCGGCAATGTGATCATGTGCATGAGGAACTTCTCTAGAATGAACATCACAGCAAAATCTTAAAAATTTACATCCTCTCAAGTACATCGAATGTGCATTGGTAACGTCTAACTATGGTCTTTCAAAATTACAGGAGTATATAAAGACAGAGCGAGTGTTGATTCAAAGATTTAGATGGAGATTGAGATGATTAGATAACGGAGAGGCAAGATGCACATGAATGCACATTATGTTTAAACTTCATCAACTGAAGACTGTAATTTTTTTTTATAAATATGGCGAATTAAATCCTTACTTCATTCATGAAACATGAGAGTCAATGTATCAACAGTTATTCTCAAAAATATTGGATGCATGAAATTCTTAATTTTCACTTAAAGCGAATAAATAGTCACAAAAATTAGGCACCTTTCTTGAAACCAGATGACAAAATACATGATTCTTCAAAGGATTAGTCAAAATGATAACTAAAATTCACAGAAGTCAAATCCCATAAAACATGTTTCAATATCATAAACAGGATAGGGGATCTTTCTGGATCATCACATTTCAACAAAAATGAATGAAGTATTTGGCATGGCTCAAAAGTATCTATTAATTGTAAATAGTTGTTGGCCAATTGAGTTAGGAGAAGTGGCCACTATTATCACTTTTTTGAACAGGATACCAGACTTTGAAATCATACAGATAAAGCAAAGTAAGCTTTGCTCTCAAGTCTTTGAGTACCATAAGAGTAGTTGGATTGAACGAAAGTCTACCTTTAATCCACTTGTTATAGAATAATAGAAGCAAATAAATAGCCATCCAATATTTTCTATTTCGAAAAAAAAAATTCAGATGCAGAGTCTTCAGAAAATCATATAGAATGAATTAAAATCTGTAATAAATCTCCCACGAATCTGCTCTATGTGCATAGGGTCCATCTTTGACAATGCAGACAGTAAGTTCGTCGGTAATGTTTTTCATCTTAATTTCTTTGTATGGGTAAAACATAACCCTTAAAAAAATTTCCCGACGAAGAGGGATGTCACTTGCAACTCTTTATCTTTCTAAAAATGACAATCAGTGCTAGAAATCGAGTCGAAAATGAGAAGGGTTATGCGCAATTTATCCTTTTTATATTCACAGATTCTCCATATTATTAAGCAATTGATAAGAAAATGACACAAATTGAGCAGATTTATTCACTTACATGCTTTATATATCTCTGGTTAATAGTACATAGATTTAAACTACAAAGTGTGAGAGAGCAGTAACTAGGCCTCATGAAAAACTCCCAGTTACAGGGTAATATCAATAGTATCCATCACCTTTACATAATAGTTTATGATTAGTAATGTAGCAGACATCAAAATTCACAAGGAGAAGGAAACCCTTGGTCTTCTCCTGAGCCTGACCCTTGGCCAAATTATTCCAGTCCTCCATCTGAGACCTCCTCTTCTGGTAATTCAAACGCGTCGATTTCAGCAAAGTAGGCTCTCTGCTTCTCAACAAAATCGGGGGGAAATATGGACTTTTGAAGCTTCATAGGTGGCAACCCATGTCGATGCTTTCTCTGTAGATAGATTACGAACATGAGTTACAAATAAATGTAGTTATGCAGCAGTCCTAATGCAAAATCATTGCATTGTGCAGAGAAATACATCAAAAGATAGGGGAGTCGCCGTGATGGTAGTAACAAGTGTACATTGACTATACAAAATTAGATTCACATACATAGCTCACATAATGGTGCCAAATGGGTCCTCCAAGCTGGAAGGTCTTATGATTGAGAAAAAATGCGGAGTGTGTCATTTACAGAATGCGAACTTACACATCCTTAATTTGTAAAGAGGAAATTTTTTTTCTTTTTTCTTTTTTTTTCCCCTTACCTCCAGTTTTTACCACCACTAGTTACATAGTAAACAGATATTCCCAAGTGGAGATCTACTACTCTGTTTCTGGTGATGATTCTAACCCTCAGAACTAGATGAAAGCATCTAATCCTAGAAAAGAAAACGGTTTTCAGGTTTATTTTAATCCAAACAGAAGAACAAATTGTTGATTTTCATATTCTCAAATTAATATTTTGATGATAACAACATATGTTATATATATATGTGTGTTTTTGTGTGTTTTATAACTTGTTGATGCAGATATTATATCAAATTTGGACAAGTACAAAATGAGTTCAAGGCATAATGAAGTATTGAAGATGAGAAGCAAGATCAAAATAAATGTAATTTTTCTCTTCTTTACTTAGAACAAATTGTACAAGCCTTGATCACACACACACACACACTTTTAGAACACACTAACACATGCTTAGTGTGTTGGTTAATTATAGAAATCCCCTATATTAACCATTAGAGTTTTTAAAGTTTAAAACACTTCATTTATAACTTTTTCAGTCAATAGTAGTCGACCAATTCAAACTATAGTCGACTAATTACTTAATTTAATAAATATACAAGTTTACGTAAATTTACAGTTAGTCGACTAATGCCATTAATAGTTAGACTAATGATAACTTAAACAATTTTCGGCTGTGAGTTTACTGATTAGTCGACTAATTCATATATAGTAGTCGACTACTCATTTAAAACATACACCCGGACTTTACGTCATTACAGTTAGTCGACTAATACATATAGTAGTCGACTACTAATGCTTGAATCTTATACGTAACTGTAAACACGCATTAGTCGACTAATCGATATAGTAGTCGACTATAGAAGTCGGTTTTCGGGTTTATTTTAATCCAAACAGAAGAACAAATTGTTGATTTTCATATTCTCAAATTAATATTTTGATGATAACAACATATGTTATATATATATGTGTGTTTTTGTGTGTTTTATAACTTGTTGATGCAGATATTATATCAAATTTGGACAAGTACAAAATGAGTTCAAGGCATAATGAAGTATTGAAGATGAGAAGCAAGATCAAAATAAATGTAATTTTTCTCTTCTTTACTTAGAACAAATTGTACAAGCCTTGATCACACACACACACACACTTTTAGAACACACTAACACATGCTTAGTGTGTTGGTTAATTATAGAAATCCCTATATTAACCATTAGAGTTTTTAAAGTTTAAAACACTTCATTTATAACTTTTAGGTCAATAGTAGTCGACCAATTCAAACTATAGTCGACTAATTACTTAATTTAATAAATATACAAGTTTACGTAAATTTACAGTTAGTCGACTAATGCCATTAATAGTCCACTAATGATAACTTAAACAATTTTCCGTAAACCGTGAGTTTACGATTAGTCGACTAATTCATATATAGTAGTCGACTACTCATTTAAAACATACACCCGGACTTTACGTCATTACAGTTAGTCGACTAATACATATAGTAGTCGACTATAGAAGTCGGTTTTCGGCGTTTGAATTTGAATGTTTGAATGTTTTGTTGTTTATATCCGTTTTATAGGTTTTAACTTGTGTCTAATCAAGGGATATAAATAGACAAAACATCGAAAATGATATACAACATTCATATGAATTGATCTTGAATTTTGAGATTAAAAGAGAGTTCAAAAAGTTCACAAGTGAAAAACTATTCTTTGATACAATTGCAAGATTCAAAAGAGTTAAACATTATTTTTGCAATTGAAAAGTTCTTAAGCCAACTGCGCACATCACCAACACTTCAAGGCTTCTAGGACTTTGTACTTTGCTTCTTCAAAAGGAATTCTCGTGTGAGAATTGTGGATCTCGAGTTTGAGATTGTTGCAATTTGCATGGTCTTGCAAATTGGTCAGTTTGTCTTTGATTTTGTAAGGGTATTTCAAAATCATAGTGGAAACTCTCAGCGGGATTTGCTTGGGAATTTGGATGTACACACGGGAGGTGGAACCAAGATAAATCTCGTGTTTGTGATTGTGAAATTTCGTGTTTGTGCTATCATATTTGCAATTTATTATCTACTTTGCATAAAATTTTATAAAACACTATTCACCCCCTCTAGTGTTTAAGTGTGATCGATCAACGATCCTACATTTGGTATCGAGCAAGGTTAAAGATGGCATCAACTTGGATCACACTTCACAATTCAAAGAAGGCCATTCAACAAATCGTCCTCCAATGTTTGATGGATGAATTATAATTATTGGAAGTGCGTAATGAAAATCTATCTTCAATCAATTGGATACTAACTTTGGAACATTGTAGAGACAAGATATGAGAAGCCAACTACTCCTTTTGAGAATGGACTACAACACAAAGGAACAATGCAAATTTGGACTCCAAAGCGATGAATGCATTATTTTGTGCACTTGATCGAAATGAGTTCAAGGCATAATGAAGTATTGAAGATGAGAAGCAAGATCAAAATAAATGTAATTTTTCTCTTCTTTACTTAGAACAAATTGTACAAGCCTTGATCACACACACACACTTTTAGAACACACTAACACATGCTTAGTGTGTTGGTTAATTATAGAAATCCCTATATTAACCATTAGAGTTTTTAAAGTTTAAAACACTTCATTTATAACTTTTAGGTCAATAGTAGTCGACCAATTCAAACTATAGTCGACTAATTCATATATAGTAGTCGACTATAGAAGTCGGTTTTCGGCGTTTGAATTTGAATGTTTGAATGTTTTGTTGTTTATATCCGTTTTATAGGTTTTAACTTGTGTCTAATCAAGGGATATAAATAGACAAAACATCGAAAATGATATACAACATTCATATGAATTGATCTTGAATTTTGAGATTAAAAGAGAGTTCAAAAAGTTCACAAGTGAAAAACTATTCTTTGATACAATTGCAAGATTCAAAAGAGTTAAACATTATTTTTGCAATTGAAAAGTTCTTAAGCCAACTGCGCACATCACCAACACTTCAAGGCTTCTAGGACTTTGTACTTTGCTTCTTCAAAAGGAATTCTCGTGTGAGAATTGTGGATCTCGAGTTTGAGATTGTTGCAATTTGCATGGTCTTGCAAATTGGTCGGGTTTGTCTTTGATTTTGTAAGGGTATTTCAAAATCATAGTGGAAACTCTCAGCGGGATTTGCTTGGGAATTTGGATGTACACACGGGAGGTGGAACCAAGATAAATCTCGTGTTTGTGATTGTGAAATTTCGTGTTTGTGCTATCATATTTGCAATTTATTATCTACTTTGCATAAAATTTTATAAAACACTATTCACCCCCTCTAGTGTTTAAGTGTGATCGATCAACGATCCTACATTTGGTATCGAGCAAGGTTAAAGATGGCATCAACTTGGATCACACTTCACAATTCAAAGAAGGCCATTCAACAAATCGTCCTCCAATGTTTGATGGATGAATTATAATTATTGGAAGTGCGTAATGAAAATCTATCTTCAATCAATTGGATACGAACTTTGGAACATTGTAGAGACAAGATATGAGAAGCCAACTACTCCTTTTGCAGAATGGACTACAACACAAAGGAACAATGCAAATTTGGACTCCAAAGCGATGAATGCATTATTTTGTGCACTTGATCGAAATGAGTTCAACCGAAAGTGTCAACAAATAAATCGCATATGATATTTGGCATACACTTGAGGTAACACATGAAGGTACAAATAAAGTTAAAGAATCTAAAATTTCGTTCTTGTTCACAGGTTTGAATTGTTTGGATGAAAGAAAATGAGACAATTGGAGAAATGTTCACAAGATTTACAGATATCACTAATACTCTAATTGGACTTGGAAAAACCTATACACAAGTGGAAATGGTCCGAAAAATTCTTCGATCACTTACTCCAAAATGGGAAAAGAAAATTACAAAGAATAGAAGAAGCAAATGATTTATCAACACCATGCGTGGAGAATTTAATTGGAAATTTAATGGCATCTGAAGTTCAAATCGAAGATAGAAAGAATGAAGATGAAATGAAAAACAAGAAAGTTCTTGCATTCAACATCACATCGATAAAGAAGATTCGGATAATGAAAATGAAGAGATGAGCATGTTTGCAAGGAAATTTGAAAATTCATAAAACAAGGTAAGTTTAAATCCAAATTTACAAATTCAAATAACTCACTGTTTGTTTCAAGTGTAATAAAGCGGGGCATATGAAGAAAGATTGTCCATTATTGAAGAAAAAGCAAAACTCAATTTCTTCAACAATACTCAAATTAATAAGAAAAGGAAAGCTATGGCGACAACTTGGGATGATAGTGATGATTCTTCATCCGATGAAGAAACCGAAGAAAATGAAGTTGCACATATGTGTTTCATGGCACAAGATGAGGTAAATGATAATGAAGAACTTTTAGAAGCTTTTAATGAATTATATGAAACTTTTATTAGATTAAAATTTCTCATAATTTTCTTAAAGGTGAAAATAAAAGATTATTAGATGAAATTTACGATATAGGTTCTACTAAATCTCTTTCACAAGAAATAATGTTAAAAGAGAAAAATGAATCTTTGCTTAAAGAAAATCATGTTTTGACAAATGAAAATATATATCTAAAATCGAATGCAATGATTTAAAGATTCGCATTAATATTTTGGATAAAGATATTTCTTCAATTAAGTCAAAATATGATGATATATGCTTAAATGTTAGTAAATTTAATAAAGGTAAAGAAGATTTAAAAACTTTACTTTCATATCAAAAGAAACTCAAAAGACAAAAGGTTTGGGTTTTCAAAAGATATTCATAAGAAAACTATTTTTGTAAGATCATCTTCAAAAATATATGAACAAAATGTTAATGATAATGTTTTAAATAAAAGAAAATCAAAATACTTATCCGTTTGGGTTCCTAAAGTGTTAAGTTATAATAAGAAAAAGTCTTATATTTCTAATTTTATTAAAGACATTTGTTTATCATCTAATTATATAGGAAAATCAAACTCTTCATGGGTTTGGTTTCCAAAAGACTAATTTTATGGACCCAACATAAAATGGGTACCAAGATTATAAATGTTTATTATTTGGTACCAAAGAAAGATAAGTGGATTCTAGATAGTGGTTGTTCAAAACATATGACTGGAAACATTCATTTATTATCCTCCGCTCAAAACAAGGATGGCGATGCAGTTACATTTGGAGATAATAATAAAGGAAAGGTAATAGGTATTGGAGCAGGTTGGTAATGTTACTAAACCTATTATTAATAATGTTTTATTAGTTGATGGTCTTAAGCATAATTTACTTAGTATAAGTCAACTTTGTGATAAAGGTTTTAAAATAGTATTTGAAAAGAATATTGCTTAATTTATGATGTTGATTTGATAACTATATTATTCAAAGGTCATAGGAAAAATAATATATATGTTTTATCTTTAGAAAATGTTTCAAATGAACATTGTCTTATTGCATCATCTAATGATTCTATATTATGGCATAAACGTTTTGGTCATGTAAATTTTAAACATATCTCTAAAATTTCTAAAACAATTCGTAAATGGTCTACCTAAGATTTCATATAAAGATAATTTTTGTGATGCATGTCAAAAGGAAAAATGCATAAATCTTCTTTTAAATCTAAAAATATTATTTCTACAAATAGACCACTAGAATTAATTCATATAGATCTTTTGGTCCTTCAAGAGTAGCTTCACTAAATGGAAGTAAATATGTATTAGTAATTGTTGATGATTATTCAAGGTTTACATGGGTAATGTTTCTTAAACACAAAATGATGCTTTTCATGAATTTTCTATTTTTGTAAGAAAATACAAAATCAAAAATCTCTTTCTATTATTACTATAATGTAGTGATCATGGAGGAGAGTTTGAAAATGAACTTTTGCAAATTTTGTGACAAAATGGTATTTTTCATACTTTTTCTTTTCCTAGAGCGACTCCACAAAATGGAGTTGTAGAAAGAAAGAATAGAACTTTACAAGAATGTGCTAGAACCATGTTATGTGATAGTAATTTACCTAAATATTTTTGGTAAACTCGATTCACAAAGATGCTATGTTTTAAATAGAGTTTTATTAAGACCTATTTTAAAGAAAACTCCTTATGAATTATTTTATAATAAAATTCCTAAAGTTTCTTATTTTAAAGCTTTTGGTTGTAAATGTTTTATATTAAATACAAAAGATAATTTGGATAAATTTGATTCTAAATCGATGAAGGTATTTTTGTTGGATATTACGATCATAGTAAAGCTTATAGAATTTATAATAAAAGAACATTAAGTATAGGAGAATCTATGCATGTATCATTTGATGAAATTTTTCAAAATCATCTACTATTATAAATGATGATGATGATTTAAATAATAATTCTCATGATACTCAATGATAGATGTTTCAAAGAATAATGATTTACAAAATGATTTACCAAAGGATTTTGTAGAAGTTAAAAATCATCCACATGATTTAATTATTGGAAATATTTCGATAAAGTTACTACTAGATCTCATTTTAATTTAATTGTTCATGTTGCATTTGTTTCGAAATAGAACCTAAAAATGTAAAAGAAGCTTTACTTGATAATTTTTGGATAGATGCTATGCAAGACGAGTTAAATCAATTTATAAGAAATGATGTTTGGGATCTTGTACCTAGACCACAAGATAAATCTATTATAGGAACAAAATGGGTTTTAGAAATAAACTAGATGAATCGGACAAGTTATAAGAAATAAAGCCGATTAGTTGCACAAGGATATAATCAAGAAGAAGGTATTGATTATGATGAAACTTATGCTCCAAGAGCACGTTTAGAATCTATTAGAATATTACTTGCATTTGCATGTTATATGAATTTTAAACTATTTCAAATGGATGTTAAAAGTGCATTTTAAATGGTTTTATAAAAGAAGAAGTTTTGTAGAACAACCTCCGGATTTGAACATGAAAAGTTTCCAAATCATGTTTATAAACTTAAAAGGCTTTATATGGTCTTAAACAAGCACCTCGTGCTTGGTATGATAGATTAAAAATTTTCTTTTAACTTCGGTTTTGAAATTGGAAAAGTTGATTCTACATTATTTATTAAGAAAATAAATAAAGATATTTTATTAATACAAATTTATGTAGATGACATTATATTTGGTTCTACTAACAATAATCTTTGTCAAGAATTTGCTAAGATTATGCGGGATAATTGAAATGAGTCACATGGGTGAACTTAATTTCTTTCTTGGACTTCATATTAAACAATTAAAGGAAGGAATATTCATCAATCAAAGCAAATCGCCAAAGAATTACTTAAGCGTTTTGGAATGGACAATACAACAAGTAAAAGTACACCAATGAGCACTACAACATCTCTTGACAAGGATGATAATGGTAAGAATGTTGATCAAAAGCTATATCGAGTATGATCGGATCACTTCTTTACATTCTTGCTAGTAGACACGATATTATGTTTAGTGTATGCTTATGTGCTAGATTTCAATCTAATCCTAAAGAATCACATCTTAAAGTCGTTAAAAGAATTTTTAGATATCTTAAAGGTACTTGATTTTGGTTTATTTTATCCAAAGAATAGTACATTTGATTTATTAACTTTTAGTGATCTTGATTTTCTTTGGATGTAAATCGATAGGAAAAGTACAAGTGGTACTTGTCATTTCTTAGGACATTCACTTGTTTCTTGGTTTAGTAAAAACAAAATTGATATCATTATCTACAACCAAGCGTAATATATTGTCGCTAGTTTAGCATGTGCACAAGTCTTATGGATGAAACAAACTTTATCGATTATGGTATTATTTGTCCCACATCATCTATAATGTGTGATAATTCTAGTGCAATTAATTTATCTAAAAATCCTATTCAACATTCACGCACAAAACATATTGATATTAGACATCATTTTCTCGTGATCATGTTCTTAAGGGTGATATTACATTAGAATTCATATCTACTAATAATCAAATAGCGGATATTTTAACAAAACCATTAAAAGAAGAAATTTATATTAATTTAAGAAGAGAATTAGGTATATGTTCAATTCTGGATCTAAGTTAAATTTAAGATTAAGTACATTTCATATATACTATTAATTAGTCGACTATATTTTCATTAGTCGACTACATGCACAACTATACATATAATGTAAATATCATATTAGTCGACTATATAGTAAGATTAGTCGACTACTAGGATCAAAGGCAGAAAAATAAAATCTGTTTGCATGAAGATTAGTCGACTACAACCTATATTAGTCGACTACTCAACTATTTTCGAAACTATAGTTATTGGATCTTGTTCAACCGAATCCACTATCCACTAACTTAAGTTACTATTGATCTCAACCATACATCCAACCATATTTAATCCTAGTCCTACATTTATTTACTTATGTATTAAATCTCAACCTTTCATTTAATTTTTACTTTTAATCCAAACCCTACATTTGATTCTAATCCTAACAAAACTACTCCCACTCATTCTTACCCATTTCACTCCCGTTCCCACTCTTCCAAAAACCGAAATCTCAACTTAGGGCATCATCAAACTCCATTTCCTCCTTTAAATTCCTCAATTTTTCTTCAATTTTTCAAGTTCCAGGCATCATTAGTCGACTACTAGGGCATTTAGTCGACTAATCTAACCCGACAGCCACTTCTTCGTGTTTTTTGATCAATTCCATTTCTTGGTAAGTCTTCTCCAACCTCTTCTTCAATTCAATTATGTCTAGGTCAAAGCGTTCTCGCTCAGGACCTTCTCAACCAGTAGAAGATTACACAATTTACTTAAAAGATCCTAGTCTTCTGGATTCTTTTAAGGAAATGCAATCTTATGATATACTTCCTGATCGTTTTATTAAATATGAAGACTTTTCAAGTCATAATTTGAGAGGGTATTTTGCAAATGTTGGATTAGACGAACTCTATTCCTCCGAAAATCGAAAACTCTATTATCCACTACTTATTAAGCTTTTCTATACTAATCTTTCACATAAAAGCTTGATAATGACAAACGTGTGATAAATAGTTTGGTTAAAGGAAAAGAAATTTCCTTTTCTCACGAACTTTTAGGACAAATATTAAACATTCCTTCTAGGAATTAGTCTTGAAGATGTTTCTATGGATGATGAACATATCCTTCAACATCTAATTTACTTACAGTCAAGGAGGAATTATAAATCATTCTCAAAAACTTCACCATTTCCTCGTTTTATTGCTCGAATCTTAGCCTATAATTTATATCCAAAATCGGAAGTTTTCACTTCATATCTTTAGAATTAGCTAAAGCCCTATATGCAATCATGGCTAATATTCAAGTTAATTGGTGAAGTTTATTTCGATAATCTCTTCAAAATTCCTTATAGAGGGTTTACGCCTTTTGGCTTTCTTGACTACTATTTTGAAGCCTTTCGTGTGGATCTTGATTATGAAACATCAATCCTTCGATCAGTTGAATTCTTTGATTCCAATACCCTAACTAGGATGAAAATTCCTAACTTTGAACTTCCACAACAACACCAAGAACCTCAAGAAGAACAGCACAATGAACCTCAACCACAACAAGATGAACCCTCTTCAAGTAATAATCCACCACCTGTGCAAACTGAACCATCCCGCTTTCGGATGCACAAGACAACACATTATCAGCTAGGATTCTAAACTTGGAAACCAGTCAAAATTTGATTTTTGATCAGAACATCGCAATCATGAACAACCAACGTGACATGATGCGCATGTTAGAAGCCTTCGATACAAAGCTTGACTCCTACTTTCAGGGATATCAACCTCCTCCACCACCAGAGTCTTGATTAAGAATAGTTATTTTTAAGTTTAGTTAGTTTGTGTGTTTTAATTCTATAACAAACCTTTGTAATAGTGTGTGGTGTGTTTTATTTACATGTTTTCAAGATGACTATTAATTGACATGTTTAAGTATGTTAGTAAGACTTGCTTGTAATTAACCAGATTATGGCATTGGATGTTATCGAAGTTCTGATTTTCATGGCAAGTCTTTGCTTACCTATTTGGATGGGTGACGTCTTGGACTATGTTCATAATCGGAGGATCTTTTGAAGTTTTAGCTCATCTTGATGAAATCCTTAATTGCATCTCTTATATGTTTCCTTCTTTTCATGATAACAAAGGGGAGTAATATGCGGGGAGTAATTTTATATCTGGGATGCTAATATCTGGGGAGTAATTTTAAAATTTATTTTATATCTGAGGATGCTAATATCTGGGGAGTAATTTTAAAATTTAATTCTATATTGTTATCATCAAAAGGGGAGAATGTTGATTTTCATATTCTCAAATTAATATTTTGATGATAACAACATATGTTATATATATATGTGTGTTTTGTGTGTTTTATAACTTGTTGATGCAGATATTATATCAAATTTGGACAAGTACAAAATGAGTTCAAGGCATAATGAAGTATTGAAGATGAGAAGCAAGATCAAAATAAATGTAATTTTTCTCTTCTTTACTTAGAACAAATTGTACAAGCCTTGATCACACACACACACACACTTTTAGAACACACTAACACATGCTTAGTGTGTTGGTTAATTATAGAAATCCCTATATTAACCATTAGAGTTTTAAAGTTTAAAACACTTCATTTATAACTTTTTCAGTCAATAGTAGTCGACCAATTCAAACTATAGTCGACTAATTACTTAATTTAATAAATATACAAGTTTCTGTAAATTTACAGATTAGTCGACTAATGCCATTAATAGTCGACTAATGATAACTTAAACAATTTTCGAGAAACTGTGAGTTTACAGATTAGTCGACTAATTCATATATAGTAGTCGACTACTCAGATTTAAAACATACACCCAGACTTTCTGTCATTACAGATTAGTCGACTAATACATATAGTAGTCGACTACTAATGCTTGAACTGCTTATACAGAATCTGTGTAAACACAGATTAGTCGACTAATCTGATATAGTAGTCGACTATAGAAGTCAGTTTTCGGCGTTTGAAATTTGAATGTTTGAATGTTTTGTTGTTTATATCCGTTTTATAGGTTTTAACTTGTGTCTAATCAAGGGATATAAATAGACAAAACATCGAAAATGATATACAACATTCATATGAATTGATCTTGAATTTTGAGATTAAAAGAGAGTTCAAAAAGTTCACAAGTGAAAAACTATTCTTTGATACAATTGCAAGATTCAAAAGAGTTAAACATTATTTTTGCAATTGAAAAGTTCTTAAGCCATCACGCACATCACCAACACTTCAAGGCTTCTAGGACTTTGTACTTTGCTTCTTCAAAAGGAATTCTCGTGTGAGAATTGTGGATCTCGAGTTTGAGATTGTTGCAATTTGCATGGTCTTGCAAATTGGTCGTTTGTCTTTGATTTTGTAAGGGTATTTCAAAATCATAGTGGAAACTCTCAAGCGGGATTTGCTTGGGGACTGGATGTACACCTGGGAGGTGGAACCAGTATAAATCTCTGTGTTTGTGATTGTGAAATTTCTGTGTTTGTGCTATCATATTTGCAATTTATTATCTACTTTGCATAAAATTTTATAAAACACTATTCACCCCCCCTCTAGTGTTTAAGTGTGATCAGATCAACGATCCTACACAAATATGTAAACATTGATCCTCGTTGCATAAGTATCATCAAGCTGAGAGAACCTCACAAGCCTCACTTGACCCTGGCTCAGTAATTCTAAAAGAAAACAGATTTAAGATTCTTGCAAAGAAATACAACCATTTAACGTATCAGAACAATGGAGAAGAAAGACAAGTGAGATCCACAGGGTTGAAATTTGTAGAACATACAAAGAAAACAGTATAATTGTATGAAGGTTACATAGGCAAGTCAATATAAAGTTGTGACGAGCCACAGGGTTGGAAGCATTTTAAATGTACCAGGAAAACAATATAATTTTATCTTCTTTACTTAGAACAAATTGTACAAGCCTTGATCACACACACACACACTTTTAGAACACACTAACACATGCTTAGTGTGTTGGTTAATATAGAAATCCCTATATTAACCATTAGAGTTTTAAAGTTTAAAACACTTCATTTATAACTTTTTCAGTCAATAGTAGTGACCAATTCAAACTATAGTCGACTAATTACTTAATTTAATAAATATACAAGTTTCAGAATTTACAGATTAGTCGACTAATGCCATTAATAGTCTAATTAATGATAACTTAAACAATTTTCCGAACCGTGAGTTTACTGATTAGTCGACTAATTCATATATAGTAGTCGACTACTCGATTTAAAACATACACCCGCACTTTCTCATTATTACGCATTAGTCGACTAATACATATAGTAGTCGACTACTAATGCTTGAACTGCTTATACGTAACTGCGGTAAACACGCATTAGTCGACTAATTCATATATAGTAGTCGACTATAGAAGTCGGTTTTCGGCGTTTGAAATTTGAATGTTTGAATGTTTTGACCGCTTATATCCGCTTTATAGGTTTTAACTTGTGTCTAATCAAGGGATATAAATAGACAAAACATCGAAAATGATATACAACATTCATATGAATTGATCTTGAATTTTGAGATTAAAAGAGAGTTCAAAAAGTTCACAAGTGAAAAACTATTCTTTGATACAATTGCAAGATTCAAAAGAGTTAAACATTATTTTTGCAATTGAAAAGTTCTTAAGCCATCACGCACATCACCAACACTTCAAGGCTTCTAGGACTTTGTACTTTGCTTCTTCAAAAGGAATTCTCGTGTGAGAATTGTGGATCTCGTGTTTGAGATTGTTGCAATTTGCATGGTCTTGCAAATTGGTCGTTTGTCTTTGATTTTGTAAGGGTATTTCAAAATCATAGTGGAAACTCTCAAGCGGGATTTGCTTGGGACTGGATGTACACCTGGGAGGTGGAACCAGTATAAATCTCTGTGTTTGTGATTGTGAAATTTCTGTGTTTGTGCTATCATATTTGCAATTTATTATCTACTTTGCATAAAATTTTATAAAACACTATTCACCCCCCCTCTAGTGTTTAAGTGTGATCAGATCAACGATCCTACACAAATATGTAAACATTGATCCTCGTTGCATAAGTATCATCAAGCTGAGAGAACCTCACAAGCCTCACTTGACCCTGGCTCAGTAATTCTAAAAGAAAACAGATTTAAGATTCTTGCAAAGAAATACAACCATTTAACGTATCAGAACAATGGAGAAGAAAGACAAGTGAGATCCACAGGGTTGAAATTTGTAGAACATACAAAGAAAACAGTATAATTGTATGAAGGTTACATAGGCAAGTCAATATAAAGTTGTGACGAGCCACAGGGTTGGAAGCATTTTAAATGTACCAGGAAAACAATATAATTTTATAACTCTTATATTAGAAGACTGAGTTTATAATAACTTGCTTTGTCTCAAAGCAGGAAATGCAGGAAGGACAAACCTTTTGGGTTCTTTCACGGGGAGCTGAAAAGGCTTTATGCAGAGCACCAATGTGATTCTTCAACTTTGTATGTCTTCTCGTTAAAAGGCATAAACAATGTTAGATAAGTAATTAAGTACTAAAGATCAACAACAAAATCATATGTGACAATTATGCTCATAGTATGCAAGCTTCACATAGTTGTTCAAATCATAGTTCGGTCAGTTCAATCGGTTCATACCAATTAGTGTTCACCCTTAAAACCTCTGCTTAACAATGAAATCTCTAGGATATTGATAACCATTGTTTGCAACCCATCCCAAATGATGGCAAGAGTTTTTACAGTGTAGATAAAATATAGTCATTACCATATCATGGAATATGTATATTACAATGTATAGCATGAGTACAATCTATTTTCTTTTTTAAATAGATCTACCTCTGCTTCCAATGTTCCTTGCAGTAAATCTCTCAGCTTGCTATCAATTTAAGCAATTATAAACATGTGATGTGGCCAACATCTAAGGAAACAACCAGGTACATAGTTCAATTAAATAGGAGATGAACGAAAGTAACCAAATAGTTAAAGTGATCTATGGATCATGCAAAGAAAACATAAATACATTTGTTTCCAATAGATGGACTATAAAGTATTGTATTAACAAGTTAATCAATTTTCCATGTGGGCAGTAGAATAGATAACATACTCAATGCTTCTATTTCGTTCTGGTGGAGGACAACTTAAAGTTGAAGTAGCTTCCAAAACAATCTCCTTGTCCTTTCTTCTAACTTTAACTGGTTGTGAATTGTTTGAATTTTCATTATTGTCAACATCTTTGCCTGTGAAGAGTATAAATATGAAAATGTCAAAAAATCAACTTTATATATGAAAAATTGCTAACAAAAAGTCAGGTTTGGTTTGAGATTAAAGAACATGCGAGAACAAGAATCCTAAGTAGATTACTGACCGAAAAAAAAAAACAGAGAGATTCCTAAGTATCAAATTATTATCTCATGATTGAAAGGAATTAACAATGTTAAACATGCATGTCAGAACTCCGAAACAGCAAGCAAAGATTGCTCATTGAATACCATTGCAGTCCATTGATCCTCAACGAACGGTAAGGATATAACAGTTATTTCACCACTTTATCCTTTCAACACTCTTCGGAAAAAAGAAACCTTTAATTTCACATTTAGCATATATTACAGCACATGTGTACCCGCAATATGAAATTCAATTGAAGTCCTCATAGAAGAAGCAAACATGATGCTATGCAAAGGACAAGTCTCATAAACATAATTGTGAGCTCTCTCTGACTATAATCAAACTAAGGGTAGACTTTATTAGGCACGTAATTTGAAGGAAATACATTTTCCCAGAGAGAACATAAAATGAATTTCTTTTTGAAGAGTAGAAAAAGAGGTAATTATGAAGATAGTTTAATTGGGAGGTTCAAGAGCTATTTCTATACATTTATAACCAGTCATAATTTGTTGAGAAGAGGAAAATGGTAAATAAGGGCAGTTAGCAAAATCCTAACAAAATTTATTTACCATTTTCCTCTTCTCAACAAACAATGACTGATTATAAATGTATTGGAAATAGCTCTTGCACCTCCCAATTAAACTATCTTGATATTTACCTCTTTTTCTACTCTTTCAAAAAGAAATTTGTTTATGTTCTCTCAGGGAGTCCTCTTTCTACAAGTTTCATTAATGGTGAGGAAAGACATCTATTACATTAAAAGGATGATTGCAAGAAATTAAAAGGTTGTCGCGTACTAGAATGTTTATATCATTGTTTGAGATTGCTAATGCACCACAATTTTGAGCATGCATTACAAGTTCCTGATCGTGGGTCCAACTTTGTCTAGAAATACAGCAAGTACCAATATTACCTTTATTACTATAATAACTAGTACCACTACTAAGTCTACTATTAGTTCCTAGAATTACTACAACTTTTAGTTTCATTATTACTATTCTCTGTTGACTTGTACGCACAAACTGATTGGCTGCACATCGAGCACACTATTGTGCAGAAATGCTTCCGAATTGTTTGAAGCATGACAAAATTATGCATCCCAAATGTTCTCCTGACTTTGTGAAACTATTTAATGGTATAATGGCAAGATCTTTCTTTAATAAAATTTCGCAAGCCAAACTATCTTTTGGCGAACCCGAAGCACATTTACTCAGTAAATTAGATTCCCTTTCAACTTAAGTTTTCTCTATTTCAACCCTATTGTTCTCAAAAAAAGACCTAAAAAGAACTTCCCAATCTCATCATTGCCCATATCTATGCTACTGAGACCAAAATTTTCCAGTGTTTAATTCACAATATATGACAAAAAGGTGCAAACTTTACAGGAGTAAACTTATGCCGACAAAGCTCTAAGCAAAAAATCTCAATTTCATCCCATAAATTTCTACAAACCCTAGAAAATTTGAGAAGCGACGAACTTTACCAGAAGTCGACGCCGCCGAGCTCTGAAGATCCCCGCGGTTCTCTTCCTCGTTGGCGGTTGAGGAGAAAGCGGGTTCGGGTTCATTGGGTTTCGGGTCGGGTTTGGGTTTGGGTTTGGGTTTGGATTTGAGAAAGGGGGAAGGCGAGTTGGTGAGATCGGAGAAGGGTTTCCTCTTGATTCTGCTACCGCTGGCGCTGGATCCGCATCGGTTCTCCATTAGGGCTTCGCATGGAGAGGAGAGGTTAGAGTTAGGGTTAGGGTTAGGGTTTAGGGTTTCAGAGGGCGGGAGTTTGAATTGAGGGCACAAGAGACTGGATTTGTGTGGACGAAGAGAGTCCAGAGGAAGGAACCAATGTAAAATTTTTTTTGGCTAAATATCATAAAACCCCCCTTAACTTTGGATGATCATCAGAAAACACCCCATAACTTTGAAAATATTAGAAAACCCCCCTTAAGTTTAGGGGTTATCAGAAAACCCCCCTTAGCTTTGAGATTTTATCAGAAAACCCCCCTAATTTAATAAAATCTCAAAGTTAAAGGGGGTTTTCTGATAAAATCTAAAAGTTAAAGGGGGGTTTTGTGATAATCCTAATACTTAAGGGCGGTTTTCTGATAGTTTGAAAGTTAAGGGGGGTTTCCGATAATTGTCCAAAGTTAAGGGGGGTTTCTGATATTTAGCCTAAATTTTTCGGTTACCCCTTTTTTTATAACAAGTTTATTTTACCCCTTTATTTGACCATATATCGGAAAAAATAAATAAATAAACAAAACCTTAGCCACCGGAAATTTTTTTTATACCTCCTTCAAAAAAGTTAGTTAGTCATCATACAACAAAAATATGTATTTATAAAGTTTGGGTAGATTTATTACTTGGAAAGTAACAAACAATATAGAGTAATGGGGTGTTTGTTTGCATGCAAGTGAAAGATGAATGTGAGAAAGTGACTTTCGTTTAACATTTTATGTATTTATTTGCATGCAAATGGTTATGAAAGTGAAATACAAGAAAGCTGCCACAGATGATTTAATGCAATTTTGACTTCCCCTAAAAAGTTGTGAAGTCACATGAAAGTGATAAAAATGGTAACAAATTTTAATGAAATAATTTTAACTATATTTACTAATTAATCTAATTTTGTCACATCATCTTCACATTGCACTTTCAACAATAAATTCATATTTCAAACAAACATTGTATTCCACTTGCACGCTGACATGGATGTAAAAGTTATTTGCAAAAAAAAAGAAACTTATATAATTTTAATTCACTTTCGAATGGCCAAACACCCCCTAAGTTTAAGCTAATATTAAGTAACTGAAAGTTAAAGATTCACAACCAAAGAAAACTCCGGATGAAAATAATTAAGAATAAATTTTGCTACAAATGAATGGTATCAGATCTGAATGAATCTTGTGCAAGTTATAGAACTATTAATGGAAGATTTATTTCAAAAATTAAACAGGATTCCTTGCATAGGTGAAGTTTCAAAGTTAAGAATATATTATTATTTGCAAAATCATTTAGTGCCATCTTAAAGTTCCGGTTGGTGTTCGAATACTAATGGGCTGTTTGGTTCGCAGCCTCCTTTAGGAAACAGGCTCAGAGGTTATCGATTTTCTCTGACACTTTTTTTTTTCATTTGTTTAGTTGGAACAAAGAAAAGGGGAAAATAGTGTATACGGGACCCACACTCAAATGCTAATTATATAGCGGGTCCCATAAAAACTGAAAACATATTTCGAGTTGTTTTGAGAGGAAATGGGCTAAAACCGATGGAGAAATGGGCCCCACCCGTGATGTTTTGATTTTTTTTTCCCCTTAAAACCACCAAAAAATGGTTTCCATAAAACGAACGAAACAGTCCCTAAAGTGTAGATGCAATAATCCTTGGTAAATTTGGAATTAGGCTTGGTCTTTTTTATTCTGGGATTCTTGGGCCTTGGACAGGTGGATAGAGTCACAAGTATCAACGGCTGGAGATTTTATGTGCTGACGAGCTCCATGGCAATATGTAACTGTTAACGCGTACGTCAAAAAGACATTTTTAATTGTATCTTGCCAAATTAAACTTAAGCTGAGAATTTTCGGGGGTGTATTCTCGCATTTATATAATCAAGGTATTAAAGCGCAAATTTTAAAAACTTCAGGGTGTAATAAGTGCCGCCAAAAACAATTGAGGGTATAGAAGTGCAAAGTAGCAGTAAGTGCAATTAAGCCTAGTTGTATTTTACCAAATTACAATTAATTAAATAAATAATAAATCAAACTTATGCATGATGAAACAACAAACTATGAGGATAAAGGACTATTCTTACAGTGATGTCACATGCTCTTATAACCAAAGTCCAAAGGACTCAGTCGCTCACAGACTCTGCCCATTATATTAACCTAAACCCATCAACAAAAGCATCACTTTATCCAAAGTACCCTAACTTTTGAGCAATTCCAGTGGTTTACTAGAGAAAACAATGGGGCATTTTTCTCCTATATAACTCTCTCCAAAGCTTAGTAGCTCAATTCTCATACCAAAACTCTCCTTCATTAATTACTGAAGATATGAGCTCGTTGCAGTCTTGGATCTCTGAGCACAAGCTTGCAAGTGTTGGTACTATTAATATTCAACCTCATTCTATCATTATTATTTGCAAATATGGCCACTTTTCATTCAATGTTAATATGCTAGGAACTTTTTGGGCTTCGGCTCTTGGGGCATCGCTCGCGTACTCGAAGAAGAAATCGCCGTTGAAGACGAGTCTCAAGTTGATACACGCAAGGTACTAATTTCCCGCACCCTTTGATGTGACAATCAGTATAAATCTAATCACATGTGTGTATCTCTTCGTAGCTCATTTCGCAAAACGAGCCAAGGCTTCATAACCATTTTTCCCTAGTCAATTCATCGTTTTTTCTTTTGACGGTTTCTATGTGTTCACGCAAACTTATTCGAAAGGAAGAGTAACGGAGGGTTCGGGTTATGGTTTTGTAGGATGCACGCGCAGGCGCTGACGCTGGCCGTGCTCTCTGCTGCGGCAATTGTGCACTACTACGACAACAAGGGCGCTGCTGGAATCGACGATGACGAAAAACTGGCACCAATAGCCTCCGCTTAGATGCTGGCGAGAATGTAGAATGTAATAATGTAATTGTGGAGGTGTTTTAGTGCTAATGTAGTTTGATTAATGTATTAATGCAGTTGTTTAATGGCTAGAGAGGTTAATTTCTCTGATGAATCCAAGTTCTGCCTCTAAAATACCCCTCAGGTGTTGAAAAATTAATAGAAATACTAAAAGGATAGAAGAGTGAGTTGATGAGGGCTGATAGATATTTTCGTCTTTTTAGTCTCGTGTTAGACTTGACGGTGTCATCTTGGAGGTTAAGGTGAAAAACCTTCAAGGGGTTTACTCGAATTAAAAGTTTAGAGGGGTTATTTGCAATTCAACTCAAATTTCAGAGGCGTTTGTGAAATCAAAATAGTTAAGGGGATTATCCGCAAAACCCCTAACGGTCAAGGGGGTTCTATGAAATTAACCCAAAGGTTTTGGTATCATCTCAGAATGGCCAAACTTTAAACGTATCAAGATTATCGGTAGTCGGGTATTAGCTTGAGGGGGTTGGCAGCCAAATGGGCCAACTGAGCGCGTCCTGATCATTTCTAAGCTCGAAATACTAATCATGGCTTTTTTGGTACGCGGGGAATGCATGGGAATGAAATGTCAGCTCTCACTTCCCGTTTATTCTATCCAAGAGGACTTGTTTTTGAAACTAGAAATTTCATTCTTGATTATTAATTATTTAATACCAAAAATAAAAAGATTGTCATCCCTGATTCATTTTCCAATCGTAACTAAATGTGAGAATGGAAATGAATATTCCATTACCATATTTATTCTATTCCATTCCTTTCTTCATTTTATTCTCAATTGACTCGTTTCCCGCACGAGACATTAAAATATTGGAATACTAATTTCAAAACAATGAAATATCTGAAATATGGAGATTTTGGGGACTGATTGCAAATTATGAAAGATTTGAGGTACTAATATAAATAAATACTCAAAATTTGATGGAGATACAAAAAGGATAAAAGAAAGTGGTTTTCTCTTAGGGGTAGGATGTAATTTTCGTTCGGTGTTACTTTTGAGGTTAAAGTGAAAATTCTTCAAAGATTTTAATGGAATAAAAGAAGTTCCCGGGGGCCATATGCAAAACCCCTCAAAGGGTTTTGTGGGTTTTAACTAGTTAGGGGGTTATCAACAAAGCTCCCCAAAGTTTAAGGTTTTCTCTGTTATTAACCCATAAGTTCTAGTAATATCTCAAAATGGGCCAAACTCGTTTGGATGGGGGTTAGAGAATGGAAGTTAAAGTTAAATTTCATTTTAATCTTGTTTGGGAGTTTTTTTAGGGGTTAGAGAATGGAATGGAAGGTTAAATTTCCTTAGATTTTCCTCCCCCCAATTTGGACGGTAGAGGATAGAATAGAAATGAGAGTAAAATTTCACAATATGATAAGACAGTTATACCCTTTATAACATTAAAATCAATGGCTAAGATATACCCTCATCTTCATAACATGTAAGGGTATTTATGTAACTTTATATATATTCCCTTCACTTCCCTCCTATTTATTAGAACTCCCAAACAAGATGAAATAAATTTACTTCCGTTCTCTTTACTAAAATGCCAAATAATATTTTATCTTTTCACCCTTCTTCCCTACATTTCCTTTCCATTATTTAACTTTCCGTCCCTTAGTAAACTCCCAAACAAAGTTTTTGGTTTACGTAAAACATTTAACCTAATTATAACGATGTTATTGGGTTGAGCACCCAAGTTCTCTAATTGAACTACGGTCCAAATTCAAGCCCAATTCAAAGGTATCCGATTCGGTGCTGAACCAGTCCGGTTCGATTGCGATTCGCAAAACCAGAAAAAAACCCTAAACCTCAAAACCCTAACCCTAAAATCACCAATTTTTACTGCATTCCCTCTCTCCAAACCATGGCGGAGCCCAGCGAGGCCTCTTCTTCGTCCTCCTCGCAATCGAAGCTGATGGAGAACAAGCCGGTGGTCGTCAGAGTAAAGAGGAAGGCGAACCAGGAGAGGCTCGATGCTTTCTGTGAGTTTCTTTGCTTCTTTTTTGATGTTTTTGCTAGATTTATTGGTTTTTGTAATTGAGAATTTGGTGCTCTAGGGTTGGAGATTAATGAAAGGCCGGCGAAGAGGACGCTCATGGATCTTGAGAGCCTCTCGGTTTCTGATTCTCTGGGGAAAGGTATGAGTTTGATTAGAATTTCCTAGGGTTTAGATGGATACGTTGCTTTAATTTGTAAAGATTTGACAATTTTACTGTTCCCTGTCTTTGAAATCCTCAGTTTTTCAACAGTTTTGTGACTTTATGCTTAGATTTAACAAATATCTGTAATAATAATAATGTTGTGTAACTTCATTTTGGCTAAATATCTGTAAAAAGTTATTTTTCAATTGAAGTAAAGATCTTTAACATGCTTCACTCTTTTGTAATCCATTATCACTTGTATTTCCTTTTTGAGAGAAAGGATGGGGCTTCAAAGTGAAACCCCGGCCTGCTATATTGCCTGAATGGTTGTCTACATATAAGGATTACACTACCAATGCCAAAGTCTAATCATATAGAAGCGCACCAAGCTTTACATTTTGTCATTTTGTATGTCCAATAACACTCCCACATATGATCACTCGTACTGCTATGGAGAGCAACAATAAATTTTTACATACAACCTAAAAAACAAAGTCTGAGCATCCAAAACAAGATGCTAATCCACAACAGCGTTCTGATCAGCAGCAACGGCCCTCATTTGATCATACTTCATAGTAGCATCAGTAGATCTTGGACTTCTTCTTTTAAAAGTTTTTGCTTCCTGCTTCTTTGAAACAATATTCCCTAACCAGAAATCTGCAAAGTAAGCAATTTTCTTCCATATTTCAAGTGAATGTTAACCCTTGTGAAGAAAAATTCTATTATTTATTTGTTTTCAAATGCTCCAAATCAAGGCACAACAAAAGGCTTCTCATGCACGTTTTTGTTCTGCAAATAAGTTCTGTAATCTCCCACATAGTCCAAACTGAGAGAAAAGAGTTTGGCAAATTAATCATATTAAATTTATGATTCAAGGTATTCCCCAAATAAAGCACAAAGCTACACTTGAGAAACAAATGATTAAGTGTTTCTTCTTCCAAACCACAGAGCACACAAATAGAATCAATTCGAATTCCTTTTCTAATCAACATACCTTTTGTATTCAGTTTCTTCCTAAGAACAAGCCATAATAACATTTGAACGTTTAGAGGAGCTGGATATGCCCATACATCAATCAGATGGGATCTGAAACCCCTATCTATTAAGAATTGATAATGTGATTTCATTGTAAACCTTTATCATCCCGTTTCCATTTTCTGATATCATCGTTGTCTTGCGAAGAAATGATATTAATAAGATGCCAAATACCCAATATTGAAAAACTAAATGCCCTGAAAGTTGTCTAACAAATAGAATTGTCCATTACCACTTCCCTTCATTCCAAAACCCCTTATCATTTGTAATTGTCTCACCTTTGTTGCATGGGTTACTCTTTTTTCTATGTGTTTTTGGTAATTGCAGCTATAACAGAGGCAAGAAGTAAGAAGCTTTTAGTACAACATATTGAGACCATAAGTAGCTCTGTGGATGCTGAAGATGTTTTGCAGTCTTACCTGGTTTGCTTTTAACCTTGTTTTTTTTTATTTAAACTTATTCATATATGATTTTACGTATGTAGCTTTAAATTTGTTGATACTAGACTACTAGTCACTTGTTAGACAAAAATGCTATTTAGAGATTAACATTTTTTCCCGTAGCCATAAATTGCATCTTGGCAGTGCATGTGAATTTGAAAGATGGACATGCTTTTGTAAAGAAGGATCAAGTTTCTTACTTGGAACCCAACAGTTATGACTTTTTATTGTGTTGTAGATTAATGTCAGTGGCTCAAAGGATCTCAAAGGGAAGATTGAGGAGAGGAGGAGCATGCTCAAACAAGACAAAGTGAGTACAGTAAATTCTTTGTGAGTTCAATGTATAACACTGATGTTTTTTCATGGACAAGCTGTCTATGATAGTATATTGTCAAAGGACCTGAAGCCTCTTTGCTCTTGATCGATTAATTTCTTCATTTTTCTGGTTTTCTTTCTTTTCCTTCTTTGAATTATTAAGCAACAATATCACTGGTCTTGATAGTTTGTGCTTTGTGCCAACAGAAGCAAGAGCAGCTAAGGTATACAGCTAGACAAAAGCATGAGGTATGTTCTCGGTGTCTTAATTTTGTCCATAGGCTGTCACAAATTTCCACATAGGGCATGCGAGATCATGTATATCTTTATGAGTGCATGCAGTTTTCTTATAGTAAGTTAAACATGTATATCGTTTCTGATCCAGGTTCTGATTCCTTATTTCTGAGATGAATAAATATCTGTTTTGCAACAAGTTTACTACCATGACATTTGCCAACAGCCGCCGCCTTGCAAAGTAGAGAAAGAAGTGGTTGTGATCAAGTATTTATTTCATAGGGGCATTTATGAATACTATCTCTGATTTGTGCATTAGTTTCTAGTTATCCACTAAATGATCTGGAGAGAACCTATTTTCTTTCCTGTGTTGCTTGATATTAGTTTAAAGCATAGTTGGAAAACAATATTTTGTTCAATATTATATTTCTTTTTCAAGAAAACTCCGCCATCTGATATATAGTTTGTTCTGCTGCTTCTGTAATCTTGGCAATAATATTGGATGGCTGGACATGTCTAACACTTGGGTCTAGTTGCCATAGGAACCAGCAAATCAGTTATGCTGCCAATTTACCACTTAATTTTGACTTTTGATGCGGTCAGCTAAAATTTGTCAAGCACTAAACTGAATTAAATAAACCCTGTGCTAACTTTAGTGTCCTTGTTGAAGAATTTATTGCACTATCACCATACTGCAACATTTGATGTTGTTATAGAGAATTCGTCAAGTCTTCTGTTGCATCAAGCAAAGATCCAAGCCATTTTATTAATTTGGGGTTCACTAGTAAACTATTTATTACATGCATATGCACACCTTTCATGTGAAGTCATTTCAGTAGGTCAGCATATGAGTAAGTTAGCTCGTTAGCTGCTTTGAGTTCTGTACTGTAACACTTTCATGTGGTCAGAGAACTCTGATCTACAGCAAGTATTAGTTGCTGCAACTTTTGTTGATTCTTGTGAGTTTTGCTCAAGTTAACTCGTGTCATCATTTATGTTAAGTGTTTTTCTCATCAAATGGAGGCTAGTTATATGAAGCAACTTCATATTAAGCTAAAAGATGAAACTGCACTCCTTATGCTGAACTAGATCACATAAGATGCAGCATCCCTGTCATGTAATAGTACATATTCATAATAACGATTAACAGAGTTCTTATAGATCTAAATTTAGTATGTTATCTCAAGTCTGCATTTGTTCACAGGATCTTGTACGAAGTGCTCGTTTTGAACAAATATGGAAGAGCAGAAGGGAAAGAATGAAAGATGGTGAGGATTCCCTGCATGAAATATGCCATCTATATGATGTCGTTCAAGTTGGTAATGAGGATAAGAACTCTAGAAAAGTGGCAAAGCAGGAGTAAGCTATTTTTAGTTTTTATCATCACCATACTCCATTTCCCTCTATTTTGCCTGCAATAATTTGTCGCACATTTGAATGCAGGCGTCTTTCTGTAGAAGATAATGCAATCTTGTGCAACTACCTCCCATTGTTGAGAGAGTATATTTCTTCAGCTGCAGAGGAGATTGAATCTGAAATGAGATCATATGCACTTGGAGAAGGTCCGTCCTACGCGCTTCTATGTTTCTAGTGATTTCCTATCACTGTATGCTATTATCTAGTTCAGGATGCTCTGGACCTACTAAAATTCCAAAGTATCCATCCAGGTTTCATACTAAGATGAGCAGTAATTACTTGTTAAAAGATTTTTTTTTAATTTAAGTGCAATCTAATTGAAAAGGAGAATGGTAGTGTTACTCACGTAGTTTTAACGAGATAAAATCTGTCTAATTTGATTACTGCTTTCAGATAGCGCTGATTAGTAATTATTGTCCTCACAAACAGAATCCATGGACTGTGGTATGAATCAGTCTGCTAGATCAGACTATGTGTACGACTTGTATACTGTGCAGGAGAATCCAAATGGAATTGATAACGAGGCTACAGAAACCACATATCCTCTGTATGGACTTTTCTTATCGTATCATCTAATTCTCTGTGATTTGGTTTAATCATAAATGTGAATATTGCGCTGAAACATGATTTGCCTACTTCAGGGTGCAAGTAAATGAGGAAGATGATTACTACGATGGCGCCTCGGACTCTGAGTATGCAACAGATGATTCAAATGGTATGTCACGTTTTCTCTATCCTTCAATTAGTTGGATTTGCTTCGAAGAAAGGCAAGGGAGAGAAAATAAAAATCTTACTAAGTTTCCTTTTTTTTTGGGTTAATAATGGACTAATTTGTTTTAGGGGATACAGCTTTTAGAATCAATCTTTTCTAGACTACATCTTTCTAGCTCTTTTATTCGAAGAAAATTTGACAATGTGTAAATTGTTTGCGTTCGTCGTGATAGAAAATGAACTTCAAAAATGTCGACTGTGAAAACATAACTTCGATATTTAGCAGTTAAAGTAGTAAATTTCTTTGGCATTCTCTCTCAGACTGGGGTGTGCTTGGCAAGCGGAATTTGGAGAGAGAAAATGGAAACTCTTAACCTCTTTTCAACTTCTATTTAGAATCGAGAAAAGGTAAAAGAAAAAACTCAAAATGAATAAAAGAAAAAACTCAAAATGAAAATTCTAAGTTGAACTCCGTTGTTTGGCATACGGAAACTTACTAGAGGAACTTGACATGTTTGATGACATGACATTGATTACATATTGTTCGGTGTTGTAAACTTATGGCTCGGTTATCGAGTGCAACAATCTTTTCTTCCTTGTAGTTGTCTATCTTACGTCCATCTGAAAATTCAATGTCTAAACTGCAGCTGAAGACAATCCTCAGAATGATTATCCTGACGAAGAGTCGTCTGAAGATGAGAAAGATGAATTTGATTACCTTGATGGTAACGATTCTAACTACGAAGATGAAGTTGTTGATGTTTCTGAAGAAGATGATGAAGATGATTGGAAATGGAGACATCGATAGCTCCTCTTTCGAACTTTTGTTGAATTGATGATATCATTTTGTAACTTATCTAAATTTCTAATGATATGTTCTTGTTCTGGTAATCTTATTGAAGCATTAGTGTGTACAATATAAGATGAGTTGCTATCAGTTCCTGGATTGTGCACAGTACTTCTATGTATGTCAGTCTAATCAAATATAATTTAACAACGACATGTTATGCTGGGAAAAAAAAATCATACATAGGATTATATGTAAAAATCAGGTGAGTAAGCAGAATGCAATTCATATTCGCACAATCATTGGTTCAATAGTTAGTTCGCAATGATTTTGTTATAGATTCTGATATTTTTACTTAACTGATGATAGTGGTTTCAAATTAATTATAGGGGTTTTACATAAAAATCATCTTAATTTTTATCCAAATTGAAACTTGCCACATTTTTTTAATGTAAATCATCTTAGTTTGCTTACATGCTCTCAATGTCGCATTTTTTGGTATTTTTTATTTTTAAAAATATAAAATTACTATAATGCCCTTTAGTCTAACGCAAGAGAAAAAAAGGAGAGGAGGAGAGGAAGGGGAGAGGGGGGGGGAGAAGTTGGCGGGGTTTTTTTATTTTTAAAAATATAAAATTACTATAATGCCCTTCAGTCTAACGCAAGAGAAAAAGGAGAGGAGGAGGAGGAGGGGAGGAGGAGGAGGGGAGGAGGAGGAGGAGGAGGAGGAGGAGGGGAGGAGGAGGATGAGGAGATGAAGGAGGTGGAAGATGAGAATGGAGGAGAAGGGGAGGAGGAGGATGAGGAGATGAAGGAGGTGGAAGATGAGAATGGAGGAGGAGGGGAGGAGGAGGATGAGGAGATGAAGGAGGTGGAAGATGAGAATGGAGGAGGAGGGGAGGAGGAGGATGAGGAGATGAAGGAGGTGGAAGATGAGAATGGAGGAGGAAGGAAGAAGGTAAATAGCATAGAGGGCATTTTTGAAATTTTTTTAGTTGAATAGTGGCAAATATGTGACATTGAGAACATGTAAGCAAACTAATGTGGTTTACATTAAAAAAAATATGGTAAGTTACAAATTGGATAAAGATTAATGTAGTTTTCATGTAAAAACCTTTAATTATAGTGCATACATTTACACATTATTTTCTCTCGCTACTACAGAATTTTATGCTGAGGGCCAATCTTTTCATTATAGAGCCATTGTAGAACTGTGAGGTGCAAGCAAACTAGATCTATTAAATTTGAGTTTGATTTTTGTGGCGATGGAGACATCTTAAAAATTTTGATTATTGGTTGAAATACACTATGGGGAATATATAACATATTATATAGAACTGCAATGTACTTATAAACACAAACAGCCAAATAACAAGAAAAAAAATGTGCGGTTGAGATTAGAGAAACATGAGTAAGCTAGCACTTAGTGAATAGTGGTGCTCTCCTCAGTCCAAAAGTGTCCACATCATTACTTTATAATTAATTAATTATTGCTTATTGAGAGGAGATTTTCTCGGAAAAATTGCATTGAAGGCCTTACCTTTAATAATCCAATCGGAAAATATCTCAAGCTTTTTTGGGCTATCTGAAAAGACATATGACCAAAGAAATAATTCAAAGGAAAAATTGTTTCTAGCCCCAAAATTAAATAATTTATTTGCTTACCTCTCAAGACTTAGTCCACAATCTCTTCACCCCCAAAATTAACCTTTTTATTTGTAGAAACCCCCAAGTACAATGCCAACCCATACCCACTCAAAAAAAATATAAAATCCCAAAACTACCCTTGACTATAAATGTGACCAATCTTTTTTTTTTTTTGGATTTTTGTGCCTCGCTCTGTCTCATCTCTTCTTTCTCTCCCCTCTCCTTCCCCACTTCTGTTAAACCCAATGCCATTAATTTTTCTCTCCCGTTTGAAAAAATTCTCTATCTTTTCCTCTCCCCTCTCAAACTATGGTGATGTTCAATTTTCTCTATAGTGGCTAACAAAAATTACGTATCAAGAGAATTGTTGTCGAATTGTAAATTGGTTGAATTTTGAAGAGCTACCCTCAACTATGAGAGAGTTTGTAAAATAATACTATAAATATTTACCAAAAAAATATCATATTTTATTTTATTTTTGTTTATAGGTACAATTGCGGGATTTACGCGTACTTATTCATAAAAGCAATACTAGAAGGAAATGACGTTTTGTAGCTTACACAAGATTATTATATGGCATGGTTGTTAAGATTATGCATTTATTGTTAAGCTTTTTCGTCAGCTGTTAAGCTTATGCATTGGTTGTTAAGCTTTTTCGTTAGTTGTTAAGCTTATGTATTGTTTGTTAATCTTTTTCATTAGTTGTTAAGCTTATGCATTGGTTATTAAGCTTATGCGTTTGTTGTTAAGCTTTTTCATCAGTTGTTAAGCTTATACATTAGTTGTTAAGCTTATGCGTTAGTTGTTAAACTTTTTCGTCCGTTGTTAAGCTTATGTGTTGGTTGTTAAGCTTATGCGTTAGTTAAGCTTTTTCGTTAGCTGTCAAGCTTATGCGTTGGTTGTTAAGTTTTTTCATCAGTTGTTAAGCTTATGCATTGGTTGTTTAGCTTATGTGTTTATTGTTAAGTTTTTTCATGATTAACAACTGATGAATATTATTTAGCTATTTCCTCTATTCCTCCTCTTTCTATTACTAGACAAAAAAAACTTAACAACAAACATATAAGTTTAACAACCAATGCATAAGCTTAACAACCTACAAAAAAGCTTAACAACCAATGCATAAGCTTAACAACTAACGAAAAAGCTTAACAACGCATAAGCTTAACAACTGATGAAAAAACTTACCAACCAATGCATAAGCTTAACAACTAACGAAAAAACTTAACAACCAACGCATAAGCTTAACAACTAACGAAAAAACTTAACAACAAACGCATAACCTTAACAACTAATGAAAAAGCTTAACCAGCAAGCACATAAGCTTAACAACCAATGCATAAGTTTAACAACTGACGAAAAAGCTTAACAACCAACACATAAGCTTAACAACTGACGAAGAAGCTGAACAACTAACGCATAAGCTTAACAACCAATGCATAAGCTTAACAACTGACGAATAAGCTTAACAACAAATGCATAAGCTTAACAACTAACTCATAACATTAACAATTAACTCATAAGGTTAACAACTAACTGCTAAACTTAACAATTGACTACAAGTTTGTAACTATATTCAAATTAAGGTACGTATCTAACATAAAAACCACCACTACAATATAACATATGAAGAAAAATGTTTATAATTATTTTCAAAACAAACTACATTATAAATTTTGCAAAATAACTCACAATATGATATCTAAACATCTCCTTCGAACTCTATTGGTTCATTCTCTGCTCGTGAAAAAAATTGTCATCGTTCACAATGATCCTTACGTTCAGATCCCAAACCCAACAATGACAGATCCGACGCCACAACTGGAGAAGAGAACGGCAACCGACCTCTTGATACGAAATTTTTGTTAGCCACCATAGAGAAAATTGAACCGCACTTTAGTTTGAGAGGAGAAGAGAGAAAGATAGAGAATTTTTCAAGAGGGAGAGAAGAATTAATGGCAGAAGGGGTTGGATTTAACAGAAGTGGGGAATGGGAGGGGAGAGAGAAGGGATGAGAGAGAGTGAGGCACAAAAATCCAAAAAAAAAAGAGTGGTCACATGTATAGTCAAGGCTAGTTTTGAGATTTTATATATTTTTTTAGTGGGTATGGGTTGGCATTGTACTTAGGGGGTTCTACAAATAAAAAGGTTGATTTTGGGGGTGAAGAGATTATGGACTAAGTCTTGGGAGATTAGCAAATAAATTATTTAATTTTGGGGGCTAGAAGCAATTTTCCCTAATTCAAAATACCCCTAATTTATGTGATTTTTGTAAGAGTTCCAAAAATACCCTCTCCATCATTTCTTTTCCCCTACTTTCCCCTCTCTTTTTATCCTATCTTTTTCCTCTTCTCGTATTGATCTTCCTTGAACCCTTGAGCCTCTCTCATTTTCAATATTTCTCACCTCCCTCCTCTTCTCTCATCTTTTCTACTTTTTTATTATTTTCTTTTCTCTCCTTCTGGTTTATTTTTTTCCTTCTCATTTCTTCCATGAACCCATAAACATTTCTCATCTTCAACATCTCTCATCTCTTTCCTTCTCTCTCACCTTCTCGAGAAAGTTATCAGTATTTAAGTGTAGATTGTTTAGCTTTTTTGAAGATTGGCATTCATGAATTGTAATTGTAGATGCATGTACTAGATATGAAGAGTCTTTTTTTACCGTCTTAAGTCTAGAGTCATCTTTTGATTAGTACTGTTGGTACCCCAAAAAGATTTTTTATTAATCCCTATATGAAAATCGACACGAGTCCCACCTCACGTCAAGACAGGCGAATTCAGGACCCGAAACACGGTCCCAATCGACCACCTACGGTCTTCGGCTCCCTATCTATCCGTTTGCTCTGATAGCTTCGGCCGGCCCTCTGATGCCATCCTTTCTGATTGCTTTCGGAAGCAGCAGCGGTGTCGGTCGTTACGCTATAGTATCGCAGGCTCGTGCGCTTCTGATAGCTTCGGCCCGATTTGCTACGATGCCGATCGCTTTCGATTGCACGGTAGGTTGCTCTGATATCACGGCGACCGAAAAGTCAATGTTAGTCGTCACCTTTCATAGTCAAAACTTGCACACTTCTGATAGCAAACGGTTTGTCATACTTACTTCTGTAATGGTTGACCTTGAGTCCCGCGCCAACAACAAGTCACCATCATAATTAATGGCACTGTGCTAGCCACATGGCCTTGGCAGCCATTACCCATGCCTCACCCACATCAAATCAGCGATGACTCTCTCCACACAAAAGTTGACATGTGTAAAACTAGTGCTGAAATGACCAAACTGCTCTCTCTCATTCCTACAAAGAAAGGAACTATTCTCAATACGAAGGTAAGCCATTTTTCTCCCCCTGTACTATGCACACAAGAACAAATTACTGTTCATTTTCTTCTCCACTCAAGCTCACTTACTGACTTGATCGTCGGAGGTACAACGGGGGAAACAAGCCCCGTCCTCTCACGAGTTTCTACCTGTGCAGGCAGGAAAGAAAAGCCCAACTCAGAGTCAGGTATTCGGGGGAGAGAGCGGATCCCTGTCATCTTCAACCTCAAGCTAAGCTCACACCGAGATTAGTGACTGTGATTCTATACATCAACAAGTATAAATACCTACGTAATGTAACAATTTTGTTCAAGTCATTTTGAAAATCAAAGTAAAATTAGTGACTTCCTTTTCCATCTTTTCTTGTTTGTGTGACTTTGTGAGAGTACACGTCACCGTCCAAAAGTCTTTCTTTCTCCTCTCCTTTCCCCTTCTTCCTATCGATGTCTCTCCTCC
Source organism: Asparagus setaceus (assembly GCA_012295165.1). Taxonomy (NCBI): domain Eukaryota; kingdom Viridiplantae; phylum Streptophyta; class Magnoliopsida; order Asparagales; family Asparagaceae; genus Asparagus; species Asparagus setaceus. The sequence goes on along the minus strand of CM022704.1, from coordinate 3,866,380 downwards.
TAAGCACTCTCTCTTTGCTATGCAATCTCTCTTTCTACACCTTTGTCATCTTTCTACATCATATATCAATCCCACTTATGAGCAGATATGAACTTTTACAGCCTAGTCTACAGGAAATAAAAAAATAATATTTTAATTTATACAGGTAACAATATTATGAACATGACCATTTTATGAAAGGGACTAACTGTTAGTATTATATGCCCTAGAAACCAATCGAGTAATCGGATAAGGAATGATTTGATCAATCTCGGTTAATTGATAAGAATTGATTTGATCAATCACGGTTTTGAAAAATACTGACCAAGTTCAATGAACCTATCTCCTAGCAATCAAATTGATTTGATCAATCTCGGTTAATTGATAAGAATCGATTTGAATGAATCTTTTTGATTGACCGTCTGATTGAAAATCCGATCTCTTTCCTGGTTTGAGAAACCACCTCACGACCCTATAAAAGGAGCCTGAGACGGCCCTTCCTGATCAATCCAATTCGGCTTTTGAAATCGTGAGGGAGAGAGGAGAAACCCTAGAGGCCGCCATCTTCAAAGTTCTAGCACACCGATGTGCGGAGTTCCAACAAGTTCGTGGATACCAAGAAAGGGTATTTGCGACACGCTACAACATCTCCACGAGTGAGCAAGTTTCCGCTGCTAATCTGCACGTTTTAGGTAATTTTCTATCTTAGATCTTCTTCTACATATAGATCTTCGGATGTAGGTAGATAAAATTTTGATTTTTACTACATGTTAGTCTGCCTACTTCCTTACACTAACAAGTTTTATTAACGTAGTAACATATTTATGAATAAATATAATAATTTATGAATAAAATGACCTTTGAAAACACAGAGTTAGATAAACATTAAAGGTAACAATTTAATCAATATAGATAACAGTTAACAGCTTTATACATAAAAGTAACAATTTAAAAAAGTAACATATTATATAAAATAGATAATGTTTTATGGATGATGGTAACATATTGTGTACAAAAATAACATTTTTATAAAAAAAAAGGTAAACGATTTCATAGCATAGATTTGAGAAACATAAAATGTAACAACTTAATCAACAAATATAACAATTTTATCCACAAAGCCAATATTTTTGAATAAAAACATCTAAGATAACAACTCTCTCTCTCTCTTCTTCTCATTTCTCAACCACTACATCTCCTCTTCCATCTCTTCTCTTTTGTCCTCTCATCATCTCTCTTGACAGTTATATAAACTAAAATATTAAAATAACAACTCTCATTTTCTCCTTACTTAAAGATACTTTTTATTTGCCATAGATCATGAGCATTAAATATCTTTTTATTTTTTTAAAAATCACGGTTAAAATATTAATCTTGATATTACTAGTCTATGAAATAAAAAATAGTGAAGAAAAGATCGGAGGAGGAGAGGCGACGGAGAGAAGAGAGGGAACGGAGGAGAATAGCCGATAGAGAAGAACAAAGAGATGCGAGAGAGGATGAGAAGTTGGAGGAAATACGGACGAGAAAGAGGAGGAAGAGAGTAGAAAAAGGTGGGAGGAAGGAGGAAAGGCTAAGGTGGAGGGGGAAAAAGAATGGAGAAGAAGAAAGATATGGAGGAGGAGGAGAGGTGATGATATCGAGAGAGAGAGAGAGAGAGAGAGAGAGAGAGAGAGAGAGAGAGAGAGAGAGAGAGAGAGAGAGAGAGAGAGAGAGAGAGAGAGAGAGAGAGAGAGAGAGAGAGAGAGAGAGAGAGAGAGAGTGAGAGAGATGAGAGAGGACAAGAGAGATAAGGGATGTTAAAGATGAGAGGGGATGAGAGAGATGATAAAGGTTGAAGATGAGAGTGGATGAGAGAGTTTGAAGATGTGATGAGAGGTTGAGATGACAGAGGTTTATGAGTTCGTAGAGAAATGAGAAGGAAAAGCAAAAGTGTGAAAAAACGAGGGAAAAAATGAATAAGAAGAGGGTAATTATAAATTCTTAAAAAAGATCACATGAGTTAGTGGGGGTCTTTTGAATTGTTTTTTGAATTGAAACCCTTTTAAGTTAGTTCAAAAGGATTGAGGTGTTTTCCGCTTGGATTCTTAAAAATAAGGTCCCAATGCAATTTTCCCGATTTCTTTTAGTTAGGACAGCAGTGGGTGATGTGTCATCCTTAGCTTTTTGTTCAACGTGTCACATCGTAAATGGACGCTAATACAAAAATGTGACTAAAAGAGACGTGTCATATAATTTCTACATTATAAATAAAAATAAATAAATAAATAAAAGAAGACGAAGAAGAAAAGTTTATGATTTCCACCCCTTCGATAACTACGGCTAGTTTCGGAGATCTAGCGTGCCAATAAATAAATAAATAAAAATAAATAAATAAATCCTATGCTCGTACGAACTTTATTTAAAGTGTTAATTTATTCATGTATCTATTTTGCGGTGATCTTTAAATTTAAGTTTTGTTCTAAACTCTAAAATCTAATTGATATATAATTTTGATTGGAACAAGATTTTAGACTCTGCAGACCATGCGAAGTTTAGCATCACATTATGAATTTACAGAATTATTATTATTATTTTTGGTTTTGTTTCTCTTCCCTCACGTGAGTGGGAAAACTATCTCCTTGATCAATTTAATCTATTGCAAATCTTTAACTAAGACATAGAATAGATGCGCTTAAAACTCCAATTCCAAATTATATCTCAATGACCTCTAATTATATGTCTTGGTTTTCTATAGTTATCAATATTATATAAAGCAATCATTAAAAAATCAATACTATACTAATAAAATACAAACCTAGTTGCATATTTTTGCAAATTGGCAAAGTCTAAGAGCTCTAACATTTAATCACTAATAATCTTTTTTTCATCATCTCACATTAATCCACTGTTCTCCGCATCTCGGAAATCCATATTCTTTATTTTTTAATTTCCTATAAACTATTCATTTTGTTCTCTCTTTTGCAAGAAACCTTATTTTTATCCTTTCTCTACCCAAAAGTCTATTATACATACAAGAATATTAATTTACTCCGTGCACGGCATGGATAACAACTAGTATTATATAAAGAAAACCAAGTTTCAGGCTTAAATTGATTCTCAAAATTCGACAGTAATACACAAATCTATCATGATAGGATCATATACATATTTTTCGGTGTGATTCAGAAAGCATTAATAGCGATGACAGGGAAACATGTACCAACAACAGTTGAATATTCCTCACAATATTATCACTTCCCTTATTTTTAATTGTTGATGTAATCTTATCATGTTCATTCCATTTCAAGACACACGGAATGCATTAATCTACCTCCAATAATGCATGTATACTATTCTTTGATATACATGCCAAAAAAAAACACACATGTTACTTTAATAAACTTTTATATGAAATGAATCATCATTTTCTTAAAAGCCCCAAAACCTTTCAGGTTTTTACTGCCAAACCCCTCTAAACTTTGCATTTTCCAGTATTACCCCAAAACCTTTCCCACAAAAGCCCCGGACTCCAAAGCACCTTAAATAACCTCCCAAAACTTTTAAGTTCTTCCAAAACCCTGCAAAAGGACCTCTTGCAACTGGAGTACCTTATTATTATCTGTCAACTTCTATTTCTTCTTTGTTTTCTCTCGGCCTGATCTTCAATTTCTATTTCTTATTTGTTGGGGTTTTATGAGAAAAGGTTAAAAGTTTGGAGGGTTACTTGGGATTGTGGGGGAAAGTTTTGGGGTTTGACATGAAAAACAAAATTCAGAATAGTATAGTGGGGAATGCTTAAAGTTTTGAAGGTGTTTTGTGAAAATTACCCCAAAAATTGCAAATAGAGGTTCCCATCACATAGAAAAATCCCACGTGAGTATGCTACTCACATTACCAAAGTTGAGGGGGGACATTTAAGTCATTCAATTATTGCATTGCGGTCCCTTTATTAATTAATCATTTGCATTAATTAAGCTAAATTATAAAACCCCCACAAATCTCCTCCTCTATATAAACTCTTCCCTCTTCCTCCTCCATCAAAAATCTGTCACACCTACCAAACTCTCGTGAGGTCCATTTTGGGAACAAAAAAAAAATATCGGAGGAAAGTTTCCATTCTTCCCAAAAAGGGCCTGCGTCTTTCTCAACGAGAAGATGCAGAGACTATTCGCCCGCAAGCTCTCGTCTTCTCTCTCCCAAGCTCGATCCCTCTCTCAACTCGCCCCCGCCGATGTTTCCCAAAATGCCCCTGCTCTTCCCAAAATGCCCCCTTTCGATTACGCCCCGCCTCCGTACGAAGGGCCGAGGGCCGGCGAGATTCTGAAGAAGCGGTCGCAGCATTTGAGCCCGTCTCTGTTTTACTTCTATAAGCAGCCTGTAAGGTTCTTTTTTTTTGGGTGAATTTTGATATTTTTAACCTATATTTTGGTTGTTTAGATCTAAATCTGAGAAAAGTTTCCTTTTTTAGCAATTTTGTTCTATTATTGTATCTTTGTTCTTTCCAAAATAAGTTTTTTTCCCTCTTGGATTCATTTGATGCGGATGATTGTTACAGTGCTCTGCGGTGGAGTTCAAATTGTTATCGTGTACCGGCGGAGTATTTTAGACCAAATGTGGAGGGTTGATGGAAAGTTAGAAGATCTTATACTTACAAACCGAGTATATGGACATATGCGTTCTTTATTGCCATTAATATCTGCAATTTTAATTTAAACTCTTTGTATTTATTTAACCACCTTTAACATATGATCATTATACTGGAACGAGCTTTAATTTGAGAAAGTATCCGGTGGGGACGGTCCATGGCATTTAATGTGCACCAGATGGATGTCAACCATTTGGATACGTGCGCGAATCCTGATCTTCAATGATCTAACGGTTGACATCCATTTGGTGCACATTTAATGCTATGCGCCCGGGACTATTTGATACTTTCTCACTTTTGATTGTCAATAATACATAAACCACCATTAATGTGTTGCCATTAAGGTTAAGGGCCCACTTTTTAGTTAAAATTTTCAGAGTTTCACTGAAAAATGGGTCATATGGTTGACTGCAACATGAAACTCTTTTAAAGGTGGTTTGTGTATTAATTGATAGTCAAAAATGCTTGCTGTATAATGACCCTATTTTAGAGGTGGTTTCTACGTACAAATTATACATCATTTTTTAGTTATTTTGTCACTCCATTTGCGGTATTAATTTAAACTCTGATAGTACATGAAGGCCAAAGAAAAGAAAGGGAATTCTAATTTATATTGAAAATGGCAGTCACAATACGAGATGCAGTAAAAGAACGATTCCAGGAAATTTTTAAGAAAAACTTAGGTAAATATTACTAGCATATAAAGATTGCAAAAACATAGCAGTAATTGTTAGATCTAAATTTGCATGCTCTCAGGTAATCTGATCGTAAAACAAAGCAGATATTGTTTCTTCCAAAAAAAATGATTACCTGCAGATTGTAAATATTGTGGTCAGCACATTTTGAAAGTTTATCAAAGCTATAATGGGTTTATTTATAAAATGGATTATTTTTTTATAAAATGGAGTAGTATTATGGGAATTACTGCATGAAAACTGGGCTTAAGTTTGGCCTCTGTTTTGTGCTGAAGTATGAACTTTGCCACGTGATGGAATGTATACAAGAAGGTCTTCTTGTTATATATTTGCTAGCTAACACCAAACTCGAACCAAAATAAATAAATAAATAAAAACTTTCTTATATACCCCTTCTGGTTACCAATGCAATAATGATGCCACTTACACCTATAAATCCCCTAATACTGATCAAATGTTTGCAAGATCCACTAGATGTTTGATAGGTCTGAAAATGTTTTTTCTAATGTTTCATATACTGTTCATTTAGTTCTCTTTTGCTTGAAGTATTCAATATCATCCTTTAATTTTATCGTTTTAGATGTGACAATGTATTATGGGTGAACTCAAAAGTTTTTTCCTTTTTGTGTTATGTAGTTGAACATTGTTGATGGAAAGAAGCAGTACTTGTTTGATGAAGATGGACGACGCTATCTCGATGCTTTCGGTGGTATTGCTACTGTTTGTTGTGGACATTGTCACCCAGAAGTTATTGAAGCCACAATTAATCAGACAAAACGCCTGCAGCATTCTACTGTTGTATACTTGAACCATGCAATTGCTGATTTTGCTGAGGCATTAGCCTCCAAATGTCCTGGTGATCTCAAGGCACGACAAGAAAAGAATCAAATTGAATGATGAAATTTTCATATTTGTATCTGTTTAAAATTTTGAATTTGAACCCGGATAATCTTCAAATATTTGAATATACCCATGCGATTAATATTCTAGAAATTATGAAAATTAAACTATCTAATGAAGAAGGTATTTTTATTTGATCTAAGAGATACTTTCATTTGGCTAAAGAATTTGATTTATAAATAGTATTTAAACTCATTATTTGGAAACTATTCTGTTATAATATGATGTACCACTCTGTAATTTGGACATTTTGTCAAAGAACCAGTTTGGGACTCTTAAGTCTCCCAAAGTTAGCATGGAACCTAAATCTAAGGAAACAATTTGGATTTCCTTAGAAAATTTAAGGAAATAAGTTAGAAGGATCAAATTTTCAAATGAATATTTGATAGTCAAACAAATCAAAATGTATTTGCAAACAAAATGTATTTTCAAATTTGATTCCTTTCATTTGATGATTTTTAGATCAACTTCGACCCCTATTGGAAGGTGTTCTATCTTCACTAGTTGTTTTGCTGTGTGCTAGTTTTCAAGTTACTCTGAAGCAAACATTTTGATAATTCTTTGCAGGTTGTTTTCTTCACTAATTCTGGTACAGAAGCTAATGAGCTGGCTTTGATGATTGCTCGGCTCCATACTGGCTGTCATGATATTATTTCAATAAGAAATTCATACCATGGTAATGCAGCGGGAACAATGGGTGCAACTGCTCAGTGTAACTGGAAATTTAATGTCATACAGGTACTTATCTTTATACATTTAGAAGATGAAGACTGTGTGTTGCTGCTTAATGTTTCCAATATATTTAAGTTGCAATATCTAGGAGGATATTTTTATCCGTATCAAGCATTTGTAATTCAGGACAATAAGCTGTTCTCCAGTTCACTGAAACACAATATTTTATGCACTCATTGTGTACCTTTTTTTCCACTAATCAACAGTTTCTTTTGTGGATTAATAGTATTTAATTGTTCCAGAGTGGAGTGCACCACGCACTGAACCCAGACCAATATAGAGGAGTGTTTGGTTCAGATGGTGAAAAATACGCCAGAGATGTTCAAGAAATCATTGACTATGGTACTTCAGGACGAGTAGCCGGCTTCATTTCTGAAGCCATACAGGTATACCATTTATAATTGATGCTCTTCCCTCCATTCCTAATTTTAAATTGATTCCAAGTTGTAGGAAAAGAATTCTACCAGTTCTTTCTCTATACACTTCTATTAGTTACCATGTTTATCTTTTGTATTGGTTCTATTAAAGTTTTTCCTATTGTTTCAGGGAGTGGGTGGAATTTCGGAATTGGCTCCAGGTTACTTGCCTGCAGTATATAAAAGTATAAAGAAAGCTGGCGGTCTCTGTATAGCTGATGAGGTGCAGGCAGGATTTGCTCGCACTGGAAGCCATTTTTGGGGATTTGAGGCCCATGGTGTTATACCTGACATTGTGACAATGGCAAAGGTGAAGTCTTTCTTCTTGCTTAATTGCGAACCTTGGCAATGTGTAAATTCTTGATCCAGTTTTAGCACGAGCTCCGGGAGTTTTTTGGTCAGAACACTTTTTGCACTCATATTGAAATGGGAATAAGTTCACATTGAGGTTTTGTTTCCATCTATCAGTTAAAAAACTTTAAAAAACTAGCAGATATTCTTTTTGGTTAGTGAATACTGAGGTAGTTTTACTATCCTAAAAGGTGAAACTAGAGCCATTTCACCATTCTAAAAATTTTCAACCCAGAGTTGGTTATAATAAATGAAGGGGTCAGTTTTAATAAACTTAAAATTCGTCATTAGAAATTTGTTGGTTTAGTTTTTAGGTTTTTTCTGTGCAAACTTACAGAGTGCAAATTGGGCCCTGTCAATTTAGAATCCTAACTGCATGGGTTTCAATTCATTTTACTTGTTTATGTTCAATGTTATTAGGGTATTGGTAATGGGACACCTCTTGGTGCTGTTGTTACCACTCCGGAGATTGCTCAGGTTTTGACTCAGCGAAGCTACTTCAATACCTTTGGGGGGAATCCTGTCTGTACTGCAACAGGCCATGCTGTTCTTAAAGTAATTGAGAAGGAGAAGCTTCAAGAGAATGCATTTATCGTGGGTTCTTATTTGAAAGATCGACTGAAAGCCCTCCAAGAAAAGCATGAAAGTAAGCTTATTTATCTTTTGTTAATGATTTATTTTATTGTCTTTGCATATAACAATATTGTCTTTACAAATACGTGCATGTGATGTATGCATTCATGTATCTCTTGACGCCGTAACCAGTAGAATTTCCTTATGTTTTCAAGATTTTTCTGCTGGACTTACTCTGAGGTCCAGGGTGAGACCTTTTAAGTAAAATTGTACTTATGAACCCCCTCTGTCTGCTCATTCCGATTGCAGCCAGAGTTTTTTGTTGCATTCCATGTTTTTTCATCTTTGATTTTCACTACAGCCCATGTTGTCTCCTAGTCCTGTTTTCTGACCCCCAAAAACAAAGTCAACTCGTCATTTTGGTTTATTTGCCCATAACTTTACTCCCGCTCAAGTAATACTCCTTAGTCCTTAGTAGGTGACTTTCCATCAAACTGTTGTGCATTTTTCTATTTTAATTTTTTCAGGTCATATTGTTGGCCAATGGGCATAAAAATAGGTGGCGTTTTTTGAATCCTAGTGTTTAAATTTGTGATTCGGTGCATGAGGGGTTTTGAGTACTACTATGTCACTAGGTTAATTATCGGTAAAATATATGAGCTTTCATTGAGTGAAAACCCTTTACTCTATGGCTGGATCCTAATGTCGGGATTTCTGGAATCTGATGATGAAAATTTCATTTCCCTTACATGTGATTATGCTTTTTAGTTTTGTTCGCTCCTACCTTTCATTCTATATCCAGCTTTTCGTATCCATGTTGAATATGCCATACATGCTCCCGCGTACTCCTTTTTCGGAAACGTTCCTTGTGCAAAACTATGACGGTTGAAGTCTAACCACTCAATTACAGACTTCACTTTCTACACTATGGTCAAATGTCTCAGTCAATTAACGCCTATAAGCTTGCCAAAATACCAAATGATGACAAGATTTTACTGCAGAGGGAAGTCTTTATCTAAATTTTAAATTCATGAAAGTCTGAAATTACTACCATTAAATATCTGTATTGTCCTTTTAATTAAAAACTGGAATTTACATGTCTTGGGTTAACAACTTACATATGCACCACCTGAGGTTATTTTTTGTGAATTAAACGAGTGCTGCTCTGGGTAAGCATATGCAAGTACATATAAACACATGCAGTCATGCAGACAAGACTACTTTATACCTTTTTCTTTTGGTTCACTCTTTGTAATGTTCTCTACCTGCAAATTATTAAGACCCCAGTTTGTAGGGGGCTTCTTTGAATAATGTAATGATTGTTTGGTTCTTGAATGTATTTTTCAGTTATCGGTGATGTGAGGGGAAGAGGTCTGATGCTTGGAGTTGAGCTGGTTACTGACCGCGGGAAGAAAACTCCAGCAAAAGTTGAAATCTTGCATGTTATGGAGCAGATGAAAGGTAATACGATATTTATCATTTTTTTATAGTTTTCACCGTAAAAAATGCTTCATGTTGTTTATAATCAACGACATCAAGAAAAGTAGCTGATATTTTTTTATCCTTGATCGTCCATAGACATGGGTGTGTTGGTTGGAAAAGGCGGACATTTTGGGAATGTTTTCAGAATAACACCACCTCTTTGTTTCACAAAGGCAGATTCTGGTGAGTAATCGTAAACCCGTTTTCATTCCGTTCTCTTATCTGTATTTAATTTGATTATTTCTCTCTTGACATGATTAATTTGATTAATGCAGATTTCTTGGTAGATGCAATGGACATTGCTATGTCAAAGCTGTGAACCCTCTTTTCTTTTATCGATGCTGCATTGAGATGGATCTCGTGTATGTGCAATTTATATTGGGCTTGGAGTTATTTGTGATAACAGAGTGATCATGAGCCATCATCTCGTTGTCTCTGTCTCTCTTTAGTTCTAGAGATAAATGTGTATATGTTTGATACTGTTATATTGCAATAAAGACCGTTTTTATCGTGCATTTATCAAGAAGAAACGATGATGGATGTTATCTTATTATTTTTCTCGAGTTGATTTACAAATTTATGATCCGCTTATTATGTGGATAGAAGCTCTTGCCCATCTAAATTTTTAATCCGATCATTTTGTTTTGGTATTCGTAATTCACACCAATGCTGTTTTTAAATGTGTCTTGATGTGTATCATAAGCTACCAATAAATCTCAAAGCAAAAACTTCTCAATCTCATTTTCCTCTCTTTTCTAATTGTGCTTGTGGATTGTATGATCTGGTGTCCAAATACTCTTTCGTAATTTGTCATGTTTTGCTGGTTGTTTTCGTATTCTCCGATCATGTACCAATGTATTTATGTTTTTTTTTGCAGAATTATTGAAGAATAACAAGAGAATAAGAGCAATCTGATATTTATTAGACTATTATCAGTGGAAGTTGCCAACAAATTGAATAACACAAATTTGCATGTCTGCCCAAAAACTTTTTGCAGGTCTGCCCAAAAATACTTCCCCAACGTGTCATGACTGCACATATTTGCAATGATCATTAAACACAGTTAGGATTATAGTCACCATGTCACTACCTTTTTTTATTCAGTGATTCCTATTTTGAGCCCCCGTTGTTACTCGAAACTTTTCTTAACGAAACTCCCTGCATGTAATTGGCAAACAGCTAAAATATTAATTGAAAGAAAAAAAGAAAAAGAAAGTCTCAAATGTGGTCACCTGATATGCTGTGAATATGAAGTGATAATTGGAAGTTTAATATATAAAAAGAACTGCTGATGTCAGCTATCAAACAGCGGGATTAGCATATAATCCTGAGTCTTAGCGACGGAGCTTTAGAGGCGATGTGAGTGAAATGGGTTCCCTCATCTCCTTTGTAGGCCGACCCCTTAGCTGTATAAGAAAGCTGCACAATAATACTCGTTAGAGGGCCGGAGTTGGGTTCTCCGGTGGTTCCTCCGACGGTCAAGTCAGTATTTGAGCTTGAGTGGAGAAGATATCAATGAACTAATAAGTTCTAAGTATACAGAAGTTGCATACCTGTGGCCCCTAAGGGGAGCCCTTCCGCCCCCCTATCAGTGGGCGGTGAGCTCATATATATACTGCTGAGAGGGGTAGAAGTGTAACTTTGGCCAAGTCCAGCTGGCGGCTCGGTCATCACCTGCTGTACAAGTGGCGGCCGCTGACCAGAGTGAGTCATCTATGCGTTTAATGTGGGGGTGACAGCAAGTGCTTAGAGCTGATTAGGTCCAAGGAGTCATAGAGACTATGGCGGCTGGAGAAATGATGACTCTGACAGCGCAGTTAATGCGAGGGGAGCCGGCTGTTGGCAAGGGGTTTGAAGTAACTATCGCCTCTTCAGTCGTCTGGTCGAGGGCCGATAATCACCGCCTTTTGAGTCGGGCACACGAGTTGTCGGCTGGAATGGTAGGCCGAGTTCGGGTTGCTTGTGGAGTCGATCTAGTGAGTTGGCCGACAAATACCGCATTTTCACTCGGCTACGCAAGTTGTCGCCCTATCGAGTCGGTCATGGGAGCAGCCTGAGTCGTTTAGGCTCTGAACACGTCTGATTAGGCATGTAGCGTAACACGTGTTGGCTTTCCAGGAGGATTATCACTTAGCTTATTTGGCGGCAATAACAACAACCATCTTCACAGTTCAAGCATTGCCATCAATAAAAAAGGTTATTCAAGATAGTTTTCTGAATATCCATAAAGGTTCATCAGTGTTACTTGAAAAGTCTTTGACGAACTTTATGCAATAAAAAAAAATCTTCCAGGGACTAATTTGAAAAAACTCCAGTTAAACCCCAGTTCCTTTTTCTCCAACAATAACCGAAAGTTCGTAAAATAAATTTTAAAAAAAATTATAGTTTTGAATCCATTTCCTCTCTCTCTTAAAAAAGTTTTTTTTTTCTAGAGAGAGAAAAGTTCCTATTTATTTCCCCCGCTCCTTCTTCCCCTCTCTCTCCGCCTCCACTCTCGAAACCCTAATTCTCCTCTCTCACTCTCTCTCTCTCTCACTTTCACTATCAAACGATTCTAGGGTTTCCAAAGATAGTAACTTGTAGGGTTTTCAGGAGCTGGATTGCGTTCCGCCGCTGGTCCAGCGGCTTCATCGATTAGTTCTCGTCGGAGATCGCTTGCAATCGGAGGATTCTCAGCGATTGGCGGTGTTAGGGTTTTAGACTTGGCGCTGATGGCGGGGCTAGGGTTTGGGTGAAGTCGCCACAAGCTAGGGTTTTGGTTGGAATGGCATTGGGAGATCTGATGCCTGCCCCTTTACTCTCGCAGTCTTCGGGATCGTCGCCGACGATCGTGACGAATCATGTAGATGAGTTTAGGTCGAGAGAGGATGGGGATTCGGTGGTTGGGAGGGAATCGGAGGGTAATGTTGCGGTGAATTCTGGGGCTGTGAAGGCCACTAGTAGTATTGCTTACTTGTCTCAGACTGTGGTTCTTTGCGATTTTCGGCATGATGGGTTTGAGGAGAGCGTGCCTTTGGGTCCGGCGGAGAGCGGGCTGGTTTCGAAATGGCGGCCGAAGGATCGGGTAAGTTCGAGTTTTGAATTTCACTTTTATTAGCTTTAATAGTGATGATATGTGCTGTATTTGGTTTATCTGCATTGGAAGTCTCTAGGGGAGAATAGAACTTAAAGAGGAAGGAAAAGAGCAACGAGATTTAGGGGGTTTGTAAGGTTTTTGTTTGAAAGTGGTTTGCTGAGTTCATTATGGGTGATAGGACTGAAATTGATCATTAGATATCACATCTCTGCATTGATAGAGTCTTAGCAATTTCATTTAATCAATTTGGGGAGAGCTCTGAGAATCATGTGTTATTGATAAAGTTGAGGTAGTAGCAATTAGCATTTTCATGTCTGTTCTCCTAAGTAAAGAAGGATAAAAAAGCTAGTCATTTGGGCATAACTTTGGGTTGGCTACTTGTTTATGGTCAAAAAATTATGGCCAATATTGTTTGTCTTTTCGTAAGCCATACTTAATAGAGCTAGACGAGAAAGGAGACATTTTTCCTAAAAGAGCTGCTTTTGACGAGTGCATTTGTTTTATACGATTGTTGCAAAGGTAAGAAATATCTCCATCTACTGGCCTTCTATCCCAAACTAGTTCCCTGTGTCGATTACAACAACCGTTTGGTATTGTGTTCAACGTTGATTAGACAATCCTGAAGCAAATCGCTATATTATTTTTTTACACCAATTCAATCAGCATCAAGCGGTGACATTTGGTGCATTATATGGAACCAATTGATTTGTGATTGTGATGCAGTTTAGATCAGATATCCTGTTCAGAAATTCACCTAGGAAGTATCAGAATTAGTATTTTGAACAATGTGAGCATTGTCTTATCTATTTCCATACAGACCATACCTTTCTATCTCCATTAGATCCGATCCATATATAGATAACGGTAGGTAGTAAATTGAATATGACAAACATGTAAAAGTAGTAAAAAATTTGTTGGATGGAAGAAATATAGCAAATATATATTGACAAAATAATGCATGAGCTACAAAATCTTGACAATATAAGTCACATAATTTAGCTTGGAATATGGCTCGTTTTTGCCCCAAGTCTTGGAATTCATGATTGGTAGATCTTTTTCTTCTATTTTCTCTTAACTTCTCTTTCATCTGAAAGCTATTTTGCTTTATGTATGTTAATAATGAAAAAAGGAGCTAATATTGTTGAAAATAAAGAAATCAGTTATGTATTGATTATGGTAATATGGATATCCATAATTGTATCTGAAATAAATATCAGTTTGTGACACAGTAAGTACACAACAAATTTTCTCTCAAATTACGATGGTCTTGTGAGTATACACTAAAACATAGGATAGGAAATGAGTGCATCCGTAGTAAATTAGCACTGTTATAAATAGCGGTGACATATTGCGGAACATGTGCTTCCGCTCGCAAAAGCGACCAAAGCGGGCGGTCGCGGTGAATAGCGGGAGATTGCGGGAAAAATCTGCTTTTTGACCGCTATTTAAAAGGGGTTTCAAGTTTATTTTTTTAATTAAACCCGATTAGCACCAGCAAGACCCGATGTTTTAAGTCATTACCAATCATGGTCTTTTTTCTCTCTTGAGTGTCCCTCTCGCGATCCAACTCTAAAAAACCCTAGCCCCCAAAATGGTTGCTTCCTCCCACCGCATCTCACCACCTCCCGCGACTTTCGGCATCTCCCTGCCACCTCCCACAGCCTCCGGCACCTCCCTCAACACCTCCTCTCACCGCCACAACACCTCCTCTCACCTCCTTTCATTGTGAGCCCCTCCTATTGCAGTCCTCTCACCGCTCACCTTATCTTCACAAAGAGACGGCTCTTCGACTCCTCCAGTCCTCTTTGATATTATGTGATAGTTATATATATATATATCTATTTCATGCTTAGGGTCTATTTAAATCATCAAACATGCATTTTTAGATTTTCTAATTTTTTCTTTAATTTTTTAAATAATATTTGTACATATTTATATTAGACCGCATTTTGACTTTGTGCTTTTTGCCGATATTTTGCCACAATAGCCCCAAATAGCTTTAGCGGTGCCTCACCGCTACGTGACACTGTCCGCTGTCGATAACCTTATAAATTAGAGGTTGCTCCTATTAAGGATAAAATGAGAGAGAATCGACTGAAGTGGTTTGTCATATACAACGAAGACCTTTTAATGCACAGATTAAGAAAAATGATAATATTATAGTTAAATGGGGCAAAGACATCTAGAGGTAGATGTAAGAGAACTTGGTTAGAAGCAATTAAGAAGTAATGATAATGGTTAACTTAATGGAGGAGATGACAAAAAATCGAACAGAATGGAAGAATGAGATTCATGTAGCCGACCACAAACATTTGGTATAAAGGCTTTGTTGTTTGTGACACCTGAAGAAGTCTAGAGTCTTTTCATGTTTGGGTCCAAAACCTATTTAAATATAAATATGAGTATCTAAGTGGGTTAGTGCTGTGCATTAGAATTGATATAGTCGAATCCAGTCTATCTATTTGGACTCTAATTATAGTTTATGTTATAAACTTTAAATGATTGCTTGGCATTATTGCTATATATTTTGAAGTTGGGTTTATTGGTTCCAACAAAATTCCTTCCTATATAAAGCAAACACCATAAACAGGAAAAGTTCCCAGTTTCATATCATTGTTGATTGCCACTCTTTCTTTTCTTTGTTTTCCCCTCTTTGACGTAGAGATTGCTTTTGGAGTTTTTCTCTATTTCTGCAAATCATCTCATGCCTTCAGTTTTGAAAAAAATAAAAAAAACTACCTGCACGTTGATTCTGATTGAGAGAAGCGAGGAAATTTGGCTTCTTCACACTGCAAATTTTTTACTAGTGCTTCTTCTCTCAAAGCCTTTATTTTTAAATTGGCTATCAACTTATCATACATCTAAAATTCTAAAAAGCACTTATTTGCTTTTAAAAATGGTGGATGTATTCACATTTGCAATGCTAAACAGATCCTAAAGGAAACCTAATATAAAACTAAGGATAAGAAAGTCAGGATGAATGTGTCTGGGTTTATGTAACAATGTTGAAGTAAATTTTTATTGAAATCGAGCCAGTTTTTGTATTTCCTTGGCTTCTTTTTATCTCTAGCAATGTGGAAATTTAATTTTGTTGCACTAGAATCTCACGCTTGTTTGACAGTTATGGTACATAGGACCACTTTGGTCAGAGACCATTATAAGTTTAATGATATGACATTGTTCAATTAGGTTAGTATTTTTTAGGCTGTAGAGGATACTTCCAATTGCTATCAAGATAATGTATACTACGCTATTTTGGAATTGAGCTTATATGCTCTGTCCAATTTCATAGAAATATCACATAAAACCTTCTAGCTCCCAGTATCCTAGAAACTTGGTAAATGATTTTTACCTGCTGGCTTTTCATTATACAAATTAGGGCTTAAATATTGTTTAGCTAGCAATGTGGAGTTTTAGCTGATGTTTTTTTCCCTTGAAGAAAAAAGTAGTTAGGCCCTATAGTCAGTAGATAGAAGTTGAGGTAGTTTTTTTATAGTCTCTATCTTATTTCTTACAATCTTTAAATAGTTTTCATCTGAAGACTATGAAGGCCAACTTATAGTGTCTCCTTTTTTGAGCTGGGTTCTAAACAGGTGTCATGCTTTGTGTTTTCAGTTTCAAACATTTGTTTGGTATCATTTCCACGTACTTTCAAATAAGTTTTAGATTAATTGGAATTGCTGAAGGTTGTCTTAAGAAAGTTGTTTTCTTATAGCCTTTCCAGCAGGTTCATTTATGTATAATTTTCAAAATTGAGTGTCCTTATATAGGAATTTTTTAATAACTCATGACAGTTGGGTTCAGTCAACCTTTTGGAGCATACACTTATTCTGTGTTTTTTAGTTGGATCTGTGGGGTTATCAGGTAAACAATGGAATCATAATTCAAGTGATGTGACTACCTCTTTATCTGTTTACTTTTTGAGCATTTGAATCTGGACTTGAGAGGTCTTGTAGTTTTCTTAGGACGATCAACCAGCCAAGAATAATCGAAAGACAATTTGATGTAAAATTTTTAACTTTTCCAACATAAAGCTTCTTTAAAGCCTTGAGCCATGTGTTGGTTTCATCAATTGCTCTTTTGTTTCCTTGTGACCTCTTTCACGTCCAAAGATACCTCACACTCTTGTGCACAGGACTTAAATTTTTTATTTACCTTTATTCTTTGTCCCAGCCTCAACTAATTGTATTATCGTTTGTAGGGAACCTAAGAAGGTTCCTGTCTATTGCTGTGAAGGGATCATCTGCTCTGTTGTGAACATATTATTTTTCAAACATCTATAATGTATTTTAAAGCTTTTCCTCTTTGTCTTTCTCTCCCTATTATTCATCTGGTGAGAGAATTGACATGATAATTTAGCTTGCAGATTGGTTTGACTAAGTTTTCTAGTGCAGATGAAGACCGGATGCGTGGCGCTTGTATTGTGTTTAAACATTGGCGTTGATCCACCTGATGTAATAAAGATTTCTCCTTGTGCCAGAATGGAATGTTGGATAGGTAACACTAATCATGTGCTACTGTTTTTTTCCTGTATAGCCAAATACTATTACAGCACAATATTGTTGATTATCTTTTTCCAGATATGAATGTCCACAGCTTGAGCTACTGCTTGTTTCAAAATTTTGACATGGAATTTTTAGTTGTCCACAACGCTTTAAGAGTTTTGCACGCATAGGAAGTTGGATTGAAAATTGTTCATAGTGTAATGTGAGCATGAAATTACAGTGAGGCATATAAATGGAAGGTTCAGCTAGAAGCCGCTACTTTTCGATTCTTTAGGAATAGGATAAAAAAGTTAAATTAACAAATGACTTCACTAGTATTGCTTTAATCATTTAAAAGATTCTTTTGTGAAAGTAAATAACAAACATATCATGTATGACACACCCACAAAGAAGAAAAGAAAAGGGAAAAAAAGTACAAACTCACATGCAAGACTATCCTTAAGTAAATGCCCTGGCGTCTTCATTGTCATTTACTTTATTTATGAATGCGCTGTGATTTGTTTGATGATTCCAAATAATCAGTTTCATTCTGCTATCAGCAGTTTGGTTGCCATTCGATTGCAAATGCTCGGGGTAGCCCGACCATTGAAGAGAGTGGATACCGTAAAAATTAAAATTTATAGCTAAAAGAATTGAACAACATCAACGTAAGAAGTAATAAGAAAGGGAAGCATATATAACTATGTAACTCGAATTAATGGAGATATATAATAAACATGAGGACAATTAACAATATCAATCCCACAACCTCTAGTTGATTGATAGTTTTGGTTTTCTTTCTGGATGTAACAGATCCGTATTCTATGGCTGCCCCAAAGGCTCTTGAGACTATTGGGAAGACTTTGCATGCTCAATATGAACGATGGCAACCTCGGGTAATTGATGTGGATCTCTTTCACCATTTATTGCCATTACATGAGAACCCATATGAAGTTGAAAATTTTGTGTCTGATATATAACAGGCTCGTTACAAGCTTCAACTTGATCCTACAGTGGAGGAAGTGAAGAAGCTTTGTAATAATTGCCGCAAAAATGCCAGGTCGGAGAGAGTCTTATTTCATTACAATGGTCATGGAGTACCAAAGCCTACAACGAATGGTGAAATTTGGGTTTTCAATAAGGTTCTCTCTGATATGTGAAACTTTGTTTTGATACGTTTAAGAAGGCTAGATATTGATTGTTTTGATTACTGAATCTTGTACAGAGTTACACACAGTATATACCATTGCCTATAAGTGATCTTGATTCTTGGTTGAAGACACCGTCAATATATGTTTTTGACTGTTCAGCTGCTGGGATGATTGTCAATGCATTTATAGAGGTACAACAGCTGTCCTGCTATTATATTAATCATTTTTTCCATTTGGGACAAGGTAGAAGTTTGTTGATATTTTCATGCTTCTGCTGTTCTTATTTTTAATTTTTCTAGCGTCAAGAGTGGAATTCTTCTGGTGCATCTGCTACATCAAAGGACTGTATTCTGCTTGCTGCCTGTGAATCACATGAAACTCTCCCACAAAGTTCTGATTTTCCAGCTGATGTGTTCACTTCATGTCTCACTACACCTATTAAAATGGCACTACGGTGGTCAGTTTTATATCCTTTTGTCTTAACTACATTGTCGGCTTATATCTAGTTGTTATAACTATATATCTTCTGCATAAACATGTGCATGTTGTTGCTTTATATCTTCTGCATAAATATATGCATGTAGTTGCTCGCGATGTTTCCTGGTAAATTGACTTTTATTTTTCCTAATACTATTTTTTGTAACCTTCTCTTTCTATTTTCTCATATTTGTATAACTTCTTTTCGGCTACGCTGAAAAAGGATATATCAAAATCACACCTGTGACCCATGAAATTTCTTATATACCCTGGTGTAAATTTGACAGTCTTTTATATGCGCATTTGAGTTCTCATTACGTCTGTTATCATATCATTTACAGTTCTATTCATTTAGAAATTAGGACATCCTACTTCAGGAAAATATCTTTTGCTGCCAGTAAGTGTACTGGCAACTATTGTTGTTCTGAATGACTGCAACACTATTTGAACCTCTTTTTTTTTGCAGACCTTGTCTATAGGTCAGATCTTAGTAGAACTTCATGGTGCTACACGTACAAATCGTTAAATGGTGTTTTCATACAAATTTAACTCTATCTACAATATTTTGGCGGATAATTAATCATCATGCACATATATCTAAAATGCCACTTTGGTATCTCATTAAAGCATCTTGCCAGAATAATCAGATTACTTTATTTGATGAAGTAGAGTAAGGTTCTTGAAGGAAAGATTTGTACTGAATGTTTTTTGCAAAGTGTGTTGCGCCTAATATATGCATATTCATTGTCTTTGACATGTTTAAATTCGTTTAAAGCGTGTTGCTTCTAATTTTTGCAAATTATTTTACCAGAGTACATGTTTACTTCTCTTTTAAACATTTTGTTCTCGTCTCTGCCTCAGGTTTTGTTCAAGGTCCTTGCTTCATGATTTCCTAGACCATTCTCTTATAGACAAAATTCCAGGTCGCCAGAATGACCGTAAGACACTTTTGGGGGAATTGAACTGGATTTTTACTGCTGTCACTGATACAATTGCTTGGAATGTTCTTCCTCATGGTTAGGATTTACATTGATTGTAATTTCTTCCCAATATACATGATATCTTCTAGAGTGGGTTTCGGTAGTGTGCTGATGTGGGAGTTGGCAATTTGCAGATCTTTTTCAAAGGCTGTTTAGACAAGATCTACTTGTAGCTAGCCTATTTCGGAATTTTCTACTAGCTGAGCGAATTATGAGAACAGCAAATTGTTCCCCAATATCTTATCCATTATTGCCGTCGACCCATCAACATCATATGTGGTATATGTATTCGTAGAATTTTTATCTTTACTTCCCCCGTGTTCAGATTTGTTTTGCTCAACAGTTACATTTTATAGGGATGCATGGGACATGGCTGCTGAGATTTGTCTTTCTAAGCTTCCACAACTGATTGATGATCCAAATATGGAATTTCAGGTTTGTTTGGTGTTGTTGAAGCATGTTCCTTCAGTGCTATGTGCCTGATAAACTGTTTCTTGAACTTCTACTGAAAGTGTCTTATGGATGACGTAATGTTCAATTTTTCAGCAATATGCATTTATCCTGTGTCATTTCTTTCTTATACCCAATTTGTTTGGACTTCTTGTTCTTTTTTTTCCTCTTCAGCCAAGCCCCTTTTTCACAGAACAGTTGATGGCGTTTGAAGTTTGGCTTGACCATGGTTCTGAACGTAAGAAGCCACCGGAGCAGTTGCCAATAGTACTCCAGGTGAGCATTTGTGTCTCATTGTTTTGTTCCTGTTAAGTTATGATGTTCGTTCATCTGGTAATGGAGCTTCTCATAAGGTGTTTGAATAATTTTTGTCCTTTTTTTATTATATTTATTATGAAGGCCTATGAAGCAGATCTTGTTTATGTTCTTGTTGTTCACCAGTTGTTAGTTTTCTTGTGACAGTTTGTTGGGTCTGCTAAGGTTTACTGGTAGCAAGAAGAATAAGGGCTTTACGTTACAAAGGAATAAAGCCTAATTTTTTACACCAAGTGAATTTCTCAACCAGTATGGAAGGTTCTGTTTTTACACTGTTCAGTGGGTACAGACAATACATATACATTTAATTATAATCAGAATTCGAGGACGTGTTTCTATTAAAGAAAAGAAGTATTAGCAATAGATGTATTGGTAAATATGTTTAGAGTTATATGGACCCAAGTAAATATATAATAGGAGACAATAGATTAGGTGATTCTCTGACTGCAACCGGAGTCAGTGATACTGGTCCTTCTGGATAATCAATTTTTTTTTCATAACAATTCATGACTGAATGATGAGTATGGTTGACATGTCACAAAGCTACTGAGTCTCTTTTCCTATGAAGACATATCTACAGGTAGCTATACACTAGAAAGAGATTTAAGATGAAGATTGATTGATAATTGTCCAGGGAACAAGGTCATTGAGAATCAATTACTGGACAATATCACCCCACCATCTTTAGAGAGCAAATGTGCGCATAGTAAATGCTTCTTGTGTCTTAGAGCCTAGAGGTCTATATTTTTTTTCAATTGTCACCTTTTTGTAGTTGTTTAACTTTGAGTTTTCTATTAGATGGATGTAATGTGTAGTTTTTTTTGGGTATCAAAAGGAGAATGATGAGTATGGTTGACATGTCACAAAGCTATTGAGTCTCTTTTCCTATGAAGACATATCTACAGGTAGCTATACACTAGAAAGAGATTTAAGATGAAGATTGATTGATAATTGTCCAGGGAACAAGGTCATTGAGAATCAATTACTGGACAATATCACCCCACCATCTTTAGAGAGCAAATGTGCACATAGTTAATGCTTCTTGTGTCTTAGAGGTCTATATTTTTTTTTTCAATTGTCACCTTTTTGTAGTTGTTTAACTTTGAGTTTTCTATTAGATGGATGTAATGTGTAGTTTTCTTTGGGTATCAAAAGGAGCCCTCTACTTTTTTTCTTCCTGATGTTGTTCGATCCTGTAGTGCTCTGTAATGTTTTAGTTAGTTGTTGATTGAGCTCTTTGTAGTAGAGAACATGTGAATCTTTTTGGCTAATTTAAAAACCGTTAATATAAAGACTTGACCAGAGTCACCGGACTCTGTTGATTTCTTAATATGCATTTTTTTCTGTAGATTTCCAAGTCTTTTTATTGTTACGAATCATATATTTATCCTGCTCATTTGGGTTTTTGCTGATCACTTGATGGTTCTTCTAGGTTTTGCTTAGCCAATCACATCGATTTCGTGCACTAGTACTTCTTGGAAGATTCCTTGATATGGGACCCTGGGCTGTGGATCTGGTATTTTCACTATTTCTGCATTCTCATTCTCTTTTCCCCTTCTTCACTAATCTAGTTGAAATTTGCGAGCCTAATTCAACATCACATTTTGGACCATTAGGCCTTATCTGTTGGAATCTTTCCATACGTGTTGAAGCTGCTACAAACAACTGCAATGGAGCTGCGGCAAATTCTTGTGTTCATATGGACCAAGATTCTTGCCCTTGATAAGGTATTTTTGAGACCAATTTAACTTTGAACTTAACAGTATCACATTTTTTGATACATGCTTTTGATGTATTTTTGTTTGGCATTATTCAAGGAGAAGCAGGTTAACCTTCGGAATATTCTTTGTTTATTTTTTCGTGGATTTTTAGTCTTGTCAGGTTGATCTCGTAAAAGATGGGGGCCATGCCTATTTCATCAAGTTTCTTGACAGCATGGATGCTTTCCCCGAGCAGCGTGCGATGGCTGCTTTTGTTTTAGCAGTCATTGTAGATGGACACAGGCGAGGGCAAGAGGCATGTGCTAAGGAGAGTCTAATTCATGTGTGCTTGAGACATCTGCAACTCGCAAGTCCCCATGAAGTACAGTCTGAACCTTTACTACTTCAATGGCTTTGTCTCTGTCTTGGAAAGCTGTGGGAGGATTACCCAGAAGCACAGTTCATAGGCTTGCAGTTGGATGCACCTTCTATATGTGTACCTCTGTTGTCAGAACCACAACCTGAGGTGATAAATATTTTCTTCTTCTCTAATAAAATTTAACATTCCCAATTGTAAGCTTAGTACTTTTCCTTGACCAGGCTACTTTTTTCTCGTGACAGGTTAGAGCTTCTGCAGTTTTTGCTCTGGGAACTCTCCTTGAAGTTGGATCAGACTTTAGAGATGGAAATGGTGTTGATGATGACTGTGATGATGATGAAAAGACAAAGGCTGAGCTGAACATCATTAGGAGCCTTCTGTCAGTTGTTGCAGATGGCAGTCCTCTTGTTAGAGCAGAGGTGGCTGTTGGTATGCCAAACATTTCTTATTGTCTTACTTTATGTCTTGAATTCATGCATTAGTATACTGACATTTTAGTATTTACTACCATAAGTTCATCATCCTCATTAGAGCAGCTACCATTTCACGAAAGTAACTGTCATTTGTACTGCAACTTGGTTCAGTAGTAGAACTCTATCTTCCCTAAAATCCAACCCCATTTTCAGGTCTTGGATTCAAGTCCTCTTTCAGTCTGTTTGCATTGTTGAACTCTCAGCCTGGCTGGATTGAGGCCTGTCTTGGGGTACCTGTTCAATATGATACTTTGAACAATATTTGCTATGTAGTGCGGACAGTTAGAGAAAGTGTTCAACGTGTCATTTTCTTCTTTACCATGTAAGGTATATGGTTTGCAGGTACAAATGCATAGATATGCAGAGACTTTCAGTAAACAAGTTTGACAATAGTAGTAGCTTGATCTTCTAATATCTCGAAGACCCTAATCAGTTTCTTATTCAAGATATAATGTGAAGCAACTGCTTAAAGAAAAGGTATAGTTCTAATTAAATAAGATTAATCAAAGTCACTCAGACTTCAAAAGTCCAACAAATAATTCGAATGGGAGGGGGAGACACTAAAGCAAAATACATTAGGATAACTCAATTTTTAACATAGTTTTTTACTGCTCTTGAGTTCTTGGATCGTGAGTTTTAGGGTCTGGATCGGGAATGCGCCAAAAATCTATTAGTGCTAAGCAGATCGGTTATTGGTTATTTCTCTTTCCAAGTTTTATGGGTTTATTAAAACTGAAAAGTATTTTATTGATCCTTCATATTTCGTATTTGTCCAGCATTGATTTATTGTTAATAGAGCCTCACCAGGTGATAACTCAATTCTTCATGGCATTACTTTTTTCCTATTGCTTTTTGCAAGTGGTATTTATTCAACCATACTAAGGCTTGTTGAATCTTATAGAGTTTCTTTTCAGCCAACGTAAAATCCATGCCACTTTAGCATACCACCACCACTATAACACATGCGCACAACAATCGTCTTTCTGCATGTGAGCATGTGCAGTTTTTACTTTAATGAAGGAAGTACAATGTGTAAGTTATGTGGAATCATCATTTTTTCCCCGTGCTTTAACATGAATCCACAAGAGGGTATCATGTTCAGAAACAATTTTTGCCGTTTTCTAATTGTGTTTGATATATGTCCAATGAACCTATATTGCTCAGATATTACTTCAGTGGAGGTCTGTTGTTTGCTGCATGCACATGTGCGCGCTGTTTCTAATTCATCTCTATGTCTGAATGGCATCTGATGCCATTCCAGAGTTTTTTTTATATATTTTCTCAAGCTGTTTCCATAGAGAATCTTATGGAAGATATGATAGAGACCGATTTCCTTGTATTTTTTTTATCCTTTTCTTTTTCATTACTTAGGATGAAGAAATTCAGATGATGCAATGCTTTCGTCAGTTTGGTTTAATTGATTTGTGAATAAGACTGTACCTTCTTTGACAGCTCTTGCCCGCTTTGCCTTTGGTCACAACAAGCATTTGAAATCAGTTGCTGCTGCATACTGGAAGCCTCCACCTAACTCTATGCTTAATTCCTTGCCATCATTGGCCAACATCAGCAGTCCAAAAAGTGATGGTGCTAACCCTTGCCAGTATATGCAGCCAGGAAGATCACTTTCCTCCCAAATTGGGCCTGTGACGAGAGTTGGCAGCGACAGCATGGCCACTGGTCGAGATGGAAGAATCTCCACAAGTAGTCCACTTGCATCTACTGGGATCATGCATGGTTCACCAGTATCAGATGACTCCTCTCAACATTCAGACTCTGGCATGTTAGTAAAAGAAACTACTAGCAATGGAGTGATAAATTATTCCAATAGATCTAGGTCTCTTGACAATGCATTGTATTCCCAATGTGTTCAAGCCATGTCTACTTTGGCGAAAGATCCATCTCCTCGGATTGCAAAGCTTGGCAGGAGAACTCTGTCCATCATTGGTATAGAGCAAGTTATTTCCAGGACAACAAAGTATAGTGGAAGTACTCACCAAGGTGAACATTCGGCTCCATCTGTACCCTCGAGTCTCGCTGGATTGGCACGATCATCATCGTGGTTTGATATGAATGCTGGTGATCACTATTTCATTTTCTTAGGCTTTTCCATTTTAATAATGTGTATCCAGTTTTTATTTGTGTTTGTCCTTTGTTATTTACATCTCAAGTCCTGCAAACCCGTACCTGTAACGTTGTAGAATTTTGGTTCAAATTGCTTTGTTCGTATGTTAATTTCTTATGCAGGTCATTTGCCAATGACGTTTAGGACACCTCCAGTTAGCCCCCCAAAACAAAATTACTTAACAGGGTTACGACGTGTGTGTTCCCTAGAGTTCAGGCCGCACCTACTGAATTCCCCAGAATCAGGATTAGCCGATCCACTTCTAGGTTCTGTTGGACCATCAGGTTCTTCTGAAAGTCTACTCCCACAGTCAACTATATACAACTGGAGCTGTGGTCATTTTTCAAGGCCACTTCTTACAGCAGCTGATGATAATGAAGAAATCATAGTTAGAAGAGAAGATAGGGAGAAAATTGCATTAGATCGTATTGCCAAGTGCCAGCATTGTTGTGAGTAGATCATATTCATTCATTTCATCTGTTTACAGAGTATTGTACTCTGATCGTATTATTCACTCCTCTTTATTCTTATTTTGTCTCTATGCATTGCAGCTGTAAGCACGCTTAATAATCAAATTGCTAGCTGGGATACCAAATTTGAAACTGGTACTAAGGCCACACTGCTGTTACCCTTTTCACCTATTGTTGTTGCTGCCGACGAGAACGAAAGAATCAGGTGATTGAGGTGTATATAATCTTGGTCTGATAGTATTATTTGGAGAGAATGTTTTATGTTGTTAATATTATTTTGTTTTATTTTTGGAGATATGCATCTCACATGCGTGCCTCTAATTGCATTCTAAATAAATGTCATTTACTTGGTATTTGATCATCCTTTTTATCTTTATGATTTGTATCGGTTAGCTTTTTTTAAGATGTTATCTTTTTTCTTCCAAACGTGTGGTTTATGGGTATGATTTTAGAAAATATGGGTTATGTCTAGTAACCAATGGTTCATGGTAATTTAGTTCACTGGAATGGCTTTGTGACTGCAATCAATGAACAGAATCTCTAATTTAAAGAACTTCTAATTGTGCATTCATGGTTTATAGTGTTATTGAATGCAAGCGTAGTGGTTAGTGGTTTCTTATTAATTTTAGTCATCTGTTTGATGCCATCTCCATCATCACAATCTGATTATTGAGGTTTATATGCGTAGAATATTTCTCTCTTAGGAAACATTTATATCATTATGCATACTCTCTGAAGAATCAAGCTTGTCCTATGTCCATATGACTTTTATAATTGGTCTCTGATTTATTAAAAAGTTGCGCATCGGCTCATTTTTTGGTGTTGGGTTTTTTTATTATTATCATGATTTACAAAACAAGTTGTTATGCATTGCCATGATGTTCTGAGTGTTATTTAGTGTAATAATGGGAAAGATTTAAATAATCGAAGAGTATGGAATCCAAGGAATCAGACCTTGATTAGTACTGTCAGCTATACCAGTTCACTAAATGTGTTTCAGGTCTTTTAAATGGTTCTGTATGGGAAGTTCGTTGCTTTAAGGTTTACTCATAGTAAGAGGCAATGTTACAGAAGGCGCTAGGCGGACTAGGCGTTCGAGCCGGGGCCTAGCGCCTAGGCGCCTAGGCGTTTGCCTATTTTCTAATTTATTTAATTATAATAATTCACAAAAATATGTATTAACTATTAAGTTCATATCAAATTGTAAAAAAACATAAATAATAATCTTAGATCCATAATCAACCATGCATAAATACTAAATAACTAAAATAGTAACCAAATGTTAAGAAACATAACCATGTCCAACATAATCAGTTAATCACATTGAAAAAAATAAAACAGTGAAAAAAAGATGAAAATAGGTTAAGAGTTAGTAATGGGCTCGGGTTTGGGTTATGAGTTCGGGTTTGGGCTGGGTTTTAGTTTAAAATTAGATTTTTTTTTTGGGTAAAAAGCTAGGCGGGGGCCTAGGCGGAGCCTAGGCGGCAAGCGGCCTTCCGGGCCAAATCTAAGCGACAAGGCTCCGCCTAGGCCGCTTTTTACAACACTGGTAAGAGGAGGAAGTTAACTTCTGACGGGTTCACTAAATCTTGCTTCATTTGTAGCTTTGTTCTTGGCGGTAACCCATCCAATGGGTTTCTTTGTGTTCTTTAACCAGTTTCAAGTTGAAACTTGAAACATATTATAAGAATGAATCAGATGATACACTGCAGATTGACGCATAGGAAAGAAGAGTTTGACCAGTGCAGCTGGCTCATCGATAAGACTTTTCTTATGCTAAGCCTAAGGATAACTAAAACCTTTCATCTTATGGAAGTTCCTTAGAAGTATCTGTTTTGGATCTTGAGCACAGGGTATAGAAGCTTAAAGCATGCACTCTAATTTAATTGCTGCAACGTGATCAACATTCTTTGCTAGAAGTTTTGCGCATAGTTAACCAAATGTAGATATAATGTGATAGTAGTTGTCCAAAACAGCTATCCTTGTTTGGATTACATGTTGAACCGTTGAAAAGTTTCATCTCAACTGCAGTAGTTGCATCACTGTTCACGCGAGTCATTATATGTCCTGTGCACCTTGCCCAGTTGCTGTGCCCTTAATCAGGCAAGTGCATATTTGGCCTGTGCCTGTCTCCGTGTAGGCTGCATTTGGATGTTTGCTGAGTGATATAGTCAATAAGTGAACCTCTTTATCATTTGGCCCATGCCTTGTAATGCTATGGACACATTTTGAGTAAATCTGGTTGATATACCTTCTCCATCAGCCTAGTTTATGTGTCAAATCCGTTTCATTGAGTAAAGCTAGTAGGGTAACACTGCTAGTTAATCATTGACATCTTTATTATATAAAATTTTGGAGCATACATTGAACTACCTGTCTTTAGCATTGAGATACTACAAGCATATGATTATGCTACTAATGCCTAATATTAACTGCGTAGGGTATGGAATTATGAGGAAGCTACCTCATTGAACACTTTTGACAACCACAATTTATCTGACAGAGGAATTTCAAGGCTTTGCCTTGTAAATGAGCTTGATGATAGTTTGCTTCTAGTTGCTTCAAGTAAGTTCCATCTCTTCTCGTCCAACTTGTAGGTATTGTTGTCAGTTGTAGAAAGCTCTTTTTTAGTATTCTTTTTGAGAATGGCGCTATACACATGCTATATACAGGCGATGGAAATGTTCGGATATGGAAGGATTATACTATGAGGGGTAAACAGAAACTTGTGACAGCATTTTCTTCCACTCAAAGTCATAAACTTGGTGTTCGAAGTCTGAATGCAGTTGTGGACTGGCAACAGAATTCTGGCTATTTGGTAGTCTATATCTTGAATAATTGTTTATGTTTTGCCATTGCTTTTAGGTCCTTACAGTTTTCTGTCTTTATCTTATTAACAGTATGCTTCTAGTGATGTATCATCTATCTTGATTTGGGATCTTGATAAAGAGCAGAATGTTTGTTCCGTATCATCTTCTTCAGACAGTAGTCTATCGGCTTTGGTTAGTTTTTGCCCTGCTACTGTATATATACAAAATTTATTCTCCTGCTTTTTTCAATCGATTGAGATTAATCATTTTTTAACCTATATGATGTAAAATTTGCATCTATCTTTCAGCTAGTGTATTTCTATTCTAATGTTTCAACTTTCAATATGCTAAGGTGCATTGTAGTGCATGATCCATCCACTTGGATTGCATTGGTTTCTACTTCCCTTGGTGTTACGTTCAGATGTATAGAGTTGCAAGCCTTGGTGTATCGTTTATTCTATCAATTTTAAGATGTTGGATCATTTTCCTTTAACCATACCAAATTATTTAGTTCAATTAACTTAAAGGATAGTTTAGCCATTTTTATTCCTTAAAAGTTAAAGTGGATACTATAATTTGAAGGGCAAAATAGCAATTATGATAGTTTAGAGGGTAATTTTAGAAATACCTATAATTTGGGGGGTGTATGTGAGAGAACCCCTTTATTTACGAAGAACTGCAACTTGAAATTTCACTGATGCAATTAGTGAGTACAGATTTAAAGTGGACATAGTGATACAGCTACTGTCGTTCAGTTTATTCTTCTTATCTCAATATAGAAGGGGCCAAAAGCGAAAGGTTAAGTTCATTTTCCTTTCGAATTATCAGCACTATTCGATAATTTCGTTATTATCCATATTGGGCCTGAGTTCCTTATTTTCATAAAGATTCTACACGAGCATATATGCAATAAAACTTTTATGATAGGTTGACATCCCTAGTTTTAGGCCTTTGTCCCTGCTAGTCTCCTTTCCTCCTTATCCACGACAATCGTTAGATTCCCTATTTTTAAATGGGTTTGGGGACTTCATCCTCCTATGTATTAGTGGTCAAAATTGACTTGGTTGACCTATTCTGTTAGTTTCAATGCTTGTGAGCTTGAGGTCATTCTAATCTAAAGTTGTAAAAAGTGGCGCTTAAGCGTTATGGGACCTTAGCCGCTTTACAGTCAAAAAGCCGGCACCAAAGTGCGAAAACTGGTAAAAAACAGCCACTAAACCCAAAAGCGACCACCGAAAACTTTCTCTTTGATAATTTACATCAAGTCATTTAACTGGTTGGCTATTTGATGTACATAGTCCACGAATATTATTACATTGTGTATAATATTTTGTTAATATTACGTGATTGAATCTAAGTATTGTTACACATCTATTTCATGCATAAGATCTCTATAAACATATATGTGCAATTGGAGAATTGTTTCTACCAATTTTGCTTGTTTTATAATTTTTTATTTTTTCCTTTTTTTTTTGTTTTTTTTGAATATTTGCCCTTATTTTTAAAAAAAAGTTGACCTGGCAGTTTTTCCTACTTAAGCCCCGACTAAACCCGAAAAAACCTAAATGACACCTTGCGACTTTCCGTTTGTCAACCTTGATTGACTCTTACAGTTTTTTCATACTATATATATATATATATATATATTTTGTTTCTCATACGCTATAAGCTGTCAATCTATTTATTAACATTTTATTATTTCTGACACAACTCTGTTTTATAGTCTGCATCTCAAGTTCATGGAGGCCAATTTGCTGGTGGCTTTGTGGATGGGTCTGTCAGAATCTTTGATGTTCGTGCTCCTGACCTGTAAGTTCATTCTGATGTTTTAATGGAGTATCTAAGTTCACTCTGATATTCATGAAAGCTTGCTATGTTGATTTATTGGGAGATGTGACCTTCAAAATTTTCTATTTTCTTTTGAATTTTGTTCTTAAATGCTTTATATTGATGTATTATTTACTATTTATTTTGTAGGCCTGTTTGTTCAACAAGGTTGCATACTCAAAGAGTGGAAAGGGTTGTTGGGATTGGCTTTCAGCCTGGCCTTGACCCGACAAAGGTAATAATATCTTGTGTCCATATTACAAACATGCACACAATATGTTGTTAGGTCACAGACGCACCAACCCAGAAGTGAGATGAAATGAAGCACTAAATCTTGGAAGTACAATACAAAAAGTAGCGATGATATGAAAAAAATGGTCGTGTCTGATATGGTGTCCATACAATATGAATTTGCAATCTAAGTGTCCACTCTTAGTCATACACAAAAAAAGAAAGAGAAGAAAATGGAGCATCTGTTCCCAATCTTTCTTGGCATTGAATTACCTTTTTTTTTTAAAAAAAAAATTGGTTTCTGTCACCAAGATGGTTGCAGTAACTTTGGGACTCATACTTTGAAGGGGTAGTGCATGATTTTAGTTCCTATAAAACTTGTGTGTGCTATGAGAACTTATAAAGGCATAAAATGTAAAGTGTGTATAAGAATGTAATTATTTAGTTATAATATTTGGCTTTCTTTTATAACTTAAGAACGTAATTCATTTGATTCAATGCTTGTTCATACAAGTATGCTTAGAAAATGTGATACAACATTTTCCTTTATAATATATTTAATATCAACATTACCCTGGGATATCTCTTTTTGCGTCTTGGCTTTGTTATGATCACAGTTTAATATTATCAATAGCAACCTATCATCTCCTTCTTCCTGACTTATTTTACAATTTTCTGAGAATTTTGAGAAAGCCGACTTTTTTTAAGATAGCCTTCCTGTTGTCCGAAGTCTTCTGGATATTCTGGGAACCTTGTGTTTGGTGCCTGATCCAGTTACAACGAGAACAGGGTTTGATAATGATGATAATGTGATACGGGTATGCTATGAACTTTCAAAGTTAAGATATGGGCATATGGCAGACTGACTAGAGGACTTATCAGGGGATTTTAAGGCATTTGATTTTTATTCCCCCTTACGAGGATGGTGGTGTTTGGTGGAAACTAATAGAAACTTTATGGCTTTCATTGTCTGCCCATTTGCATTATGTGTGTCTCTTTGCATTTGATGACGACAGTAGCTTGGGGGATTATGGTGGTGTTGGCTGTAGCTTAGTATGGGTGGGAGTGGATTTTGTTTCTTTTCAGTTATCTACGATTTTTCTATTGAGTGTGTTTCTTTTCTATTCATGTTGACTTTATTGGACTTTTCCTCTGCTGTGATTATTTTTTGATATTTACACTATTGATATGCGCCTAGATAGAGGACTGCATTAGCAGCCTACATCCTTCATTAAGATGTGGGATCTTTATGAAATGAATCCTTTGAAAATTTTGGGTAAAGTTTTGCATTCATTATGTACCGTGGGCGTTCTGAAAGACATTTTTTTTTTCTTCTCAATTATAGGCAGATTTTGTGCATTATCAGAGGGTGTTCTCATGTTGATCATTTATACTCTTGTGCTATGTTTTCTTGGCAATTATTGTTTCTAGTGTCATTAAGAAACCACGATGATCAGTCATTTCAATACCTTTCTTTCGATTATCAGATATTTCTGTGTGCAATTTCAATTTGGTGAAACAACAACAACAACAACATCATCAATGACTTTATCCCAAATGTTTGGGGTCGGCTACATAAATCCTATTCTTTCATTCCATTCTATTATGAGACATCTCCTCCGTTAAGTTAAAATAAATCATATCCTTCTTGCTTCCAACCAAGTTCTTTTAGGTCTATCTCTAGATCTCTTAGCCCCATTAAATATAATACTATCACCTTTTCTAATCGGTGCACTAAGAGGTCTCCGTTGCACATGACCAAATCATCTTAATCGATTCTCTCTCATTTTATCCTCAATAGGAGCAACCTCTAATTTATTACGGATGCATTCATTTCTTATCCTATATTTTAGTGTATATCCACAAGACCAGTTTGAATTTGGTGAAAACAAAATGTTAATGTGTGATATTTACTCTATTCAAAATGCAGATTGTGAGTGCCTCTCAAGCTGGGGATATACAGTTTCTGGATATCAGAAATCCTGATAAAGCATATCTCACTATTGATGCTCATCGGGGCTCTCTCACTGCATTGGCTGTTCACCGCCATGCCCCGGTTATTGCAAGTGGATCAGCAAAGCAAATTGTCAAAGTCTTCAGTTTAGAGGGAACACAGCTGAGCATCATTAAATATTACCCTACATTCATGGGTCAAAAAATAGGTTCAGTCAGCAGCCTTACTTTCCACCCTTACAGAGTTCTCCTAGCTTCTGGTGCTGCCGATGCTTGTGTATCAATCTATGCTGATGATAGCTATCAAGCGAAGTAGACTTCACATCTGAGCATCATGTTTCAATGAAGAGCTACACTGATAACTCTTAAATTCAACGGCCATGGCTACAGGGACAAGAAGAACAGAGAGGTGATATCTTGATGCAACAGCCCGCAAAGTGAACTTGTATGTTACAATATTCATTAGCCTCTGCAGAATATCACGTGTCATCAGGAATTCTGCATAAATACCGTTGGAGGCTCCCAACAAATAATCTTGATACCTAGGTACAAATCTGTAAATAGTTTCTTTTTCTTTTTTATTTAAATCAATTTGTAAAAGTGCCATCCTCTTTATTTGACAAGTATGCTTGTATCTGCCTAAATGAAAGGTAGTTGTTTTGTATCAAAAAAATTCTCGGCTAACCATTATCCTGATGTTTAATATTGTATCTGTGTATTAAGTGTTTAGCGCTTAGTTAATTAATTGAATACAAGCTGAATTTGGATGTACTACAAGGGTTTTAGGCAACTGAAAAATCGTATATCGATTCACTGTTTGTTGACTTGTATCAACAAAGAGAGCAAGGTATATCCCCAAGACATTTGCACTTTAGATTCTTATTTCTTGGTCAGTAATGGCCATTCTGAATTTGGATGTAATACAAGTTCGATTTTGTTGTCAAGTTATGTGCATATGGTTTTGTTGTCAATATGAATTTTAAAGGTTGTGAATGAAAAATCCCTTGCTATGCTCTTGTTGTAGTGTTGTTTCCTTTTCTTTTACTACTTTGAGCATCTACTTATGTGGAGATTGTTTATCTTGTAAGAATGTACATACATTTGAGTTTTGCTCTGTAACTCTTGCTGCGTACCGATGTTAGTAAACTTGTGCCATTAAGTGGAAATCTGTTTTCATGAAATTTCCAGCGGTCTTAAGTCCTGTCGTATTTGTTGTATTTCATGCTAGATGGTGTTATTGTTTCATGGCTGTAGCTACTTCTGGACCTTGTTCTACTCATCAAATCTGTCTATCTTGTAAAGCTCAGCTTATAGCATATCATAGTTTGATATTTGAATAAATTGTGAGTCTCTGTATTAACTTTTATTTCTCGTGTGCACCGGTAGTAAAGTTTATAAGCTCTCTGTACATTTGGCATTTGCTTTTAGTGAATTGAACCCAGGTTTTCTGTATATACTCCTAATTATATGCATCGGGGCTCATTGCTCGGTTGTTATGGAAAGTGAAAGGTTACAGAAAGTAAAAAGAGTGGGAAAAAAAACAAAAAATATAGATTTTCTTTCAACATTAGCCTTTTAAATCTTTAATATTTTGAAATTAGTTGCTCTAATCATTGAAACTTATATTAGGTCCTCTGATTCTCATATCTTGCTGGTTCTGTTCTTGTCTAGAGGGATTAATTTGGATTAACTTATAAGAATTTTAGACATAATAGCAGTTTCCAATGATTTGAAGGACTAGTTTTCAATGATTTGAAGAACTTTTTTTGTTAGAATTTACTGCTGACAAATAATCAAGCCTTATATGCTACTCAAGAATCATCTTCTAGCAATCACTTCAACTTTTAAAATAGTACAGGGTTGATGATCTAATCATCACAGGCTCACATTAAGGTCACTTGCATATTTGCACATAAAACTATCACCCACTATTATCAGTGTTAATATCATGAAGAATAACAATGAGAGCAACGACGAAGGCATGGTCGATATTTGGATGTATCGTCACACTGAAAGTATCCTTCCCCAGAAACACACTCCCAGCTGTGTACTGCTTCCTCATCTGCATAATACAGTTTCCGATTCACAACTCTTTAACTGATCAAGAAACCGATTGCTGAAGTAAAAATTGAAGGCGAAAGTTTCGCGTTCACCTGAGCTATGACTGTATCGGTATTTCCGAGATAAATGGTGCAGGATCGATCAAAGTAGCTCCCTTTGATCTTGAAGTCGCAGGCGTTTTCGCTTGTGTTCGAAGCTAAGAAAACGTGCAGCTTCGTCTTCAACTGAAACAGCGAGGATTTCTTGACGCTGAATAGTTGATCGTTGGCGCTGGAGCTGTCTCCTCTGAACACTTTCCATCTTCCGTGTGTAGATAGTATCTGGAGGAAGCAATGCAGTTATACAATTTGAGACCATAATTCATACTATACTCT
This sequence comes from Asparagus setaceus, assembly GCA_012295165.1. Classification (NCBI taxonomy): domain Eukaryota; kingdom Viridiplantae; phylum Streptophyta; class Magnoliopsida; order Asparagales; family Asparagaceae; genus Asparagus; species Asparagus setaceus. The sequence goes on along the minus strand of CM022704.1, from coordinate 3,831,292 downwards.
TGGCTAAATATCACGACCCCCACAACCCCCACACCCCCCCGGATTTGGATCCTCTGCACTACAAAAAAAAGTAGTGGAGGGGCCACTACATAATCACAACCATTAATTATCTAGTCGGTGGTCGTGATTTTTTCTTTGAGGGTAAATTAGGAATGAGTGCAATACACGGGGATATGGTGAGTGTTAGTTTTAGATTGTATTATAACAGACTACTAAATAATTAACAGTTAAGATTGAAAGTAGAGATCTCTCCACTGTTTTTTTTATAGTGAAGAGGATCCCAAAAAAACCAACCCAACCTAACCCAAGCCTTAAAGATGAGGGGTGGACTTTGGACGATTATCAGATAACCTCCTATTACTTTTAGAATATAAGAAAACCCCATTGACTTAATATTTTATATTTTAAAAAAAAAACCTCATTGAACAGTATTAACAGCAATTTTTCACGTGGGTAGATAAAATTATGTGCGGATTTTTTTCCGGTGAAAATTGTGGTCCACACTTTTAGTTTTCTACAAAATATCTGGATAGCTCATAGTAAACAGTTGGATCTTTTACCTTTTGGTGCATAGATACCAGAGGATTGCCACTGGCATCAAGCAGAACCCGGCGATCTCTAAAACTGAAAGCAGTTCCCTTCACCCGAAACACCACGACCCCGTTGCCGTCGGTGACAACAAAATCGCCGTTGCTGACGCTGATGGCCTTCTTGACTACGGTGAGGTCCACCGGATACGGCACGCAGAACTGCGGGCCCACGACTGCCACGGGTCCCATCGACAGCGGGTAGCTCGGCGTCGCAGCCATGGTGATGTCGGTCAATGGAATGAGAATAGGAAGGAGGAGGTTTTCGAATTTTTTTGGTTTTGCTTAACTTATGATAGTAGTGAGGACTTTTGACAAAGTAAACTCGGAGAATGTTGGCGACTTCGTCTTTTCATCTAAGCTAAATTTCCTAGAAGTTGCACTTTAAATATTAAACTGTTAGAATTAACATAAAATTATAATCTTCGATCCTCACTGTAACTTCGGAGTAACTTCAGAGTTTTGGAGTAATGGTTAGAGGGACATAAATTAAGATGGTATTAGAAGAACCTGCGTTCAATTTCTTTGCTACAAATTTAATCGCGGGTTTTAAAAATTGTTACCAAGGTGGTCCAGTTTTCACCTAAAGAGCTGCTCAACCCATATGCGACGTTAATTAATATAAAATTATAATCCTCGACCCTCACCTAATGGTTAGAGGGACAAAATTTAAGATAAACATGATATTTTGGTCTAATGGTTAGAGTGACTAAATTTAAGATAAACATGATAATTGTTTTTCCAGATTTTCTCACGTCACACTCATAAGATCATTTTAGAACATTTTAACCTTTAATTTTTGTTGAATTAACTGTTATACATGCCCTAATTCTATTTTGAACTAAAATTATAGTGTGTTTAACAATAAAAATTCAACAATTATTAAGAGCTACATATGGAATAGTTCTGATGAAAATTCGCACGTTTACATAGCACAATTATTAAAGTGCAAATTTAGAAACTTTAGGGATATGCAAAAGTCAAAAATAAGTGAGGGTATATAATTGCGAATTAAGATAAACTATAGGGTATTTAAGTGCTAATTAGCCTATCATCTAATATAAAGGTGATGGATGGAGGGGAAGCCTAGAGATCCTCTACATCTAGAGCAACTATTCCATCTGCATGAATTATATACTTTATCTAAATTATATAAACAACTTTTAATTGTGGGGCCTATTGAAACAAACCAATAGTATTAGTAGGGCTGTGCAATCGGTCGGTCGGTTCGGTTTTGACCAAATTTTGTCAAACCGAACTGAACTGCCTATCATTCAAAACCGAACCGAACCGATTCAAGTCGGTTAGGTTCGGTTCGGGTCGGTTTGTTCGGTTTTCACTTGGGTACAATTCTCTTGCACTATGTGCATCAATCGAGGAAAAAAATTAAGAAAAGGTTAGGATCAACATTAGGGTTTAAGTTTCTTACCTCCAAAGTGGATTGGTCGAAAGTAGAAGAAGCGAATAGAGAATAGAGAGGTAGAGAACTCGAGATGATGAGAAGCCCTAAAATTAGAGAGGACACCGTTATCGGGGTATTTCGTCGCCATTAGGTTGCGTGAGAAAAAAAGATATTAGGCTACTGCGAAGCAACTCTATATGAACTATGACGGGTCGGGTTTAAGTGGATGCGGATAGCGATTAGAATGGGTAACACAATTCGGTCGGTTCGGGCGGTTCGGGTTGAAAAAACTTCAAACCGACCCGAACCGAACTCTAGTCAAAACCGAACCGAACTGTCAAACTTCGGCCGGTTCGGTCGGTTTGTTCGGTTTGAACCGAACTATGCTCACCCCTAAGTATTAGCAACTAAGCAATAAATTTGCAACTTATATACCCTCACTTGTTTGCAACTAACCAAGCACTAGACGGTCTAGACTTGAATATGGAAATACATATTCCTACAATAAAAATGTAAATATTCAAACAATAAATTTGAAAATAATTGACCGCAACGTGTTATGCATGCATCATTGGCTGCATTTCAAATTGAGGCATACCAAACAACCCCATATATTTCTTGCTCGGCAAATTTCATTTTATTTGAACAGATTGATATACCCATAAAAAAGAAGGATATGCTCAGTCTTACTCTCGAACCATAAATCACCAAGAAAAAGGGGGAAAAAAAAGCATGTGGCATTATTAAAAAAAAAAAATCACCATGAATTACTCATAATTCACCAACATTGCCATAAATGACCAAGAACAACAAGAAAACAGCAATCAAAATGCAAAAACAACCTCCAACAAAATAGCTTTAACAAAGCTTGGCAACATCCTTAGCAAGCTCAGGATGAGCCTTGCAGAAAGCAACGAGCTCATCATAATCAATGTAGCCATCCCCGTCGGTGTCAATCTCGGCCATCTTGCTCTTGATGTCGTCGGGGCCGGTGGAGGTGTTGCCGAGGGAGCGGAGAGCCTCTGCTACCTCCGCCGGCGATATCTTGCCATCGCCATTGGTGTCGAACTTGTTGAAGATCTTCTTCATTTCTTCTTCTGTGATTTCTGCCATTTTTGGTAATTGATGAAGATGAAGGGAAATAATGAGTTTTTTTTTATAGGGTTGATGAGTGGTAGAGAATGTCGGAGAGTTTGTAGGATCCCTCCATTGGACGCGGGTATTTTCTTAATTTGAAACAGCCACCGATTAAGATAGAAGAAAAAAAGTTAAATAATTGTTTGGTCATACTTTGCACAAACATAACTTGCACAAAATTGTTTGGTTATATTCAAACATGACTAAATATTGTCAAGGATAAAAGTTAAGTAATACTCAGAAGGAAAAAGTTGTAATAAACTTTTATTCTATTATTTATGCAAATTACATAATTTCCAGTGAATCTCAAGAAATATTGAATCTCTAATCCAGGATTTAAATTCAAATCAAATAACTTAGGTGATTGGGGTCCCCAAGTGCTTTGGAATTGGATTTCCAATATAAATCGTAGTCCCGTAACATAAAATCTAATATCTATATCTGTCAAAGTCGAATAAGAGTACAAATCAGATGAGATGAAAATAAATTAGGATACATTTCTCGGAATTTTTTTGAAATAGACCTTTTCAAAAATTATTTATCAATTTCTACCTACTTGTAAAATATTTATCAAAATCGATCTAATTTTAGCCACTTCAGCAAAACTAGGTTGATTTTGAGACAAAAAAAGTTTTTGAACTCCACGAGATTGGCAATCTCGTATAGTTAAAATTTGAAAAAAATCGACCTCTTTCTCCTAATATTTATCAAAATTGACTTAGTTTTAAGCACCGAGGTAGAAACTAGGTCTATTTTGATAAATATTTTGGAAGTAGGCCTATTTTGATAAATATTTTTGGGAATAGGTCTAATTCAAAATTTTGACCTACATTTCTCATATATATACGGCAAGTTTGGGGTGGCAATATTGACCCGAACCCATAAAATTAACCCGACCCAACCCGTTAAAAACATGTTTGGGTCGAGATAAATGGGTTCGGGTCATATACGAGTCGATCCTAATACCCGTTTATTTAAATGGGCAGCTAGAGTCGGACCCATATATGACCCAAGTAACCCGTATAATGACCCAGATCCGACCCATCTCATAAGACTGGTTTACTAACCCTAGCAGCCATTTTCTCTTTTATAGTGTGTTTGGATGATGGTTAGAGGATGGAAGGGAAGGTGAAATTTTATAAAACCTTTTTTTGAAAGTTTTTTTGAGGGGTTAAATGATGGAAGGGAAGGTGAAATTTAGTAAGATTTTTCTCACCCCCAAATTGGGCGGTAAAGAGAGTAAAGAAAATGTGTGTAAATTTTTACAAGATGGAGAAACAATTTTACCCTTATAATTTATTAGTTGACAAAATATCTTAATAACATATAAAAATATTTATATAACTTTACACATATTCACTTTATTTTCCTCCCCTTTATTAGAACCACAAAACAAGATGAATTAAATTTACTTTATTGTAATTTTCCGTTTCCGCTCTCTCCTCTCATTATCTTCTCCTTTCTACTTGTCAAGTGGGTCCAGTCTAGGGGTGAGCATAGTTCGGTTCAAACCGAACAAACCGACCGAACCGGCCAAAGTTTGTGATTCGGTTCGGTTTGATTAGAGTTCGGTTCGGTCGGTTTGAAGTTTTTCAACCCGAACCGAACCGAACCGAACCGAACCGACTTGAATCGGTTCGATTCGATTACGAATGATAGGCAGTTCGGTTCGGTTTGAAGTTTTTCAACCCGAACCGAACCGAACCGAACCGAACCGAACCGAACCGAACCGACCGACCGATTGCACAGCCCTAGTCCAGTCCAAGAACTTTATAGCGAATTAGGATCTTTAGGATCAGAGCAAACCCGACCCGTTAAGACCCCTGCTGAAGACGACGAGAGTTCCTACGGCGAGATCAGGGAGGTAACTTTAACCTCCTTATCAATTTATGCCCTAAAAATTTGCTCAAGTTTCAATTTTTAGTCGAAGCAAGTAATTTCGAGATCGATTTTGTTCATTTTCTTCCTCTTCTTCATAGATTCACTCGAGAAATGAGCAGGATTCAGTGGGAGCGATGGGAGCTCCTGTTTCTTGTAGCTTACGCCATTGGATTCTACGTCGTTGTCATTCGCAGATCTCTTCAACTTTCTCATGGTCGGTGTTTATTTTTTCTTCATTATTCTTTTGTTTGACTTGATTAATGTGATTGGTAAGTGTAAATATAATTTGCAGATCATTATAGAAGCGTCCGCGGTCTCCGCAGTGGATGGATGTTCAATCGTCTCAATGTAAGTTCAAGCTCTAAAAAAATCGTATTTTGATTAGATAAATCAAATAATGAGTTGATTTTTTGTTAATTATAGTGTTGTTGATATGTCATAAATCACCATATCGTACAAATCAATACAGGATTAGAAGTTATTGAAGTAATGTAGTTAGTAGTTAGATACCCTGGTGGTGTATTATACGCCATATCATATGCCATTGTCATTGATAATGCTTTCGACGTAACATATCGACTATATTACCATACAAAAAGCAGTAGTAAGTAATAACACGTTCTAGTATATATGTGTTTGACTTGGGGTATCAAGCCACCGTGACGACTGGAATCACGAATGTTCAAATTCCAAAAATAACACAACAAATTTCTCAAAAGATTACTAACATCATGGGGTTTTTTCCCTCCTAGAAACCACCTTAAAAATAGGGTAATTCTACATCAACCACCTTCGAATTTCAATTTATACACAAAGCATCTTTAAAATGGGTTTGTGTTGCAATCAACGACCTCTCAGTCAATTTTTTTTGCTAAAACCCCAAAAAACACCCTTAAACACTCACATTCAAGGCACATCACTCATTTTATTAATGTTTAGGTCTAGTTGGGATGCAAGTCACTTACCTTGAACGTGAATTTTTTACGGTTGTTTTTGGTTTTTTGGTGAAAATTTGATTGGGAGGTGGTTGATTGCAACGCAGACCCACTTTAAAGGTGGTTAATGTATAAATTGAAATTCAAATGTGGTTCCTGCAAGTGCAGAATTACCCTATTTTAAAGGCGGTTTCTATGAAAAAAACCCTAACCTTATCTACACTTTGTCACTTGAGCTTCATATCCTGTCATGACAATCACAAATGTTGCCTTCTTGATGAAAATTAAAGATGAAACATGTAAATGGACCCCTCATGTTAATATAATGTAGTAATAGTAATGTTCCTCACGCTCTATCTAGTGTGTCCTGCGAATTCTTAAACTCTAGAAGCACTTGGAATGTCATTCCATGTCAAGATGTGATAATCAGATATTGAATCATTTTGGCTGTTTCATTTTTCTACCTCTCAGAAAATGATCCCATCATCCTCAACAATCTATTTTGGATATAATCATTGTTGTTAAACTTTTCTATCCAGGATCTCTCTGACGCACAATGGAGAAACTTTCGAGGAAATTTACCTATATTAAGTGTTGTTTTTGGAATTTTCGTGACTGTGGCAAATACCCTCAGAAGTCAATATCACTTGAAAAGGAGAGGGATGTCAATTATATGGAGTTTGTTATCTTTGAGTTATTTGGCATATCTACATGGAGCCTGGTATGCTTCTTGATCACCTAAAACCTTTCATGATTTGTCAAATATCATGGGCTCATACATTTTTTTTTAAATTGCAGTATTATCTTTCTCCTTTCAATTGCTACATTGAACTTCATCCTAGCCAAGGTTGATCTGTTTAACAGTATTTTCTTATGCTTCCAGTGATACTCTGTTGATACTGTTAGATGACTATCTGTATTGTGTTCTTTCTTATTTCAAAACTCAGTTCAGTTGATATTGAGATTCACTCTATTAATGTTATCACTTCCGTAGGTTGTTCTGTGCATGCAATGTTTCTGTTTTTCAGTGGTTCTTCTGACTCTTCTTTTATTGCAGTGTTTTGGTCGATCAAAGTTTTACTTACTTGTCCATTGGATTTTCAACATAGTCATTCTAGTGATGAACCGGAAATATGAAGGCTACTCATTCTCATTGTTTGGGTTAGTTGATGACTTGATTCTATACATATTAATGTTTATCAGATCCAAAAGCTATTATTATCATTATTAGACTGCATCTACTCTCTGCCCAACAGACAACACTGGGCTTTTCTCGACAAGCACCGTGGTATTTTTAGATGGCAGATATGCTTTAACCTGGGTATTGTTTTTTTGTTCCTTGTCTATCCCATCTTATCTATTATTTTAAAAGCTATTGCGGTAAATTGGCACATTCTGTGAGTAAAATCTGCTTTTTAGGTAGATCACACATCTTGTTTCTGTGGCAGTTACATTGCGCATGATAAGCTATGGCTGTGACTATCATTGGTCAAACCAAGTGTCTCGTTTTGACTATAAGGTATGCTATTTCTTAATTCTTGTTTAACTTACTCTTCATGTTTTCTTCTGAGTTTGAACAATGTGATTGTTAGCATATAAGCTTATAATCCTTAACCCTTGCTACAATTTCTAGTGGAGGGACTTTAAGATGTTATCAATGAAACCCAGGTTCCATTCCCATCATACATTTAAAGCAAATTTTAGAGAGAGAAAAAGTACCGCTTCGTAATAATAGTGTAAGTTTCAAATCCATGAAAAGAGTATTCAACATATGGAGCCATGGTAGAGTATAAAATTATGACCCTTCAATCTCAGCATAACTGAGTTTTGGTGTAGTTGAAGGGACTTTAAGAGTAAGAATGATGGTCATTTTATGACAATGTAGAAATTACGTTTCTTGGCCATTTTTTTTTCTGGGCCATGCTCACTGTTAATGCGACTTCAAGATAGGGAATGTTTCTATAGCTAACTTAATGATGACTTTTCTTCCTTACGAGCTTTCTAAACTGGGTTTTTGCACATAAAAACATGTCTTTCATGATTATCTATTATGATCTCATTTCCTCATCCATCGGCATAGTAACATGTTTCTTTATTTGATTTGATACCCTTGTTTATATGACCTTTATAACCTCTTTCACCATTTACCATTGATCCTTACTCTACCGTTCTTGTCTAATCATTGGCATATACATATCTACATCAAATTTCTGAGATGCCTTATTATATCTGTATTATTATGGTGTTGGCAAGCATGATGTAAGGATCTTTTTTCCTTTTCGCCAATTCTACATGTTAAGGATGCTATCTAGAGTACTTCTTTGGTTTTTCATCACTTCTTAGTTTGATTCCCAATTTAAGCAGGTACTAGTTATCACAATAAGAAGCATGTCACTGTTGATGCATGCATATAATCATCAAGTGCAATGGCTTTCAAAAATCTAGTTTTATCATTTCAACTATATCCTTTTTTTAATTCATTTCTTGACAAGCTTGATAGCTAAATGATTTTGTTTTAGTGGTTTGTTTGATACAGAAGCATGCAAAAGGCTGCCCTGTTTGTTCATCTGGAAAATCTTGCTACCAAGTTTTACAGGTAATATATGCTAGACACTGTTATTATCTGATGATTTTTGGACAAGCCTATTATATAAATATCTTCTGCTGGAATTATGGGGTTTCTGTATTTAGTTTTTGTTTATATTTTCTCATACCACACTATGTTGGTGAGATTAAGTTAATGGTAAAATAACTAAATCAGAAAAGGACAAGTTTCTTCTGAGTACGAGGGTTGGTAAATGCAGTCCACCTATGTATCAATAAAAGATAACCAAAATTTTATTGATGTTGTTAAGATTTTTCCGAATGAACTTTAAGAACTGGTCGTGCATTAATCTTAAGTCATGCATGCTGTTTATTAATAGCTTATGTAATGGGAATTCCTTTCTGAAAATCAGCTATCTATTTTGTTTCTGAGACTATATTTTGTGATGATAATTTGCTTTGTAAATTTTGTTGTTGGCAGGAGACAAGCATTCCTCGAGATGACCATTCCTTTAGCACCTATTTGTGCTATTTAATTTATGCTCCCCTTTATATTGCTGGACCAGTTGTAAGCTTCAACGCATTTGCTAAACAGGTTAGGATCATACTTTTTGTCTAACGTTGCGGTAGACAGTTTTCTTACCATCTACATGTTCCTGTTAGACTATGTTGCTTTACGAGCTAATTGACGGAAATCTAGGTTTCAGTTGTGCTGTGGGAGAGAGGTCCCCATGCCCAGCCAACATCCTGATCATCTCTTGAACTATACTAAGACAGACATGCTGTGGGTTGAGGATCTAAGTCACACCAATTCTGAAAGTTGTCGTTTAAAAAATGATCTAACACTCGAGTCCTCGACGCTCTTAAGTCTAGATAAGGTCATGGTCACACTTGATGTGACAAAGTGGCCTTAAATCAATTAACATTCCTTTGCATATAACCCCCTTTAAATTATCTCTCTATTCATTATGATCGAAAGCTATATATCTAGTATGAAATTGGACTTTCACTTCTGTATATGAACTTATGTTCATATTGCCTTCTTATTTTCGTAAGGAAATGCAAGTCATCCGGCATATGACTGCATTCTTCATTTCCTGAAATCAATTCTTTGTGCACATCCTTTTGATTTTTCCCTGAGGTGTATGCTTGTATCTTATTCTAAGTATTTAGATGAGGTGTCATTTCCTTCATATTTTCTCCCAACCGTCCTATGCAGTGTAAAAGTTTATACTGAATCCATGTCTTGCCCTTTTGCTTTTGTTGTAAGATATTTCTAATCCTTATCCTTACAACAGTAGTTACTTTTTTTTTTTGCAGTTAGATACACCTCAAAAGAGTTATTCAGTGAGACAAACTGCGTGGTATGGATTTAAATGGGTTCTTAATCTTTTCTTAATGGAAACAATGACACATTTTTTCTACTACAATGCCTTTGCGATAAGGTAAACTCTCTCATGACTTTCAGATCTATGATAATTCCATATTCAATACATATATATAGCTCTTTGCTTAGCTTTCTATATCTGCTCTAACCTGCGTGGCTTCCACAGTGGCTTATGGAGGCAGCTATCACCATTAGATATCTTCATCATTGGATATGGGGTAAGATAACACTTTAGCCATCAATCTATTCCATGTAAAGGAATCATTAACTGAATATTATGACAGAAAAATTGGTATACATGCTTATGTTATATTGTACCGTAACACCTTTAACTTTTTCCGACATACATGGCCATGCATAAATTACTGGTAGCACTAGGAAAGAATCACATATGTTTTTTTTTGTAGAATAATATGGCTTTCTTGTGTGAAGCACTCATTATATACTCGTCTCTATATGTTTTACATTACTTCATTTAGTAATACTAATATCTGACAGCTTTCATTTAGTAATACTAATATCTGAACTTTCCTATACAAAACTATGGTTGACTTCATTCTGATGCATAATAGTTTTTAACACGATTGTGGCAGGTTTTAAACTTTATGTGGTTGAAGTTTCTTCTGATTTGGCGCTATTTCCGTTTCTGGTCTCTTGTAAGTATGTGGTGTTTCAGGTGTCATATCACTAACATTTTTATATTACTCATAGATTTACACATTCTCAACAGTTATATGCTTGCAACACATACACATACATTCTAAACATTTATATTCTAGCAATCTGCAAAATGTTGTATATTCTGCAATTGGAAGCTTTAGTATTCCCCCATTTTGAGCCATTTATTCATTGTGTATGAGTATATGACATTCCAATTGCAGATTGCTGGCATTGAAGCTCCTGAGAACATGCCAAGATGTATCAATAACTGCCATGACCTGGAGGGCTTCTGGAAAAGTTGGCATGCATCTTTCAATAGATGGCTAGTCAGGTTAGCCCATGTTTTGCAAGCTAAATATTATTTTTAGCTAATAGTCAAAAGGAGTTCGCTAATCTTTAGCGATGTCATTATAGGTACATGTACATTCCACTTGGAGGTTCTCAAAGGAAGTTACTCAATGTGTGGGTTATTTTCACATTTGTTGCCATATGGCATGACCTTGAGTGGTAATCTGTCTAATTCCCATATGTTAATATTTTATTGTTTATGATCATTAAAGATGCTGAAGTATAGGAGGAAGATAGGTTGCTATTCAATGTATACATCAATACATGCCCTTACGTTAATTTCTTTTTCCCTTCACAGGAAACTTCTGTCATGGGCATGGTTAACATGTATATTTTTAATCCCTGAAATTCTGGTTAAGTCATCAATTAGCAAACATCAGGTAAAACCTACTCTTTTATCTCTGAAAGTTTCATCCCTCATTCTGTGAAATTGTAATAGCTCTGTACCGTTTAATTTAATTAATTTCTTTTTGCATTTTTTTATTCTAGTAAAAATTTAAATGTATCTTTTAATCTCCTAAAGGTGGTGGATGGCACAAAATGTCAAAGGATATAAAGTTTTTTAAATATTCAAGAAAAACCCTTTGCTATCTCAAACACTCAGTCAATTTCATCATTTTTAGAGCCCTGGACATGATGGTATTCAAAGACTCTCTCTTAAATGGGATATGGTTGAACTTTAATGAGGATAGAAAAAATATCATGCAATATGATTATAACTATTCTGCATTTATTTTTTAACTGACATTAAATCAGAATGGTTTTCCTTTTTAATGTTTGTGTTAGTATCTGAATCAGTATCAGGAATTTCTAATTTTCATAGCCTTTTGGCCATCGCGAAACGTGAGAGATTCCGTCATCTCTCATTTTTCATGTCATAAAAAAGTTGGATTGTGTGAGAAACTTCAAGCTTTCATAGAGGTTTAGATATTCCAGCTAAATTAAAGATTACTAGGTAAATTATCTTCTTCTTTTTTTGGAAGTCTCAGATTTGCTCTTTAACTTACTTGGTGCCTTAGTTAAAAGTTGAATTGATAATATAAAGAAGTCTTTTCATCTCTCCGTACTTCATGTTTCCTTCCTCATTTGGAGGAATTTAGTGGATTGCTCATCGTTTGCATAAGATTAAGCTTGCATTTCTAGCAATATTGATCTTTTTCTTCTTTTCACTCTTTCAATCAGTTTTCCACTCCAATGCACATAATGATAATACATTCAGTATATTCTTTTATCCACTGTTCTTCTATGTTATTGTTATGTTCTTATATATTTTTGTCTATTACTTCATTAGGCTAGAAGTGCTCTTGGGAGGTTTGTTCTTCGTGAGCTAAGCGCTGTTGCTGGGGCGGTTACCATTACGTGTCTCATGGTATTTATTATGATGGTTACATACTACCCTCCGTGGTTTCTCAACTGGAACATTTTCTTGCATACTTTAATTAAGAGTGTTTAAACTGTTGTACTTTGGAATCAGGCTCCTTAAAAATTCATTTTTTTTTCACACACTGCATGCCTCTGGAGTTCAGCTCATGGTCTTCACATCACTCACTGGAGAAATATCAATCCTCTTGAAGGCACAATTTTCATTATTTCATATTTAAGGGATAATCACAAAGAAAAACATTATATCACCCAAGCCATTTGCCATCTAAGATAGATCTACTGTCTTTGGTCATGCAATTTAAATTCATGCACAAAGGAGCAAGCTATTCTCTTTTAAGCAAAGGAAACCTGGAAGAAGCGCTAACGAGATGCCATTTGCTTCATTCACATGATTTTTTCAGCATATTGAGTCAAATAACCAGATTTAACCACATTATTAAATCCAAGAATTTGAATTGTTTGCATTTATCAGTACATGACCACTCTGCAAGTACTGTTTTACTTATCCTAATTTCTTAATATTCTATGCTTAATCTCAGGAAATATTGTATGGTTTTTCTCCTTTTACTGGACCATGATTAATAAATGCCTGTGAAAATGATATGAAAACCTTACATGCTGAGCTCTAATACACCAAAGCCTGATGAAGAATATCAATTCATTGAAATCAATCCCTTGCGAGTTAGCATGTAATAACCGTGCAATGATTGGCTATTAGTCAAACATGGTAATCCATAGTCCACTTAAAATATGATCTGGACGCTGATTATTCCAAATTATTTATATGTTTGTTATGTCGTCATTAACTTCTACTAATTTAACAGGTCGCCAACCTTATTGGATACGTTATAGGACCCTCTGGCATAAACTGGCTGGTCTCTCGATTAGCCATAAAGACGGTAATTTCCTGACAAAAGTTCCTTTACGCCCTATAGGGAGCACAAATATATTTACCCCTTTTTTCCAATGAGTACAGGGTTACCTGTTCTCGGTGGCATATTTGCTTCATTTTACGTAGGGACCAAGGTAATGCTTTATATTTTATTTGGATTATTGGAACTTTAAATTGTTTTGACAATATAAAGAAGTCTTTTCATCTCTCCGTACTTCATGTTTCCTTCCTCATTTGGAGGAATTTAGTGGATTGCTCATCGTTTGCATAAGATTAAGCTTGCATTTCTAGCAATATTGATCTTTTTCTTCTTTTCACTCTTTCAATCAGTTTTCCACTCCAATGCACATAATGATAATACATTCAGTATATTCTTTTATCCACTGTTCTTCTATGTTATTGTTATGTTCTTATATATTTTGTCTATTACTTCATTAGGCTAGAAGTGCTCTTGGGAGGTTTGTTCTTCGTGAGCTAAGCTGTTGCTGGGCGGTTACCATTACGTGTCTCATGGTATTTATTATGATGGTTACATACTACCCTCCGTGGTTTCTCAACTGGAACATTTTCTTGCATACTTTAATTAAGAGTGTTTAAACTGTTGTACTTTGGAATCAGGCTCCTTAAAAATTCATTTTTTTTTCACACACTGCATGCCTCTGGAGTTCAGCTCATGGTCTTCACATCACTCACTGGAGAAATATCAATCCTCTTGAAGGCACAATTTTCATTATTTCATATTTAAGGGATAATCACAAAGAAAAACATTATATCACCCAAGCCATTTGCCATCTAAGATAGATCTACTGTCTTTGGTCATGCAATTTAAATTCATGCACAAAGGAGCAAGCTATTCTCTTTTAAGCAAAGGAAACCTGGAAGAAGCGCTAACGAGATGCCATTTGCTTCATTCACATGATTTTTTCAGCATATTGAGTCAAATAACCAGATTTAACCACATTATTAAATCCAAGAATTTGAATTGTTTGCATTTATCAGTACATGACCACTCTGCAAGTACTGTTTTACTTATCCTAATTTCTTAATATTCTATGCTTAATCTCAGGAAATATTGTATGGTTTTTCTCCTTTTACTGGACCATGATTAATAAATGCCTGTGAAAATGATATGAAAACCTTACATGCTGAGCTCTAATACACCAAAGCCTGATGAAGAATATCAATTCATTGAAATCAATCCCTTGCGAGTTAGCATGTAATAACCGTGCAATGATTGGCTATTAGTCAAACATGGTAATCCATAGTCCACTTAAAATATGATCTGGACGCTGATTATTCCAAATTATTTATATGTTTGTTATGTCGTCATTAACTTCTACTAATTTAACAGGTCGCCAACCTTATTGGATACGTTATAGGACCCTCTGGCATAAACTGGCTGGTCTCTCGATTGCGCCATAAAGACGGTAATTTCCCTGACAAAAGTTCCTTTACGCCCCTATAGGGAGCACAAATATATTTACCCCTTTTTTTCCAATGAGTACAGGGTTACCTGTTCTCGGTGGCATATTTGCTTCATTTTACGTAGGGACCAAGGTAATGCTTTATATTTTTATTTGGATTATTGGAACTTTAAATTGTTTTGACATATATGACATTCTTTTGGTGAATTTTGCAGCTAATGTTTCATATTCGTGATAAGAAACGGGCCTGAAGGCAGTTATATAGCCATTTTAGATCAGTTTCTGTGTTTGGCAAAGTAAGTAGGGCTTCGAGAATCACTTACTCAGATTTTTCACTGTTTACGGTTTCATTTTCTTGCTAACATTTATAATGACAACAAAATAAATGAAATCAAATTAAATCAATCAGTTCATATGGACTAAAGGATCTGGTTATGAGAGTTCTATTAACCTTTTATTTTGGATAAATTTCACAAAACTACCATGAACTTTGGGGTTGCACAAAACTATCAGAAACTTTGTTTTTTGTTAAAGAAAATGATCATGAACTTTGGGGCTGTTACATTTCAATGCCTTATCTGTGGTCTTTGCCTACAACTGGTTTATCGAAACGTTATGTTTCTGCTTCAGCTTATACTTTTTATTTGTTTTGTGTGTACTTAGGTAAGATGCTTCATTTCTGAGAGGAGGACGCATTTGAAACTGAGGATTTATATCCCCAGCATCAGGTCTAATTTAGGCGAGGAGTTTGTAATGAGAGTTTGGTTTTGGTTCTCTTATCATTTAATGGAAAACCAAACTTGTAGCTTGCTAGTAAGGAGATGTATTAGGAAGAGATGTTATATTTATAATTTTTTTTCTATTTGAGAATTAATCTACAACTTTCATTGACACCTATTGCTTCAAACTTTTGGACTTGGACTGCACTCTCTCTATTTTGAGAGTACTGTTATACCCTTGCTTTATATACTATGCTTAATCTCAGGAAATATTGTATGGTTTTCTCCTTTTACTGGACCATGATTAATAAATGCCTGTGAAAATGATATGAAAACCTTACATGCTGAGCTCTAATACACCAAAGCCTGATGAAGAATATCAATTCATTGAAATCAATCCCTTGCGAGTTAGCATGTAATAACCGTGCAATGATTGGCTATTAGTCAAACATGGTAATCCATAGTCCACTTAAAATATGATCTGGACGCTGATTATTCCAAATTATTTATATGTTTGTTATGTCGTCATTAACTTCTACTAATTTAACAGGTCGCCAACCTTATTGGATACGTTATAGGACCCTCTGGCATAAACTGGCTGGTCTCGATTAGCCATAAAGACGGTAATTTCCCTGACAAAAGTTCCTTTACGCCCCTATAGGGAGCACAAATATATTTACCCCTTTTTTTCCAATGAGTACAGGGTTACCTGTTCTCGGTGGCATATTTGCTTCATTTTACGTAGGGACCAAGGTAATGCTTTATATTTTTATTTGGATTATTGGAACTTTAAATTGTTTTGACATATATGACATTCTTTTGGTGAATTTTGCAGCTAATGTTTCATATTCGTGATAAGAAACGGGCCTGAAGGCAGTTATATAGCCATTTTAGATCAGTTTCTGTGTTTGGCAAAGTAAGTAGGGCTTCGAGAATCACTTACTCAGATTTTTCACTGTTTACGGTTTCATTTTCTTGCTAACATTTATAATGACAACAAAATAAATGAAATCAAATTAAATCAATCAGTTCATATGGACTAAAGGATCTGGTTATGAGAGTTCTATTAACCTTTTATTTTGGATAAATTTCACAAAACTACCATGAACTTTGGGGTTGCACAAAACTATCAGAAACTTTGTTTTTTGTTAAAGAAAATGATCATGAACTTTGGGGCTGTTACATTTCAATGCCTTATCTGTGGTCTTTGCCTACAACTGGTTTATCGAAACGTTATGTTTCTGCTTCAGCTTATACTTTTTATTTGTTTTGTGTGTACTTAGGTAAGATGCTTCATTTCTGAGAGGAGGACGCATTTGAAACTGAGGATTTATATCCCCAGCATCAGGTCTAATTTAGGCGAGGAGTTTGTAATGAGAGTTTGGTTTTGGTTCTCTTATCATTTAATGGAAAACCAAACTTGTAGCTTGCTAGTAAGGAGATGTATTAGGAAGAGATGTTATATTTATAATTTTTTTTCTATTTGAGAATTAATCTACAACTTTCATTGACACCTATTGCTTCAAACTTTTGGACTTGGACTGCACTCTCTCTATTTTGAGAGTACTGTTATACCCCTTGCTTTATATACACAAAAGTATCACCATATATAACACCAAACAGGTACAGCGGTAGATTCTCTTTGTCTTGCATTTTTTCCCGCCAATTTACTCTACAATTGCTCTTACCCACAAGTTTTCTTTCCCCCCTAAATTTACTCCACCAATTGTGGACATAGATCCTTAATCAACCCTTCACATGAAATCTATATAACTGCAACTTCCATTTCTCTCTTCCTCTCCCTTCTCCCCCTTCCACAAGCCTCATTTCATGTCTACCACAGGCTTCACCTCCATTGGATCCACATCCGAGCCCGACCCGCAAAACCAACTTCACCAAGTCCGGTTTTCCACCCGATCCACATCCAAATCCGACCTGCATCAACAAGAACAATCCTCCCCACCCTACGATTGGCTCCGAGAATCCATCAACGGTGGATCCCTCCGCCATATAGACCTTGATGGAGCCAACGGCTGGGCCTCACCACCAGCTCATCTCTTCAACCTCCGAAGTCAAAACTATCTCTCCTCCCGCCAGAAAAGCCCATCGGGCTCTTACCTCCTAAAGCCCGCTGGCGTTGATTGGCTCCGCTCAAGGGCCCGATTAGACAACTTATTGGGCCGGCCCAATAACCGAATCATGAAAAACCTTCGACGGGCCCAAGCCCAAAACCTCGATTTAAACTCATTTCTTCTCGCAATCAATCTTCAAATCCCCAGTGGCAACAGAAAGTTCTATTCCTCCGTTTTCTACTTCACGGCCCAAGAGCCCATAAAGCCCAACTCACTACTAGACCGTTTTATCAACGGAAACGACGCATTTAGAAATTCTAGATTCAAAATTGTAAACAGAATTCTTAAAGGGCCGTGGATTGTGCAAAAGACCGTGGGAAAATATGCAGCATGTATTTTGGGCAAAGCACTCAAGTGCAGTTATTATAGAGGGGATGATTATTTGGAGATAGATGTTGATATTGGGAGCTCGGAGATTGCGAGCGCGGCGGTGTTGCTGGCATTGGGGTTTGTGGAGGACGTGAGGGTGGATTTGGGGTTCGTCGTGGAGGCGCAGAGCGAGGAGGAGCTCCCTGAGAGGTTGATGGGAGCGGTCAGGATATCGCAAATGCAGATGAAATCAGCGCAGTTTATGGAGAGTTAAAATGAAGAGAATGGCAAATAAGGATGGCTTTTTTTTTTAATTTTTTTAAATGTGAGAATTGATGCCCCGAGTTTGGAGAGGTTGTAGACGAAGGATTTGTTGTTACTGTAATAAAAAAAAAAAAAGACTTAAATTAAATATTACTTAGATGTGTTTGAAATATTATAGCTCATTTACACCTCATGTACAGCTCATGCATTTATACATCTACTTGTATAAATATGGGTATTACCTCTCATCGATACACAAGATTATTTTCTTAAACTTTCTTTTCCTACTATGATCAACAAGGTTGTTTCTGATGGACTTGAACGTGATGCCGAGCTCTTATTAGTATCAATTTCAAATTCTCTATATCCTTGATGGCGAATAATCCTGCAAATCTAATTTTATGTACACCTACAATTATAAGAGATCGATGTTTGTATTATTTTTCTATTATCAAGAATGTAGATAATTCGATCTGAATAATATAGTAATAGAGAGAAACAACATGTAGAGACTAAAAAGAGAAAGAGAAAGAAACCCCCCAAATAGATGTTAATTATTAGATCTGTGCATTAAGCTTGATGTTCAAATGATCCAACTGTTGACATCTCTTTAGTACACATTAAATGCACCGGGACTATTTGATACTTTTTCTATGTTCAACCCGCTCCAGATAGGCGCAATGGCCAGTCCTAGTTGAGGCGAGAGACGAGTGGGATTGTTACACGATGATGAGAATGGGAGTTGGGTATCATGAGATAGGTTTACTTACGAATTTCGCCATTTTTCATGAATGTACGATTTTTTATTACACTTCAAAACGAACATGTGAACTATCATATTCAAATCATTTTTAAAAAATATATATATCTTAAGACATGTTTGATTTCATTTAGATAATAATTAGAAGAGATACATCTATTTATAGATAGATAATAATTACATATGAAATCTCAAAGATAAAGAGAAAATAATTAAGTCACAACAACAAATCGTGACTTGTGCTTATCCCTTCCTCACCTTTGGAGATATAAGCCTGAGCTTGATTTGCAGTTTTGTTTGATTTGGCTTCATCCTTTTGATCGAAGATAGGATTATGCTTGGCATCATGACTAGCAAGCTATAGGTTTGCTAACTAATAAACTTTTCAGATTTTTTTAATTTAGATGCCAACACTTTTTTAGCATTAATTTTATTTGCCATGAAAATCCCAAGAAGTCCATTGATGGAGCTAACGGCCGCCACCACCACCATCTCTTCAACCAGCTCTCCCCGCCAGAAAAGCCCATCGGCTCTTACCTCCTAAACCGGCTGGCTGATTGGCTCCGCCAAGGGCCCGATTAGACAACTTATTGGGCCGCCCATAACCGAATCATGAAAACCTTCGACGGGCCCAAGCCCAAAACCTCGATTTAAACTCATTTCTTCTCGCAATCAATCTTCAAATCCCCAGTGGCAACAGAAAGTTCTATTCCTCCGTTTTCTACTTCACGGCCCAAGAGCCCATAAAGCCCAACTCACTACTAGACCGTTTTATCAACGGAAACGACGCATTTAGAAATTCTAGATTCAAAATTGTAAACAGAATTCTTAAAGGGCCGTGGATTGTGCAAAAGACCGTGGGAAAATATGCAGCATGTATTTTGGGCAAAGCACTCAAGTGCAGTTATTATAGAGGGATGATTATTTGGAGATAGATGTTGATATTGGGAGCTCGGAGATTGTGAGCGCGGCGGTGTTGCTGGCATTGGGGTTTGTGGAGGACGTGAGGGTGGATTTGGGGTTCGCCGTGGAGGCGCAGAGCGAGGAGGAGCTCCCTGAGAGGTTGATGGGAGCGGTCGATATCGCAAATGCAGATGAAATCAGCGCAGTTTATGGAGAGTTAAAATGAAGAGAATGGCAAATAAGGATGGCTTTTTTTTTTAATTTTTTTAAATGTGAGAATTGATGCCCCGAGTTTGGAGAGGTTGTAGACGAAGGATTTGTTGTTACTGTAATAAAAAAAAAAAAAGACTTAAATTAAATATTACTTAGATGTGTTTGAAATATTATAGCTCATTTACACCTCATGTACAGCTCATGCATTTATACATCTACTTGTATAAATATGGGTATTACCTCTCATCGATACACAAGATTATTTTCTTAAACTTTCTTTTCCTACTATGATCAACAAGGTTGTTTCCTGATGGACTTGAACGTGATGCCGAGCTCTTATTAGTATCAATTTCAAATTCTCTATATCCTTGATGGCAGAATAATCCTGCAAATCTAATTTTATGTACACCTACAATTATAAGAGATCTGATGTTTGTATTATTTTTCTATTATCAAGAATGTAGATAATTCCGATACAGATAATATAGTAATAGAGAGAAACAACATGTAGAGACTAAAAAGAGAAAGAGAAAGAAACCCCCCAAATAGATGTTAATTATTAGATCTGTGCATTAAGCTTGATGTTCAAATGATCCAACTGTTGACATCTCTTTAGTACACATTAAATGCACCGACTATTTGATACTTTTTCTATGTTCAACCCGCCCAGATAGGCAATGGCCAGTCCTAGTTGAGGCGAGAGACGAGTGGGATTGTTACACGATGATGAGAATGGGAGTTGGGTATCATGAGATAGGTTTACTTACGAATTTCGCCATTTTTCATGAATGTACGATTTTTTATTACACTTCAAAACGAACATGTGAACTATCATATTCAAATCATTTTTAAAAATATATATATCTTAAGACATGTTTGATTTCATTTAGATAATAATTAGAAGAGATACATCTATTTATAGATAGATAATAATTACATATGAAATCTCAAAGATAAAGAGAAAATAATTAAGTCACAACAACAAATCGTGACTTGTGCTTATCCCTTCCTCACCTTTGGAGATATAAGCCTGAACTTGATTTGCAGTTTTGTTTGATTTGGCTTCATCCTTTTGATCGAAGATAGGATTATGCTTGACATCATGACTAGCAAACTATAGGTTTGCTAACTAATAAACTTTTAAGATTTTTTTAATTTAGATGCCAACACTTTTTTAGCATTAATTTTATTTGCCATGAAAATCCCAAGAAGTCCATTGATGGAAAATCTCAAAAGGACCACTTTTGAAGCCGGGTTCTACTCTAGTCCTATCTTTATTTCCAAGGGCACCATTGATCATAAAATTTGCTATGGTTAATTCAAAGTTTGCCAACATTTTATTTCTTCCTCTAAATTTTCCCTTTTGATCTGAAAAATGATGGGAGAATCAAGCATGGCCTCAGCATACGTGAAGATCACCAAGGAACACGATAAGCCGGTCGACGGCGAGATCAACCCCGGCGAGCTCAACCAGCCCGTTCCCGTTCCTCATGTAATTTACAAAATTTTCTTCTTCAAGATTTAACTAATTATATTATTACGGTTAATTTACAAATCATCTATGTTCTGCCTCAAAAGTTATTAATTAGTGTCTAACTCTGATTCTAACGAGAGTTGAAACTAATAATAAATGTGAAAGAAATCTCTTAGGATTTTCTCGAGAGAGAAACTGGAAGAGGATTGAGAATCTGAGATTGTTAAAAAAACGATGAAAAAGCTAGTGGATTAGTGTAGATTCCACTCTATTGAGGTCATATCCCTAGTTTGGGTAAACCTCCTTAAATTCCATATCTTTGGTTTGATTATTTTGAAATTATGGCGTGCATGTGCTAATAAAATAGAACATGAGCAATAAGTAGCTACACCTCCGTAAAACAGAAATGTATATGCAGATAACCCTTAGAAAACGACCCTAAACTTTGGAGAATTATTCGATAACCCCCCATAACTTTCAAAATATCAGAAAACCTCCTTAAGTTTAGGGGTTATCAGAAAACTACATTTTACTTGAGGAATTTCTTCAGATTACACCCTAAACTTTTGAAGTCCAATTTTCACGGCAAAAATATCCTCCGCATAATTTCAACCACCCAAGTGAAAATAGTGATTTAACGCTATTTAGGAGGGTTTCTTGATAAACTCTTAAAATTAAAGGGGTTTTGTGATAACACCTAGACTCAAGGGTTATTTCTGATATTTGAAACTTATGGTGCGGTTTTTATAATCACCCTGAGTAAAAGGGGTTATCTGAAAATTTGCCTTTTAATGTACAGGTAACTCTATTTTTACTGGATACTGATATTAGTGTATTTTATTTCTTTAAGTAATTCT
The DNA here is from genome assembly GCA_012295165.1 of Asparagus setaceus. Classification (NCBI taxonomy): domain Eukaryota; kingdom Viridiplantae; phylum Streptophyta; class Magnoliopsida; order Asparagales; family Asparagaceae; genus Asparagus; species Asparagus setaceus. The sequence continues at coordinate 3,809,081 of CM022704.1, read as the reverse complement.
CTTGTGTTGCCTTTAGTTAGAAGCACGAAAGTGCTTCGAGTGTGGGCAAATTCTTCCTCAAGACTACGAGCCACCAGCCAACGAGCCATGGACGACTGGGATTCTCGGATGCCTTGATGATCCTGAAAGTTGTAAGATTATATATATGTCACATTATTTTCTTGCGTACATCTTGGGAATTTTTCCTTCTCCTTCCAATTGATTGTTTTTAGTTTTATTAGAGAATGATCTTCAAGTTCTCAATACGTACACTTCCAATAATCTTCACTATCTCTTCATTTTGACCAAATTTTCACCTCTCTCTACTTTGTATAATCTGTTGGGGATTTTACTCTCCCCTCCTCTTATCATCTCCGCAATCCGAAAACTAAACCACAATTCACAAGATTGAAGCAATCATGATTAAGAAGAAGTGTTGGTAGCGGACCGGAACGTCGAAGAAACCACCACAAACGATAGCAAATACACAAAGAAAACAAGAAGACACCAGATTTACGTGGTTCGGCAAGTTGCCTACGTCCACGGGGTAAGGAAGGGGGATTTTCACTAATAGAAAGAGAGAATACAAATTAGGATTACAAGTTCTCACAAAGAAACCCTAAAAACAAACCTCTCAATCTCTCAAAAGATCTCCTCTCCAAAGATGCACAAACCCTCTCAAAGGTCGCTCAAAAGCGTGCTTAAAACTTCCCTAACAATCGGGTTTAGGGTTATATACAAACTCTAAACGAACGGGTTTAAACCAAACCCGATTCGAATCTGCCAGATTAACCCCGGCGAGCTCAACCAGCCCGTTCCCGTTCCTCATGTAATTTACAAAATTTTCTTCTTCAAGATTTAACTCATTATATTATTACGGTTATTTACAAATCATCTATGTTTTGTCTGAAATGTTACCAACTACTGTCTAACTCTGACTATCATGTGATTTCCACGAGAGTTGAAACTAATAATAAATGTGAAAGAAATCTCTAGTTCGGGTAAACCTCGTGAAATTTCATATCTTTGGTTTGATTATTTTGAAATTATGGCGTGCATGTGCTAATAAAATAGAACATGAGCAATAAGTAGCTACACCTCCGTAAAACAGAAATGTATATGCAGATAACCCTTAGAAAACGACCCTAAACTTTGGAGAATTATTCGATAACCCCCCATAACTTTCAAAATATCAGAAAACCTCCTTAAGTTTAGGGGTTATCAGAAAACTACATTTTACTTGAGGAATTTCTTCAGATTACACCCCTAAACTTTTGAAGTCCAATTTTCACTGGCAAAAATATCCTCCTGCATAATTTCAACCACCCAAGTGAAAATAGTGATTTAACGCTATTTAGGAGGGTTTCTTGATAAACTCTTAAAATTAAAGGGGTTTTGTGATAACACCTAGACTCAAGGGTTATTTCTGATATTTCGAAACTTATGGTGCGGTTTTTTTATAATCACCCTGAGTAAAAGGGGTTATCTGAAAATTTGCCCCTTTTAATGTACAGGTAACTCTATTTTTACTGGATACTGATATTAGTGTATTTTATTTCTTTAAGTAATTCTCTTGTGTTGCCTTTAGTTAGAAGCACGAAAGTGCTTCGAGTGTGGGCAAATTCTTCCTCAAGACTACGAGCCACCAGCCAACGAGCCATGGACGACTGGGATTCTCGGATGCCTTGATGATCCTGAAAGTTGTAAGATTATATATATGTCACATTATTTTCTTGCGTACATCTTGGGAATTTTTCCTTCTCCTTCCAATTGATTGTTTTTAGTTTTATTAGAGAATGATCTTCAAGTTCTCAATACGTACACTTCCAATAATCTTCACTATCTCTTCATTTTGACCAAATTTTCACCTCTCTCTACTTTGTATAATCTGTTGGGGATTTTACTCTCCCCTCCTCTTATCATCTCCGCAATCCGAAAACTAAACCACAATTCACAAGATTGAAGCAATCATGATTAAGAAGAAGTGTTGGGCGCGCGGACCGCGGAACCGTCAAGAGAAACCACCACAAACGATAGCAAATACACAAAGAAAACAAGAAAGACACTGATTTACGTGGTTCGCAAGTTGCCTACGCCCACGGGTAAGGAAGGGGATTTTCACTAATAGAAAGAGAGAATACAAATTAGGATTACAAGTTCTCACAAAGAAACCCTAAAAACAAACCTCTCAATCTCTCAAAAGATCTCCTCTCCAAAGATGCACAAAACCCTCTCAAAGGCTGCTCAAAAACGTGCTTAAAACTTCCCCTAACAATCAGGTTTAGGGTTATATACAAACTCTAAACGAACCGGGTTTAAACCAAACCCGTATTCGGAATCTGCCCAGATTAGTCGACTACTAACTCAGATTAGTCGACTAATTCACTGTAGATTAGTCGACTACAATACGATTAGTCGACTACTAACTCAGATTAGTCGACTACAATACGATTAGTCGACTACTAACTCAGATTAGTCGACTACAATGCCTAGTAGTCGACTACTGAACCTGAAAAACTGTCTTGTGCATGTTTTTGTGCATGTTCTACAATTCTCCACCTCGTACATCATTTGATTTACCTCAAATTTTGGACGAACACCAGAAGAACACCAAGAACATCTAGAGAGATCTCCATCAGCCAATCCAAGCCAATCCAAATAGCCACTACACCGCGTCGCCACGCATCTCTCCACCGATCAAGCTCATCGTAGTTCACCTCAAATCATCTCCACCTTACCTATTACCGCCCCGAAGGGCCATGCCCTCTTGGGCAAATCAACACGGGTTGATATGAAGCAAGTCCAAGGAATGCTTAAACTTACTACCTGTGACCACCTTGGTTAACATGTCCGCTGGATTCTCATTCGTGTGCACCTTCATGAGAGAAATATCACCTTCCTCTATGACATCCCGCACAAAATGATACCTGACATCGATATGCTTGGTACGAGCATGATGAACTGATTCTTCGCCAAGTGAATTGCACTCGACCGCCACACCACAAGTTCACGCTCGCCAATCCCCAAATCGCCTAGAAGACCCCATAACCACAGTGCTTCCTTCACTCCTCTGTCATGGCCATGTACTCGGCCTCTGTAGTAGAAAGTGTCATCAGAGCTCGTAACATCGATCACCAACTAACCGAGCTCCATGTATCTTAAATACATAACCAAGAGTAGATCGCCGTCTATCTAGATCGCCTGCATAATCGAGTCCACAAACCCGTCAATCGACATGTTTCTCCACCAAAACACGACCGTATCAGCGGTACCCTTTAAGTACCGAGGACCCACTTCACCGCTTCCCGGTCGCCTTTTCCGGATTCGCCATGAATCTACCGACCACACTAACCGCTGTGAAATATCGGCGTGTACACACCATTGCATACATTAAACCGCCAACCGCACTAGCATAGGAACACGCTCCATGTGCCTTCTCTTCATTGTAGTGGGAGATTGATTACCGTAAAGCCTAAAGTGTGGAGCCAATGGAGTCACCACCGACTTAGCACTTTGCATCCCGAACCTCGCGATCACCCGCTCTATGTAGCCCTTCCGACTCAAGAACAATCGTCGATTCGCGGCTCTCTTCTAATCTCCATACCCGTGATTTTCCTAGCAAAGACCCATGTCCTTCATCTCAACTCTTCACCAAGTTGAGATTTCAACCTATCTATCTCCACCCCGCTCTTAGAAGCAATAAGCATGTCATCCACATACAAAGAAGATAGATAAAATTACCTCCGCTAAGATTCGAATGTAAACATAACAATCATGATCGCCGGAAAACCCATGCTTCAAAGATGAAGGAGTCAAATCGCTTGTATCATCGCCGGGAGATTGCTTTAATCCATACGATGACTTCCTCAAACGACACACATGATTCTCCTTATCCTCAACCTTGTAGCCCTCAGTTGATGCATGTAGATCTCTTCATCCAAGTCTCCGTGCAAGAAGGTCGTTTTAATATCGAGTTGATCCGACTCAAAATCACCATAAGCAACAATACTCAATAGCACCGAATAGAAGTATGTTTCACCACCGGAGAAAATATCTCATTGTAATCCACACCCTCTTTCTGCAAAACCCTTAGCCACTAGCCTCGCCTTGTATCTTACACCACCGAGCTCAAAGATCTTCCTTTCTTTTATACACCCACTTACAACTAATAGCTTTTCTTCCTATGGGCAATGGGACCACCTCCCATGTATGATTCTTCGAAGAGATTCCATCTCTTCCTCCATCGCAGCCAACCAACTCTCACTATCCTTGTCCGAATAGCTTCCTTGAAGGAGACCGCTCGTCCTCCTCCACCGAGAGTCGTATTCAACCATATTAGCGCCCATAGTGCTTCAGGGATTGATCAGCCCCGGCTTGAACACGCTTGTATGCTCGCTTTGGCCTAGTGGAAGCCAAATTATCCTCGAGCTGTTGTTGTAGTGCTGTGTATTTTCTGCTGAACCTCCTCTGCTCCAAGCTCATCATCTACGACTTCCCACTTGAGCACGATTAGAACCTAGTTGGTCTTTAGGTTCTATTTCAATAACCCGAGACTTAGAAGTCTCACCAGCCATAACACCATCATCCTTGGGCCCTAGCAATCATGGATTTCTCATCAAAAGTAACATCCTGGCGATCACGAACTTCGAATCTTCCGTACACCAAAGGCGATAGCCTTTACGCCTTTCCATATCCCAAGAATATTGCCTTCTTGGCCTTGGCGTCAAGCTTTCCCTCGTTGGCGTGATAGTAGGCGGTACATCGAAAATTCGAGCCTATCATAATCGCATGCTCCCGACCACACCCTATAGGGTGTATCACCATCAATGTCGAATGTGGTGAACGGTTCACAATGTAACAAGTCAGTAGCCACCGCCGCCCACCATTCGTTGCCCAATCACGCATAAGATCGCATACTCACTGCTTTCTCCGCGGTGTTGGTTCGATCTCTCCGCGACCCCATTCTGGCGTGGTGTAGACTTTGTCGGTGTCGAACAATTCCCTCGATCACGAACTCCTTGAAAGCACCATCTCAGATACTGCACTGCTATCGATCTCGGCGTCTTCAATTTCTTTCTGTCTGTTCTCAACCATTGTTCTCCACTTCTTGAATGTCTCAACACCTCATTCTTGTGCTTCGAAAGTAAATCCAAGCATACCTAGAATAATCATCTATAAACGACATAATACCGGAACCACCCTTGGAAGTTGTCTGAGCGGACCCCAAACATCCGTGTGCACATAATCTAGTATCCCTCTGCTCTTAGACTTGCTGTTCAGAAACTTGACCCTGTGTGACTTTCCATACACACAATCCTCGCAAAAATCCATGCTAGGTTCCTTCAGATTCTTCAGCAGACCCTCTTTACCAAGCAGAACTAGACCCTTCTCTGACATATGCCCAAGCCGCCTATGCCATAACCGTGTGTGCTCACATGGGTCTCCACCACTTCCTTCGGTCCCAACCGGCGCATCTCCCCGTGCCGTCGTGCACGAGAGTATATAGATTACCGTGACGAACACCCTTCATCACTACTAAGGAACCACGAACAACCTTCTTCACTCCGTTTTCCGTCACAATCCTGCAACCACCGGAGTCCAAAGCACCAACTGAGATAAGATTCTTCCGCAAGTCGGGAACATGCCTCACATCCGTCAAGGTTCGAACCACTCCATCATGCATCTTGATTTTGATATTACCTAGCCCCACTGTTTTACAAGCATGGTTATTCCCCATCAATAGAGTTCCACCATCAATGCCTCTGTAGATAGTAAACCACTTCCTATTTGGACACATATGGTAAGAGGAACCAGAATCAAGTATCCACTTCCCGGAGATATCCTCGCCACCCGTGACGACATAGCACTCCTTATCGCTCCCTTCCTCTGAAACGTAGCTCGCTTCTTCCTTGCCCTCCCTCCTCTCAGTCTTGTTGTTGTTCTTCTTTCCACCTACTCTCTTATTTGGACAGTCGACTTTGAAATGCCCAGCTTCACCGCACTTGAAACATCCTTTTCCCGCAAGAGGTCTTAATTTAGATCTAGACTTTCCTCCCTTGCCTTTTCCTCGCTCATTGCTCCTTCCTCTTGCAAACAATCCCTACGCTTGTTCCTTGTTACCACCAGTGGTCATGTCACTAGTTGCAATCTTTCGAAGATCATCCGCTAGAAGTGTCGTTCTAGTCTCATCCATCTTTAAATTTTCTCCCACAAGCATCAGTGTTTGCACCAGGTTCTCATAAGACTTCGGCAGAGACAGAAGTAGTAGAAGCGCCTGATCCTCGTCTCCTACTTTAACATCTATGTCTTTCAAATCTGATATGATCCTATCAAACTTGTTGATGTGTTCCCGGATTGATGAGCCCTCCTCCATCTTGCAAGTATACAATTTGGATTTTAAGTAGATCCGGTTAGTTAGACTCTTCGTCATGAAGGTACCCTCTAACTTCTTCCACACGCCCGCAGCCGTTTCCTCTCCATCTACCAAGAAAGCTACATCCCTCTCAAGGCATAGGATAATCGAAGCCCGTGCTTCCAGATCCAACTCCTCCCAATCCTCACCAGACATATCCTTGTTCTTCTTCTCCTTTCCATCCAAAGCCTTGTGCAATTTTTGCGAAATTAGAAAGTTTTTCATCGCATCCTCCAATAGGAAAAGTCGTTTTCCCATTGAACTTTTCAATCTCGAATTTTCCCACTTTGGTGATTCTTGGTTGACGCCATCCTCTGTTTGTCTTCGTGAATCCGCTTCTTTCAGGAATCACCGAACACCCTCTCAAATTAGAAATTACACCACTTCCAATCTGAACAATAGCTCTGATACCAATTGTTGGGCGCGCGGACCGCGGAACCGTCGAGAGAAACCACCACAAACGATAGCAAATACACAAAGAAAACAAGAAAGACACGAGATTTACGTGGTTCGCAAGTTGCCTACGCCCACGGGTAAGGAGGGGGGATTTTCACTAATAGAAAGAGAGAATACAAATTAGGATTACAAGTTCTCACAAAGAAACCCTAAAAACAAACCTCTCAATCTCTCAAAAGATCTCCTCTCCAAAGATGCACAAAACCCTCTCAAAGGCTGCTCAAAAACGTGCTTAAAGCTTCCCCTAACAATCAGGTTTAGGGTTATATACAAACTCTAAACGAACCGGGTTTAAACCAAACCCGTATTCGGAATCTGCCCAGATTAGTCGACTACTAACTCAGATTAGTCGACTAATTCATCAGATTAGTCGACTACAATACGATTAGTCGACTACTAACTCAGATTAGTCGACTACAATCTGATTAGTCGACTACAATCTGATTAGTCGACTACAATGCCTAGTAGTCGACTACTGAACCTGAAAAACTGTCTTGTGCATGTTTTTGTGCATGTTCTACAAGAAGAACACCAGGATTTATGTGGTTCAGTCTACCAAGTTCGACCTACATCTACGGAACACAATATAATAAATTCACTATGAATCAAGGAGAATCTTGTAAGAGGAATCACTCATCTCTCATCTTTCTATCTTTCAACCTCACATACATAGTCATCATTTCATACTCTCTCCAAACCCCTCTCCTTATGATATTTTTGGATGGATAAAAACTGTGAAACTCTCTTATCTCATACACTACCCTTGAATCCAGTTACGCCCTACAACAATAGAAGACTATGCCCAACTTTTCAATAGTATACAAACTTCTCATCATGAGACTCCCATCTCCTAATCATGATAAATCTTCGATCTAATGCTATCCAATTACATAAAGGTATATAAAGAATCAAACACACAGTCTCAAAATCCCAACATAATCCGACGAGCTTTTTATTTTCTACTTTTTATTTACTTTTTCAGTTATCAAAAAACCCCTTCAGTGAAAATGTAAAAATAAAAGCTCTAACTTCTATACTATCCTATTTTGATTCTAGGCCGAACTGGATTATTCTGTCCCTGTCTATTATTTGGGCGTAACGCTGAGAAAATAGAGCAAGGCAAGTCATCATGGAGAGAGCCCTGTATTTGTCACTGTATTTTCGTAGAAGGGGGAATTGGCCTTGCAGCTTCCACAGCATTCCTTGCTTGTACAAACACTCCTTTAGTTTGTGAAGGGCTTATTTGCACTTGGATGCTTTGTGCCACTTTGGCTAGTAACTACAGGATCTCACTTCAGAGGAAATATCATCTCCAGGTAAATTCTTTTTCCTATTGTCTTTCGGGTAAATTGGAAAGAAAAACCATATCTATATCTACAGCTGCACTAAACATCTCTCAACTCATTTATCAACAGATAACACTCTTGGGGTTGACACTTTTTAGAAGGATAAATTGCAGATAACACCTCTAACAACGACAAAGCTTTGGCTACATGAATCCTACTCTTCGAGGATTCATATTCATAGAAGTCTGACTAGATTTACACCGCACGTTGGCTGCCTAACGCAACCCTCCTCTTTTACGCTGGCTTCGCAGGCAATGAAAAGATAAATAAGAAAGCACAACTCCCTCGTGAATTGAGGAGAGCCAACCGCTAATAAATGAGTTGATGGGTGCTACGTGCTACTAAAGTTATAGATGAGGGGTTGTTTGGAATTTACCCGTATTTTTGTTTCACGGCTGATTTGCTTCATAGAGAAGTTACCCACTAGAATTTCATCAGTAGAAAGCGTCAATATCAGCATAAAGAAATAGATGATACATTTGAGTTATGAATAGATATCTTATTAATTACTCTGTGTCAAAAGCAGGAGTTGGAACTTAATAATGTTGTAAATGAATTTATTGCAGAACTCTCCGACTGATCCTTGCACGGTGCACTGCTGCCTCCACTGGTGTGCCATCTGCCAAGAACACCGGGAAATGAATAACCATCTGGAGAGCACCGACAAGTCGGAAACAATGGTGAGTCCGCCAGCGACGCAGGCGATGAACGCCGATGCCAACGAGGCCTCGGCATCCTCTGCTGCGGGTGACCAAGAGAGAACGCGCACCAGCCTTGAGCTCCCCTAACAATCGTTTAGGGTTATATACAAACTCTAAACGAACGGGTTTAAACCAAACCCAGATTCGGACCGCCTGCAGATTAGTCGACTACTAACTCAGATTAGTCGACTAATTCATCGAGATTAGTCGACTACAATACGATTAGTCGACTACTGTTCCCAAACGAAAACACTTGCTCGTCTTGCAGATTAGTCGACTACAATGCCTAGTAGTCGACTAATGAACCTAAAACCGTTTGTGCATGTTTTTGTGCATGTTCTACAAGAAGAACACCAGATTTATGTGGTTCAGCTACCAAGTTCGACCTACATCTACGAACACAATATAATAAATTCACTATGAATCAAGGAGAATCTTGTAAGAGGAATCACTCATCTCTCATCTTTCTATCTTTCAACCTCACATACATAGTCATCATTTCATACTCTCTCAAACCCCTCTCCTTATGATATTTTTGGATGGATAAAACTGTGAAACTCTCTTATCTCATACACTACCCTTGAATCGATTCATACAACAATAGAAGACTATGCCCAACTTTTCAATAGTATACAAACTTCTCATCATGAGACTCCCATCTCCTAATCATGATAAATCTTCGATCTAATGCTATCCAATTACATAAAGGTATATAAAGAATCAAACACACAGTCTCAAAATCCCAACATAATCCGACGAGCTTTTTATTTTCTACTTTTTATTTACTTTTTCAGTTATCAAAAAACCCCTTCAGTGAAAATGTAAAAATAAAAGCTCTAACTTCTATACTATCCTATTTTGATTCTAGGCCGAACTGGATTATTCTGTCCCTGTCTATTATTTGGGCGTAACGCTGAGAAAATAGAGCAAGGCAAGTCATCATGGAGAGAGCCCTGTATTTGTCACTGTATTTTCGTAGAAGGGGGAATTGGCCTTGCAGCTTCCACAGCATTCCTTGCTTGTACAAACACTCCTTTAGTTTGTGAAGGGCTTATTTGCACTTGGATGCTTTGTGCCACTTTGGCTAGTAACTACAGGATCTCACTTCAGAGGAAATATCATCTCCAGGTAAATTCTTTTTCCTATTGTCTTTCGGGTAAATTGGAAAGAAAAACCATATCTATATCTACAGCTGCACTAAACATCTCTCAACTCATTTATCAACAGATAACACTCTTGGGGTTGACACTTTTTAGAAGGATAAATTGCAGATAACACCTCTAACAACGACAAAGCTTTGGCTACATGAATCCTACTCTTCGAGGATTCATATTCATAGAAGTCTGACTAGATTTACACCGCCACGTTGGCTGCCTAACGCAACCCTCCTCTTTTACGCTGGCTTCGGGCAATGAAAAGATAAATAAGAAAGCACAACTCCTCGTGAATTGAGGAGAGCCAACCGCTAATAAATGAGTTGATGGGTGCTACGTGCTACTAAAGTTATAGATGAGGGGTTGTTTGGAATTTACCCGTATTTTTGTTTCACGGCTGATTTGCTTCATAGAGAAGTTACCCACTAGAATTTCATCAGTAGAAAGCGTCAATATCAGCATAAAGAAATAGATGATACATTTGAGTTATGAATAGATATCTTATTAATTACTCTGTGTCAAAAGCAGGAGTTGGAACTTAATAATGTTGTAAATGAATTTATTGCAGAACTCTCCGACTGATCCTTGCACGGTGCACTGCTGCCTCCACTGGTGTGCCATCTGCCAAGAACACCGGGAAATGAATAACCATCTGGAGAGCACCGACAAGTCGGAAACAATGGTGAGTCCGCCAGCGACGCAGGCGATGAACGCCGATGCCAACGAGGCCTCGGCATCCTCTGCTGCGGGTGACCAAGAGAGAACGCGCACCAGCCTTGAGCTCCATCCTTTGTAACCTTATCAGTTGCATATCTAGCTTCAGATTTAGAGAGTAGAGTGACTTGTAACTAAGGGCTTGTTTGTTTGCATGGAAGTAGCTATGAAGTAGGTGAAGTAGATGAAATAGGCGCCATTTCTGCTACTTCCGAGAAGAAAGTATGTTTGTTTATCTGAAAAAGCTATTTCCGGTACTTCCTTAGAAGCTGACGTGGCGCCTACGTGTCATATCTGTCTCTTGAATTTTTTTTCTCCCCTCAAAGCTCGGAAGTACCTCGGAAGTAGATGAAATTGAGTCAATTTAGGAATAAAATTATTTTTGTTATTATATGGATATTCTCATACTCTAAATAAAATCCCGAAAGATCATCTTTTTCTCTTCCTAACAATATTTCTAATTGCTACCAAACAAAAAAAAAGTTAATGAAGTGGAAGAAATATTATTTCCTCTACTTTCAAAAATTTACGAAACAAACAAAAAAGTAGTACTTCCACTACTTCGTACTTCATAATTTCAGAAGTAATAGATTTGATTTACATCTTACTTTTAATACTTCCTATCAACCAAACAGACCCTAATATTGTGTATATTATTGGCAATTGCAGAACTTTTTCAAGTAAACCTTCGAATGATGACTTTAAAGCGTTAGTCTATCTACTCCAGTGCAAGAATCTCAAGTCTGAACGGTCCTCGACTATGGAAGAATTTCTAAAATTTTCGGATTTTTCGTGTGTTTCGAATTTTAGGTTCTGAGCTACTTATATAGGTCCAGCCGTCCAGAAACAATCACAGAGTAGGTGTCCATATTCATTATACAATTTAAAGGATATAAGTTAGCTAAACACTAAATTTGTAGGTGCCCCTATAGTGTTGTTAACCCTATACAACTACGAAGGATTACTGTTGGAATTGAGTGGTATTTTTTTCCCTTCAGTTTTTGTGATGAAAATGAAAATGTTAATGTGCTGATATGAAAATGATATCGAAAAATCATTATGTGTTGAGATCTTTATGGTTATTGTATAAATAAAACTTTCTATTGCTAGAATATATTTCATATAAGTTATTAATTAATATACATAATTTCATATGTGCCCCCATAGGAAACATTTTCTAGATCTGTCCCAATCCACAATGGTCCGCCACCGACGTGCCAAGTGTAAAACGGGTCATCAATTAAAAAAAAATTATATGGATTTTTATTTATATAGATCTATGAAATATGGATAGTGATATAAGTGATAAAGAATACATATTTATGTGATAGATTAAAACTATTATTACCTTTTAAAAATTGTTTTGGAATTATTAGTAACAATAAGCAAATATAAAGAGCTCAATAAGATTCCAAAAAAAAAATTCCATAAGAGAGAGAGAGGAGAGGAACGAGTCAGTTGCCCAGCTTATATGGAACTTTTTAAGGTAGAAGACTAGAAAATGCAGAAAAATAGCATTGGGTGTAAGCATTTATCAGAGGAAGGAGGGGAGTGATAAGCAAAATGAGTGCATTGCGCGGAGATCCACGGCAGCCATCAGCGGAGAGACCCTACTCTCCACCGCCGATCGTCAGCGACGATCTCGATTTTAATGGCTTCACTGCCGTCGTCTTGGCAATCTCCGGCTACATGCTCCATGTAATGCTTATTTATCTTGATCTCTTCTTGAAATAGATCTTCTATAATAATGTTTTGATTCGCCTAGGATTGGTCCTTTATACATGCGCAGACTAATAGCCTTGCAATGTAAATGTCAGTTGCATACAACTAGTTAGTGTGACTATCGTCGCATAAAGTTGTAGCTGTAGTTGTAGATGTTTGTTTTGGAATATTAGATCTTTTGGACTTTTATGGGGGTTGGTTGCAACAGGTTACAACTTAAAACAACATTTACGTACAAATCTGCAAACAGGATGTAGCCGAAACGGACGTCTAAAAATGATAAGTTATTGAATAGAATTGAAGGTTGTTCTGCAACTGCGATTACAACTGTATTATTAGTTACAGACAGTAAATAGCTGCAACCGATTCATGAGTCACGATTTTGGAATGTAGAATACTATTTGGTGTTTCATTGATTGTCAGAAGAAGCATATTCAATTTGGATTGAAGTTTTTTAAGTTTTTATTTTTTATTTTAGTAGAATATCATAATTTGACTCTCAACTAATTTCAAATGCATTTTCATTAATGCAGAACAAGGTGTGGTTCTTCATCTCCATAATATTTAGTGTTAGATCGCTTGTGAACATGAAGCCTGGATCTAGCTGGAAGCAAAAAGCTGCGCCGTTGGTGTAAGCAAATTAAGGTTTTTAAGTACTATTATATCTTTTGTATCCACTAATATCCTTGTTTATATCCAAACGAAAACTATGCAGGTTTGCAGTACTGGGATTGGTACAGATCTACCAAGGTAAATTTGATCGATAATTCTTCAGTATTCTACCGCCATCAGCTTCAGCCTTCTGCATAATTTTCTAGCGTTCAGTAAAGTTTTTCAGGGGTATACAAATTTCAAATTTTGACAAAGAGCAGAAGAACCTGTAAACTTCAAGTGTTAATTTCATTTTTTTTTTCCGTGTAAATTTTAGTACCCTAGACCTATTGGGTATTTTTAGCTAAGGGAAAAGCTTGACAGTGATTGAATGCAATTTGATTGTCAATAGATTTTTTGTTTAGTAGAAACTTAGGAACTAAAATATACTGCATTGTTTGGTAAAACGGAGGGTATTTGTCTGCAACTAAAGGCATATGAAATGTGATATACTCATGATGTACATGAAATGTGACAAAACTCGATGCATATGAAATTGATATACTCAAGAGTTTTTGTTTCCGTGAAGCCTGTATCATATGACTCGAAATTGGGAGATTATAGAGGAAGAAACATAATATACAACCAACATGTACATTTTATGATATTGCTAAGTAAAACAAGCAGAAACATGTCAAATTCATTTACATCATATCAAATTCTACATAGTTAAACTCTCCACACACTAGTTGATATATACAATGGATATGTGTCCGGTCAAAACTTTCGCGGAGTTGTTTTAGATTAAGATTACAATCAGAATGCACAAACTTTTTATTATTAAAACCGATCACGAATTTTCTATAGAGTCTAAGAGAAAATCAACATCTGGGGTTACCACCACACTCTTGGGGACGTCGCATAGAACACAACAGTGCTTTTCTTTAACATTGATCACTGCAGCATTTTGGGCAGAGCTAAAATTCTCCCCAGCTGAAACCTGTGCAAGGTTGAAACTATCAGTATCAGTAGCATGAATCACAATTATCTACATAAAAATACGATCAATTACAGACCCCTTGTACCATCATCCAGTTGTGGATAGACCCCTGTAGTGCTGTTTATGTGATAGATTAAAACTATTATTACCTTTTAAAAATTGTTTTGGAATTATTAGTAACAATAAGCAAATATAAAGAGCTCAATAAGATTCCAAAAAAAAAAAAAATTCCATAAGAGAGGAGAGAGGAGAGGAACGAGTCAGTTGCCCAGCTTATATGGAACTTTTTAAGGTAGAAGACTAGAAAATGCAGAAAAATAGCATTGGGTGTAAGCATTTATCAGAGGAAGGAGGGGAGTGATAAGCAAAATGAGTGCATTGCGCGGAGATCCACGGCAGCCATCAGCGGAGAGACCCTACTCTCCACCGCCGATCGTCAGCGACGATCTCGATTTTAATGGCTTCACTGCCGTCGTCTTGGCAATCTCCGGCTACATGCTCCATGTAATGCTTATTTATCTTGATCTCTTCTTGAAATAGATCTTCTATAATAATGTTTTGATTCGCCTAGGATTGGTCCTTTATACATGCGCAGACTAATAGCCTTGCAATGTAAATGTCAGTTGCATACAACTAGTTAGTGTGACTATCGTCGCATAAAGTTGTAGCTGTAGTTGTAGATGTTTGTTTTGGAATATTAGATCTTTTGGACTTTTATGGGGGTTGGTTGCAACAGGTTACAACTTAAAACAACATTTACGTACAAATCTGCAAACAGGATGTAGCCGAAACGGACGTCTAAAAATGATAAGTTATTGAATAGAATTGAAGGTTGTTCTGCAACTGCGATTACAACTGTATTATTAGTTACAGACAGTAAATAGCTGCAACCGATTCATGAGTCACGATTTTGGAATGTAGAATACTATTTGGTGTTTCATTGATTGTCAGAAGAAGCATATTCAATTTGGATTGAAGTTTTTTAAGTTTTTATTTTTTATTTTAGTAGAATATCATAATTTGACTCTCAACTAATTTCAAATGCATTTTCATTAATGCAGAACAAGGTGTGGTTCTTCATCTCCATAATATTTAGTGTTAGATCGCTTGTGAACATGAAGCCTGGATCTAGCTGGAAGCAAAAAGCTGCGCCGTTGGTGTAAGCAAATTAAGGTTTTTAAGTACTATTATATCTTTTGTATCCACTAATATCCTTGTTTATATCCAAACGAAAACTATGCAGGTTTGCAGTACTGGGATTGGTACAGATCTACCAAGGTAAATTTGATCGATAATTCTTCAGTATTCTACCGCCATCAGCTTCAGCCTTCTGCATAATTTTCTAGCGTTCAGTAAAGTTTTTCAGGGGTATACAAATTTCAAATTTTGACAAAGAGCAGAAGAACCTGTAAACTTCAAGTGTTAATTTCATTTTTTTTTTCCGTGTAAATTTTAGTACCCTAGACCTATTGGGTATTTTTAGCTAAGGGAAAAGCTTGACAGTGATTGAATGCAATTTGATTGTCAATAGATTTTTGTTTAGTAGAAACTTAGGAACTAAAATATACTGCATTGTTTGGTAAAACGGAGGGTATTTGTCTGCAACTAAAGGCATATGAAATGTGATATACTCATGATGTACATGAAATGTGACAAAACTCGATGCATATGAAATTGATATACTCAAGAGTTTTGTTTCCGTGAAGCCTGTATCATATGACTCGAAATTGGGAGATTATAGAGGAAGAAACATAATATACAACCAACATGTACATTTTATGATATTGCTAAGTAAAACAAGCAGAAACATGTCAAATTCATTTACATCATATCAAATTCTACATAGTTAAACTCTCCACACACTAGTTGATATATACAATGGATATGTGTCCGGTCAAAACTTTCGCGGAGTTGTTTTAGATTAAGATTACAATCAGAATGCACAAACTTTTTATTATTAAAACCGATCACGAATTTTCTATAGAGTCTAAGAGAAAATCAACATCTGGGGTTACCACCACACTCTTGGGGACGTCGCATAGAACACAACAGTGCTTTTCTTTAACATTGATCACTGCAGCATTTTGGGCAGAGCTAAAATTCTCCCCAGCTGAAACCTGTGCAAGGTTGAAACTATCAGTATCAGTAGCATGAATCACAATTATCTACATAAAAATACGATCAATTACAGACCCCTTGTACCATCATCCAGTTGTGGATAGACCCCCTGTAGTGCTGTTTTGGTGGATAGACCCCTTATATTATAGCCCAATTGTGGATAAACTCCCCGAATGATTTTTTTTTTAAATTTTATTTTTCTCTTTTACCCTTAGTAGATCTATTTGTCCAAAAATAAATAAATAAATAAATCTCTTTCTGAGGGTAAAAGAGTCAAAAAGTTCACTTAGAGGTTCTATCTGCAACAATGGAACTACAGGGCGTATATCGACAATTGGGCAATTGTACAGGGGGTTTATCCACAGTTAGCCCTATTAACAAGTAGAAACCAGTGGGAAACTGGATTCTTTGTTTTACTTACATCAAAGAGCGCATCTCCAAACTTCATCTTAATCGTTCCGCTCTTGTATACCAACATTTTTCCTATACCGCCTGATGGGAGGTCCCTCAAAGTGCATCCAGTTGGCCTACTGCCTCTCCTTTGGCCCTCTGCAGTAGCGGTGCCTGGTTTAGCCAATGGAAGACCTGCAGGTAACTGGAAAAGGAACATCGGAGGCTCTGTGCTTGTTCCCTGTCAAATAGCAATATTAAATAGATTATTAGGTCATTCTATGATTGTGATATTCTCGTAAGTAATATATTTCCGATTGTATAATATAGAAATGAACCATGCTTCGTGTTAGAAGTGAACCATGCTTCATGAATATCTGTAGAAGTTTCGGATCATTAAACTTCATCTACGTCATCAGGATTTAGCTAATCCTCATTCATAGTTTTTGGAACATAAAATATCAATTTTCTTTCATCATTACATATATGACATATTCTATGAATCCATGTAGAAGGTAACTTAGCTAACTATTTGGTATGATAGGAAATGAAAAATTGCAGCCTTACATATACGATATTAAAAAAAAACCCGATAAGAAACATTGGTGTCCTAACGAAAACCTGTTTCTAATTATTTTACCATGAAGGAATGAAATACATGCCTTGATAGAGTAAGGAATTTCATAATATACATTTAGGAGAAGTTCTGCTTATGAGAGATGCGAACCTTTAGACCAAGATCTTCAGCAGGGGAGACGGGCATATTATCTCTACTGGTTGAGTCCTCACCAAATTCCTCTTTGTCAAAAATTTCTGAAGCAAACAACGTGCAATTTGAGTTATGGTCCTTTCAGAGACTACCTAAAAAAACCACATGGTAATCATTTATACCAGGGTCTCCCGAATATGGCCTCCTCAAGGGAAGTGTGACAGGATAATCAGAATGAGCATAGTCCTACATGAACAACCATCAAAAACAAAATCATAACTACATTTTGAAAGGGTATATGAAAAGAAAGTGGTAAGGTTCTCCACTCACTCACCCATGGCTCAACATATTCCTTTACTGTTGGTATTGACATAACAGAATCATCTGGAGAAAGAAAAGAAAACAATTACGAGCGAATAAAAGGAAATGTCAGAGACGGAGGATAAGAAGCCAAAGGTGTACCTTCATGAATGTTTTCAGTAACTTCACTTTTAGAAATATTCAATGTTGTAAATGAACTTTTAGGATTGCCAAATGACCTGGCGAGTGATGAGCTTTCACGTCCAAAGGCAACTTGAACAGGGGCAGCTGCAATCACAAGGGGAACAAAAAAGGAATTGTCTATCATGAATTTATTATTGGCAACCATTCTTATCAGAACTATTAGGACAGCTAAAGGCTTCATCCAGTTATGAGAAAAGTTAGATCAAGAATTGCATCCATCTCAAAACTCTCATTTCAGCCCACTCATTCTGAACATAGCACTGGTGGTTGTATAGTCATTGAATAGATGATAAAACTTTGCATTTCCTATTTCTCCAACATTTCCCCCCATCAGTTTCATGGGTATTCAATGATAATCAATAAAAGAGCACTAATGGAATATGATGAGAGAAGTGGATATGAAATTGAGACAAACTATATCATTTATATGTTTAAGAATCAGGGTTTTGGTGCCAATAAAATGTATTATAGTAGAACAAGCTGACAGAAAATTCATCAAAGAAACAAGCTCAGGTTACTCTGCCTAGAACAACACAGATGTGACATTTCAAGGGGAACAAATTCATACAAATCATCGCCAAAACTTGAACCTGTTTTACTGCTTGACAACCGGTTAGAGATACCCTAATGAGTTGCAAGTTATAATACTAGCTTGATGGGTTCAAATAAAAAGATGAGCAGAGGTCATTAATTCGTCAAATAATTTTGTTCCTAAACATGGCAAATATAAACAATATCAGAAACATGTATAAATACAGACAATTATGTTCACACTTACATTTTCTCTCCTCCCTAGGCTTCCTCCCAAAACTGTTTTCATTCTGTCAAGAAATCCTCCATCCGAATAAGTCATTAGAATCAAAATTCACATGAAGATGCAAATGCTCAATTACCTTTGCATTGTTGAGCCTCGCTAGCAGCTCCTTATCAATGCGATTGTCTTCTGGTGCCCTACACAAAGCTCAAGCAAGATACACTTTTAAGTTCTAAACCAAACAAAAAGAAATTAATCTAATGAAGACGACTGCAATATGCGACAAGAAAGTACTTTTTGCTCGCAACTTTTTTTGTTAGCTTCCTCGGAGGTTTTTTCGGCGCGAATTTCTGCAAATAACCATATTTCAAAAATAAAAGTTCGAAAAAGTAAAACAGGGTTATTTACCTATATATATCCACAAATTAACCATCTTTGCAGGTTTGCCCCAAATTCTACCACTGTGCAAATACCAACGACTTAATTTTGGGGTATTTTAGCTCAATGTTATAGAATTGGGGTTAGTTAGCAAACATCAAGTTCGATAAAAAAAAAACCCTAATGATAAATAAATCTATCATAAAGTTCAAAAGAATTAGTGAGCCTCACCATTTTAGGAACAGGAGCTGAAGCATCACCATCTTCTTCCCTCTTCATTTCTCAGAAATTTCCTAAATTTCATTAAAAATAATAAGAAATTAATTCAAAGAAATTAAGGTCAATTTCACAATAGAGATCATAATAAGAAGTAAACCTCGGAGCAAGGGCAGTTCGATAACAAAGAGCAGTAAATTTTGAAACCCTAGTTTTATTGAGGAACAAGAAACGAGAATTTAGGGTTTTGGGGATTTCAACGGGTGGATTGAGAAAGTACCGGACTAGATCGAACACTTAAATCGGATTTAGTATTCGATTCTGATCTCAACGCGCGTACCCGAAACGGACTCTTTAGGATCCGACCCGCTCCTGAATCTAACTGCTGTGACTGAGAGAAAGGGTAAATTTCACAAGACCCCCTGAACTTTGAAGTGATTTGCACAAAGGGGCTATGTACTTTAAAATTTAGAGAAAATCACCAAAAATCTATCTATACTACTATATTAACAACCAAGTGAGGGCATAAAAATGCCAAAGAATGAAGGGTATTTTCTTCTTTCCATTGTAGTTGATCTAGAGGGTAACTTGATAATTTTGTAAGGAAGATTTTTTTCCTTTCTACTTTTTCTTTTGCTCTTTCTTTCTTCTAGAACATTCTAAGTTATCTCATGTCATAAAATAAGAATGGAGCCTACACAATCACATATCCATTACATTTGGGTTAAAAGATAGAAAAGAGAAATTGATGAACTTTTAATAACAATAAATATATTTAAATTTGAAAAATGAGGTTATACTTTAATCAACTACTGTCGGTACTACCATAAAGAGAATAGTGTGTACGTGAGAAAATTATTGGATAAAAGAGAATATCAAGTTAAAAATGATAATTCCTCAAAACTATATTTTCCTCTCTTTCCAAGACCGCTATTGAATATACTCTCCTTTCAAATAAAATAAAAATTATTTTCTCATTGTTTATGAAATTTAAAGAACATAAAAGAATATATTTTTTCATCACGTGCATTTGGACGTGTCATATTTCTAGTACTTTTTTAGAAAGGATGAGATACAAACATATATGTAATATACATATATTTTGTGAGAAAATCCCCAAAGTTTTGGGGTTGGTTTCACAAAACTTTGGAGAGAGAATAGAGTAAAACGAGAAACAATAATATTTGGAAGAAAGTTTTGTTTTATGGTTTTGCTGAGAGAGAAAGTTTTACTTAAGGGTGTGTTTGGCAAACACCCTAAAACTAGTCCAATACTGATCCTGGCCTGGTCCTAAACTAAACAGATTTTCTTTTGGTCCAGAGGGAGGTGGACAAAAAAATCGGTTTTAGGGACCAATTTTAGCATTAAAAGAACTGGGTCAATGCTGACCACATTTTACCCAAACACATTTCTTCTCAAATTGAGGCTAGGGCTAAACCTAGCCCCATTTTGAAGAATTGCTAAACAGGAGCTTAGATCGTACTTCATTAAGTCAAACTTAAGAATATTAGGAAGAAAGTTTTGTTTTATGGTTTTGCTGAGCGAGAAGGTTTTACTTTTCATTAAGTCAAACTTATTTTATATATATATATATATATATATATATATATATAGAGAGAGAGAGAGAGAGAGCAATATGGAGGAACTTGGTACCAATCAAAAGTTTTTGTGCTTGGTAGTGAGGTGGTTCATTTTCATCTATTCATTCAAATGGGGGGTCCACATTCACATGAGTTGGAGAGTGGATGGGAATGAGACACCTCACTACTAAGCATAAAATTTATGTTTGGTACCAAGTTCCTACATTTTTCTCATATATATATATATATATATATATATATATATATATATATATATATATATATATATATATATATATATATATATATATATAGAACAAATCTCTATAAACTTAAGTTTATAGGAATAATCATACACTAACTTTCTATCCATTGATGTTGCCTTGGGATCCATGAGCGATATGAAGCCCATTTTGAGATTTGTGCATCTTTTGATGGCACAAATCTAAAAACAACATCAATAGATAAAAAAGTTGGTGTATACTATTCCTATAAACTTAAGTTTATAGGAGATTTGCTCTATATATATATATATATATATATATATATATATATATATATATATATATATATATATATATATATATATATATATATATATATATATATAGAACAAATCTCCTATAAACTTAAGTTTATAGGAATAATCATACACTAACTTTCTATCCATTGATGTTGCCTTGGGATCCATGAGCGATATGAAGCCCATTTTGAGATTTGTGCATCTTTTGATGGCACAAATCTAAAAACAACATCAATAGATAAAAAAGTTGGTGTATACTATTCCTATAAACTTAAGTTTATAGGAGATTTACTCTATATATATATATATATATATATATATATATATATATATATATATATATATATATATATATATATATATATATGAATGATGTATATGGTAGCTCATTTTGCTAAATGAGCTACTAAGAGATAGAGTGGTAGGACCACACCTTTTAATGTGACTAGAAGGTGAGTCTCACCATTACTACATTTCTAGAAATTTCTCATTTAATAAAATAAATATATATATATATATATATATATATATATATATATATATATATATATATATATATATATATATATATATATATATATATATATATATATATAGGTAAATATGATTCTAAGGAGCCACCTTAGATTGAATCTAAGGATGCACCTTCAAAATTATGTTATATGCAATCAATTTACTTGATCCACTCCGTTCATTTTGATCTATATGTTTTGGATGGTGTATAAACAAAAAATTAGGCATATTTGGTTGTAGTTACTCATGCATCAAGTGATTGTAAAATTAATGGTTTTACAACAATACAACTAAAGTGACAATGAAAAATATGTGTTAGAAGTATTGAAACATCATGATTTTTATTTTATAGATATTTTAAGATATTTAGATCATGATGAATGGAGCGGATCGTCCATTGAAATAGCCCAATCCATGCATCGAGAGGTGCATCCTTAGATTCAATCTAAGGTGGCTCCTTAGAATTATATTTCCCATATAAGTCTAAAAACATTGTCATGAATATATAGTTGCGACTTTGTAGTTTGTACAGTCTTCCATTGGTTTTGTATCTCAAAGTGCTCAGGTATATATGGTCCGGTATCTGAATATTTAGCAAGTTTTACTCATCATTTGAAGGAAATTCAAACTTGATCTAAGACGTTCATGTATCTAAAGCTAGTTTAATGTAGAAAAATGTTGATATGTTGCTTGTCCAGGTTATATAGTGCGTAATCAACAAAATACATATATCTCTGAAAATATTAGATGTTGTTGGTCAGAATATTTTAGCATCAAATCTTGAAAGGTTGATATGAATCAATAAGACCTTCCTAGTTTTTACCAGTATTATTTGATGTGAAACGAAGTCAATATTGAAAGATGATGATGACTACAAATTGAAGTATCACCACACTATAGAACAAGAGTCCTAGGGCATCATAGTCACTAGAAAAGAAATCACCAATTAAATCAGTGGAAATTATAATGATGATGATGATGGTAACTATGATTACAGTTGATCATCACCATACTACAAGAAGTCTCCTAGGACATCATAAACACTCGATACACACACGGAGAAATTTTGAAAACCAACCGTTTTGAAAAAATTAGGCATATTTGGTTGTAGTTACTCATGCATCAAGTGATTGTAAAATTAATGGTTTTACAACAATACAACTAAAGTGACAATGAAAAATATGTGTTAGAAGTATTGAAACATCATGATTTTTATTTTATAGATATTTTAAGATATTTAGATCATGATGAATGGAGCGGATCGTCCATTGAAATAGCCCAATCCATGCATCGAGAGGTGCATCCTTAGATTCAATCTAAGGTGGCTCCTTAGAATTATATTTCCCATATAAGTCTAAAAACATTGTCATGAATATATAGTTGCGACTTTGTAGTTTGTACAGTCTTCCATTGGTTTTGTATCTCAAAGTGCTCAGGTATATATGGTCCGGTATCTGAATATTTAGCAAGTTTTACTCATCATTTGAAGGAAATTCAAACTTGATCTAAGACGTTCATGTATCTAAAGCTAGTTTAATGTAGAAAAATGTTGATATGTTGCTTGTCCAGGTTATATAGTGCGTAATCAACAAAATACATATATCTCTGAAAATATTAGATGTTGTTGGTCAGAATATTTTAGCATCAAATCTTGAAAGGTTGATATGAATCAATAAGACCTTCCTAGTTTTTACCAGTATTATTTGATGTGAAACGAAGTCAATATTGAAAGATGATGATGACTACAAATTGAAGTATCACCACACTATAGAACAAGAGTCCTAGGGCATCATAGTCACTAGAAAAGAAATCACCAATTAAATCAGTGGAAATTATAATGATGATGATGATGGTAACTATGATTACAGTTGATCATCACCATACTACAAGAAGTCTCCTAGGACATCATAAACACTCGATACACACACGGAGAAATTTTGAAAACCAACCGTTTTGAAAAAAAATTAGGCAAAAACGACCGTTTAAAAACAAAATTAGCAAAACCGACCGTTTTGGTCGATTTTCTTGAAGAAATGCGGGACTAGTAGTCCCGCAATTAAGCCCCGCTAACCAATCATTAGTCATCGCTAATCCACCATTAGCGGTGACTAATGATGGTTAGCCTAATTACGCGGGACTAGTAGTCCCGCAATTAAGCCCCGCTAACCAATCATTAGTCATCGCTAATCCACCATTAGCGGTGACTAATGATGGTTAGCCTAATTACGCGGGACTAGTAGTCCCGCAATTAAGCCCCGCTAACCAATCATTAGTCATCGCTAATCCACCATTAGCGGTGACTAATGATGGTTAGCCTAATTACGCGGGACTAGTAGTCCCGCAATTAAGCCCCGCTAACCAATCATTAGTCATCGCTAATCCACCATTAGCGGTGACTAATGATGGTTAGCCTAATTACGCGGGACTAGTAGTCCCGCAATTAAGCCCCGCTAACCAATCATTAGTCATCGCTAATCCACCATTAGCGGTGACTAATGATGGTTAGCCTAATTACGCGGGACTAGTAGTCCCGCAATTAAGCCCCGCTAACCAATCATTAGTCATCGCTAATCCACCATTAGCGGTGACTAATGATGGTTAGCCTAATTACGCGGGACTAGTAGTCCCGCAATTAAGCCCCGCTAACCAATCATTAGTCATCGCTAATCCACCATTAGCGGTGACTAATGATGGTTAGCCTAATTACGCGGGACTAGTAGTCCCGCAATTAAGCCCCGCTAACCAATCATTAGTCATCGCTAATCCACCATTAGCGGTGACTAATGATGGTTAGCCTAATTACGCGGGACTAGTAGTCCCGCAATTAAGCCCCGCTAACCAATCATTAGTCATCGCTAATCCACCATTAGCGGTGACTAATGATGGTTAGCCTAATTACGCGGGACTAGTAGTCCCGCAATTAAGCCCCGCTAACCAATCATTAGTCATCGCTAATCCACCATTAGCGGTGACTAATGATGGTTAGCCTAATTACGCGGGACTAGTAGTCCCGCAATTAAGCCCCGCTAACCAATCATTAGTCATCGCTAATCCACCATTAGCGGTGACTAATGATGGTTAGCCTAATTACGCGGGACTAGTAGTCCCGCAATTAAGCCCCGCTAACCAATCATTAGTCATCGCTAATCCACCATTAGCGGTGACTAATGATGGTTAGCCTAATTACGCGGGACTAGTAGTCCCGCAATTAAGCCCCGCTAACCAATCATTAGTCATCGCTAATCCACCATTAGCGGTGACTAATGATGGTTAGCCTAATTACGCGGGACTAGTAGTCCCGCAATTAAGCCCCGCTAACCAATCATTAGTCATCGCTAATCCACCATTAGCGGTGACTAATGATGGTTAGCCTAATTACGCGGGACTAGTAGTCCCGCAATTAAGCCCCGCTAACCAATCATTAGTCATCGCTAATCCACCATTAGCGGTGACTAATGATGGTTAGCCTAATTACGCGGGACTAGTAGTCCCGCAATTAAGCCCCGCTAACCAATCATTAGTCATCGCTAATCCACCATTAGCGGTGACTAATGATGGTTAGCCTAATTACGCGGGACTAGTAGTCCCGCAATTAAGCCCCGCTAACCAATCATTAGTCATCGCTAATCCACCATTAGCGGTGACTAATGATGGTTAGCCTAATTACGCGGGACTAGTAGTCCCGCAATTAAGCCCCGCTAACCAATCATTAGTCATCGCTAATCCACCATTAGCGGTGACTAATGATGGTTAGCAGTTCTAATTGCACGGGACTAGTAGTCCCGCAATTAAGCCCCGCTAACCAATCATTAGTCATCGCTAATCCACCATTAGCGGTGACTAATGATGGTTAGAGTTCTAATTGCACGGGACTAGTAGTCCCGCAATTAAGCCCCGCTAACCAATCATTAGTCATCGCTAATCCACCATTAGCGGTGACTAATGATGGTTATTGAGCCTAATTACGCGGGACTAGTAGTCCGTGCATTTCTGCGGGACTACTAGTCGTGCAATTCAAACAAAATCGACCGTTTTGGTCGATTTTTGATGATTTTTAAGCGATGGATTTATGAAACCTAAACAATTGAAAAAAATTTCCTACACACACACACACACACACACACACACACACACACACACATATATATATATATATATATATAGTAAAGGCTCTATGAACTTAAGTTCATAATGAATAGTGGTGCACCAACTTTTTATCCACTCATCTTGCCTTGAGATTTGTGATGCACAAATCTCAAAATGGCCTTATATCTTTCACGGATCCCAAAGCAAGATGAGTGGTTAGAAAAGTTGGTGCATATGCTCATTATGAACTTAAGTTCATATATATATATATATATATATATATATATATATATATATATATATATATATATATATATATATATATATATATATATCACCAATTAAATCATTGAAAAGTAGAATTACATGTAATACCAAAGTTACATGCCCACTGCCAACTCTTTTCATCAATTCACTTAAAATACTATAAGAACCAACAAGTAGAATAATTGGAGATGGATTATCATAATGAGCTCTTGTAATTGCAATGTTATACTACTCTACAAAATGTTGAGGTGCCTCAAAGGTATTTAAAAAAAAGATTTTGGTTCTTGAGTAAGATAAAGATTATATATCTGACATCTCCTGCTTCGATCTATTCATTTTCTGATCATCTTCAAGAACTCGAGTTTTTATATCAGATAGCGATCCATCACCCTAAAACATAAATATGCACAAAATTAATGGCTTGTGAGCTGTCTAGTTATATGCATAACTGAAAGTGGGTAGGCATTAAAAAAAAAGGACAAAAGCTTGATGTATGTCTATTAGCCCTTAAAGAAATGATGGCACAAATGTTTTCATTCACAATTTTAAGTGAGCTCATTATAACTTGCAAGGAACAAAGCCATTCATATCGTATAGGTCCTAGTGAATAGAGGGATGAGAGATCTATAGAAATTATTTGCTTTGGATCACATGCTTCTTAATTATTATTTCCAAATTCTACAAAATGCTTCTCATAACTTACATACAAGGTGTACAGCTTGAAAATGCAACCATAATAATCACTAACATCCTAACAGTGTTATTAGTTTCCGAAAAAGTAATTGAAAAAGAGTTTTATAAGTAAGTAATGTATCAAATTTCTTGGCAAAAGACAATTCAGAAATGGTGAGCACTTCTTCACAAGCCTCTCTCAAAACCTTTTTTTTTAGTAGAAAAACAAGGGAAACATCCCTGTTCATTTCATTAATAGTAGATGAACTTTGACACGAGATAGTGTCTGTACAAAAGTATAACTAGAAACATAGCCTTTCTCTCTAGTTTGTTCATAGGACTTTCTCTACAACCAGATCAACGAGGGTGGCGAGAGGACCATAGCCATCATCCACCACAAGCACTGATATGGTTGTGGCCCAAAGCCAGCCCTACCAGAGCAAAACCGATATGAGAAAGGAAAGTTTCTAGACTAATAACAAGGAAAAAAATTATAACATTTTAGTTACAAAGAAACCCCTATAATGTTTGTTGCAAGAGACAAGTTTCAGATGTGATTTGCTAAAGCTGAAGATCCCATAAATCCCAAAAAGACAATTTGCTGCGGCTTTGGCTTTAGAGGCCTCGGTGCATGTGAGATTCCTGTTGTTGTTCCCTCCTCAACTCTCTTTCCTCTTCTCGAGCTGATTGTGCATTATGATCCATATGACTGGGATGGCTGATATGAATCATCGGAGGTCCCTTATCTGTCATTGCCGCCCTTATAGTATCAGCAGTCTTTCCTGAAGCGGAGCCTGTCCATTCATTAACAAAGTGAGTAGCAGTGTTAATGATATTTTCCATACACGTATTGGTGTTTTTGAAGATTTTGTTATTGCGTGCACGCCATATGCACCAACAAACAGTGGGAAATATAGATTTCCAAATGGTTCTGTGCTTGGGGGTTAAAACAAAATGACCTTTGGAGTGGATGAGATCATGCAAGCTGTTCGGCCAGTCATTATGATGAAATATACCTCTGTAGAAGTCCCATATATTTGCTGCAAACTGGCATTTGAGAAAGAGGTGTTCTGAGTCTTCCAATGCATTATGGCAAAAGGAACAAGTTTGGTCCCCCTGCCACCCCTTCCTGCTAAGTAGGACTTTAGTGTTGAGTATGTTATGTGCTAACAACCAGTAGAAAAACTTAACTCTGAGAGGGAAGATAGATTTCCATATTGATGATGAGATGGAGGAGTTAACTCCTCCTCTCACTGAGAACTTGTAGAGAGAATTAACAGTGAACTCCCCTGTGTTGGATAGCATCCACGTTGGGGAATCAGAAACATTTGGCTCTTCAGAGACGTTGAAGGTGGACAAAAATAGGAGCAGCTTTTGCTTGTCTAGTATTTGCTGATCTTGGTTAGGTCTCCTAAGTGTGGGGTGCCATGTCCAAATCCCATTGTGGAAATAGCCTTGACTGGATATCGATACATTGTGAGACATGGCCAACTCATAAGCATGAGGGAAGAGACTACTCAGGGAGTTTTCTCCAACCCATCTGTCCTCCCAAAATCTAATACTTGTTCCATCTCCCAAATTCCATCTGATGCAGCTAACAAAAGGCTCTCTTAAGCTAGTAATACTATTCCAAAACAGAGAGTTTGCTTGGCTATATGATGAGTAGTGAATAGCGTGAGATCTACGTTTGTAGAGAGCTGATAGCATGGAGCCAACAAAAGACTGCTTTTTAGTAGCATGTCATAACCACTTAGAAAGGAGAGAGTTGTTTAGGCTTCTAAGGTCAATGACACCTAACCCCTTCACTCTTTGATTTGCATACAATTTTCCATTTCACTAGGCATTTAATAGCCTTGTACTCAGCCGAACCTCCCCAAAGAAAATTTTTCCTTACTCTATCAATAGAGTCAATGAGCTAATCAAGGAGTTTATACAATGACATGTAATAAAGCGGCAGAGAGGATAGAACTGCATTGGTCAGAATTAATCGACCACCCATAGATAAGTTGGACCCCTTCCAAAGAGAGAGTTTAGATTTGACCTTTCAATAAGAGGCTGCCAGTCATTCCTCTTGATCTTATCACATCTCAAAGGCAGTCCAAGATAGGTGAGAGGTAATTGCTCCTGCTTACAGGCTAGAGCATCTGCTAGCCTGACTCCTCGTTCATTGATTTGTCCAAAATAGACCAGGGAAGTTTTAGCATAGTTATGCTAAGGCCTGAAACATTTTCAAAGAGGTAGAAAATGGCTTTGAGGATAGATAAGTTTCTGAGGTTAGCCTTAGCAAAGATGAGGGTGTCATCAGTAAATTGAAGAGATCTTATGGAGGCAATGGCGTTTGGAAGAGGGAGAGGAGATAGGTTACCATCCTCTACATTGTTACGAATCATTTTATTTAGAACATCAGCTACAAGAATGAAAAGCATGGAGAGAGAGGATCTCCCTGCCTCGGACTTCTTTTACAAGAGATAGGAGGAGTGAGGGATCCATTAACCATAATAGCACATTTTGATGATGTGAGAATGACTGAGATCCACATGCACTATTTGATGCCAAAGCCCCTGTGTTTGAGAAGGTCAAGAAGAAAATCAAAGCTGACACAGTCAAAGGCTTCGGCGAAGTCCACCTTGATCATGACCACCTCTTTCTTGGGCTTAGTGCACCTGTGGATAATCTCATGAGCTATCAAGATAGAATCAAGGGTGGATTTGCCGCTCTGAAAAGCAGATTGAGAATTGTCAACCAGAGATGAGAGTAGAGGAGATAGTCTGTTGGATAGGACCTTAGTGAAAATCTTGAAAATACAGTTACATTGATCCTAGAACACAGATGATGATATTAATTACATAATATCAAATGTTAACTTAATGTAAGAGTTCAAAAGGACATACAGGAGCTCTGGTTCTAGTTTAAGCAATGATGACCTATTAATTACAAGCTCTTACATTGATCCTAGAACACGGATGATGATATTAATTACATAATATCAAATATTAACTTATTCGAATAAGACGTGAATTATGATCAAATCCAATTTGTGGTGCATTATAAACATGGTCTAGTTCACTTAAATTATTCTGAAAAAAAAATTATAAGTGACCTAGAGAATTGATCATCACGGTTTAAAGAGACTTTTAGCTAATCCTTTGATGCTATGCATCCATTAATTATTTCCTCTTGATGGTCTAGAAGTCATCTCAATAAAAATACCCTTGAAGAAACTTTTAGAGACTAAACACAATCAAGTAGCATATGAAACAATCTCTGAAATTTTCTTGACTGCCTTTTATAATGTTTGGGGGGTTTATTCCGAAATTTGGTACCATGAAATGTGCTGCATAAATCTAGCAAAATGAACTCTCAAATTAATGTTTGAATGAAGTGTATCAGCAACATATTATAGTCTGGGTGATAAAATCATGGGGATTATTACTCTTTTCATATCTCAAATAGATAACTATACATGTATCATATGTTCTTAGATATTTTGGAACGATTAGTACAAAAAGAACACATGATTATATACAAAAAGAATGAGAGAAAGAAAATTAAAAAAGCATATGGTATGCATACATGGAGGGCTCTCATAACTGAGAACCAATTGTGAAATAGTGTTGCATCAATTATTATCTTGAAGCTTAATTATGTACACATTCTAGAAGACAACATAATCAAACTAATGAATTTAATATCTTTGGAGAAATAGTAAGAATTTACTACAAAGTAAACTAATTTTGAGATTAGCTAGCTCATGCAATATCAATTTACTTCATAGAAATCCATATATGAATGACTAGATCTCTTCAAAATAAGTAATATGGAAATCTAGGAAAATCCTACACACATATAGAAGTCCATATTCAACGAGAAATAGAACTTTCTACTTGAACATAAATGAATTTACTGAGTATCTAGTTTAACAAAAGCTAGCTAGCTAGTATAAATATAGATGCAAACTTACCATTGAAGCCATGATCAAAATAATAGTGACCTTCCTCAAAAAAAATAAAATAAAATAAAAATAAAAACAATAGTGACCAAATCGAGAAACAAACTCTAGTCTCACGCACCGTACTCAAATAAGTGAGTGAATTAGGTAGAGGCTGGTCATGGTGGAGAAGATGGGCACATGAAGAACAATCTGATCAGCTCAATATGATGATGATGATGAGGATGATGATGATGAGAGAGAGAGAGAGAGAGAGAGAGAGAGAGAGAGAGAGAGAGTTGTAGGCTAGATAATAATGCACGTGCCCTGCTTCTCCACCCTGCCCAACCTACCTCTCAATGCTAAAAACTGAACATGCCAGTCCCTGGTCATACCCACAATTTATATAGATTCTTGCTTCACTTATATTTCTCTCTCATGCTCAGTTTATTTTCCCTCTCTTTAGCCTATACTTTGGCTAGGTACAACACTAATTAATAAAGACCGCTAGTCATGGCTTAATAAGATGCCAACCTAGCTAACTTGCATGGTAGGGTCCAAGGACAGCAAATTTGTGCCAAGGATAGCACTGTGACATTGAGAGGGCATCTTAGTAACATCCCGGAGATCCGTTTAGGGTTGCGGTCTTGACGATGTGTCGCTATTGGCAGGTGACACGTGTAACGGGACGGATAGAGTAATTATTAATGAGATAAGAGTTTGTGAAACCTATCACTATTGGATCAAAAGAGATGTGACATTGTGATATAGATACTGATAATATTCATTGTTCAAATCAAAATTGGAAGTTAGGTTTGTGAAGAGATTTGCGTTGTCCTTTCATTACTTGGTCTAAATTCAAAGGAAAACAACTCATGAGCTATTTCTATGAAGGATCGTATAGGAGTTGAAATTTCAATAGTAGACCATAAAGGAAATTGGTTATTCAGTTCTTGGTTTCAAAAGACAGGCCATCTTAATTTTATGATTTGATTTATCATCAATTACTCTTATGACGTTTGGTGGGCTATATAGTGTTTCTTTTCTTCTGTGCTTGTCACATAAATTTTACATTCAAACTCTCATGTTAGATCCAAAAATTAAGTGTACATCATGTACATGTTTCATTCTTTAATTAATTTTTAAGTAGTCACTCCGCATATGCCCACACTCATCCAAACCCAAATTTAATATCTTTACATATTTCCAGAAAATCTTCGTTAATTAATTTTTAAGTAGTCACTCCACATATTTAAATTATTAAAACAACTTTACCATTAATTAAGTATGCAATATAAATAGAGGTAAAAAAGTAAGCAATATAAATAGTATTTTTGTCTTTTAATATTTCCTCTTATCGTATATATCTCTCTCCTCCTTTTGTTCTTCTCCTTTTTTTTCACTTCATGTATGTTATGTATTTTTTTTCTAATCAATAAATTCCCTCAACATCCTCCCCGATTTCTCAAGAAAATTAAAAAAAAAGAAAAAAAAAAGATGTCCTATGTGCTATTGAAACATGTGGAATACAGTAGATCTTATTACCAATTAGGAATATTCAAAGTTCGTCACCAAATTAAAATAGAGATAAAAGGCCAAATTTGACTAGGACCACGTACGCTTGTTGATATCCTAGTTTCCAAGTGGTCCTTTGAGAATAATGAACACTTGGATCTTGGTTTGTCAAAATAAAAGCCCCCCCCCACGGCCACGGCGAGGGTAAGAAGAATAATTGTTAGTTGCCCCCCCCCAACCAACATCCTACAATGATTTTAGTGATTTGGCTGAATCCTAACTTAATATTGGACCACTTTCAAGGGGGGGAAAAGGTAAAATCTAGTACTGGTCCCACTTTCAAGATTCACAATCATTTTCCATATTTGAAAGGGTTTTTTTAACTATTAAAGCTCGTTATTTCTTTCTTTTCTGCATATTGGAAATTGAGTAAACGAGATTTGGTGTATTTCTTCGTGATACTAATTGAAGTATCAGTATTACATATTCATCCCATCAACTATGATTGAGGTATGCTGAAGATTTGGATTGTAATGGTCTAATGTGTGTTACGTCGCGAACATATCAGCCGGCATCACAGGGACACACCGATCCATGTTTTACTCTCCGAAATTTCGGATCGTACCATGTATAATTGTTTGAGTGCATCATTGTGATTAGTACTTTTGATTATTTTTTAAACCGCTTGCAAAATGTATATTGTCACCATAGAAATGTAACACTTCCATATATATACGTGTGTGTTGTGTGGGGTTGGGATATGAGTTTTCTCTTGACATGAGATAAGTGACATGTCAGTATCTAGGTATTAAGGACTGACATATTGAATGAACCCAACAAGGGAACATGGGGTAAGGATACAGTACCTTACTCTATGGTTGCATGTATGTTATCGAGACACGTTCATGGGTGGGGTGCTTTGGCCACCCCAAAAATTTTATCATGTATATTAGTCCCCTTAATCTCTACTATTTTTTTAAAATTAGTTCCTCACTCATTGAAATTGCTATTAGGTAAACCCATATTCTTAAGTTATTTAAAAATTAGCCCTCCGAGTCATTGAGATTGGAATTAGGTTCCCAAGCTCTCATGGGTTGTACCAAATTAATTATGAAAAATATCAGTGGACCTAATATCATTTCAATGATTTGAAAGATTATATATATTTGAAATAACTTAAGAATTTAGGGATCTAATAGCAAGTTCAATGATTTGAGCGATCAGTCTCTAAATTAAAGGCTAAGGGCTGATATCTATAGAAATTGTCATAGACTTTATTTGTTTTTAAAAACATTATAACTATTAAAATTTTTACAGGAGTGGGTGTATGTTAGTAAGTTGATGTGGATTAATTACTCTAATCAAATCAAGATTTGACCCAAAATTCTAGAATCCAAGTGGATCAAAAGTTTGCCCATGATCTTTAATAATTCTGAATCCACATTATAATAGTATTTGCTTGGCTTAATAAATAATTAGCATAAGTCTCTTTTGGCATCCCATCCATATTGGATTTCCAATGTAATGGTTCTCAATCTAGCAGCACAATAATATAGTGTTAATTGTAGAAAAGAGACTAGCTATAGTGTTAATGGTGATCAAACTTTGTCAAGATTTGTGGGCAAGCAATCATTACGCATGAAAAAAGAGGGAGGCAGGCAACAAGTCATTTGCACATGGAGTTTGCATCTTCTCTCTTCTTTTAATTTATTTCATTTTTTGTGTGTAATGGACGCAAGGACTTTTTTGCTGCACTTTGTAACTGAACTTTGGTTGAGTGATCTTCAAGTGATAGTGAGAGAATATTCTAGCTATTGAGATGTACGTGTGACCATTTTGATCTCCCTCTCCCCCAAATCTCATGTAAGCATGAATCATACATCCACTTCATATATTTCCCATTTTGTGCAAAGTTAATTTATCAAATCAACATGCATGTACTTACTTGAAAGATCAAGCTTGATACCTTTCATACTTAGCACACATAAACTTTTACTCTGTTAACCTCCTCTTTGGTCACCTTACATATACTTTCTGACATAATTTTATTAAACTCTGATTGCAAGTTGTACTTAACATACAATATGAATGCATGACAAAGTTTAAGATTGTCAAGATGCATTCATTAATTTCCTATTAGTTTACTATTGGCAATCTTACAAGTATCCAATTATCATCAAAGATGTAAAAAAGAAAAATCTCTACTTCACTTATTTTAGGATATGCGAGACAAATCTCCTCCTTTTATCATGTTAATCATGCACAAAGCATGTCATTACCATCTGAAATAAAGTTTCAATGACAAATTTTGAAGGTGGGTGAGTGCACTTCACATGGAACAAATTGTGGTTCCTTCAAAGTGGGACTAAAGTTAGTGTTTGATGGGAAACAAAAGGCAAAAAGAGGCCATGCAAGCTCAAAACTTCATGTTCTTGCTGAAAAGGCAATGGATTTGCTAGGAATCAACACTTGAAAAGAGCTAGGAAAAAAAAAATGTGGGGGCTCCTCCTATAATATGGACTACTCACCTACCATTATATTGATCAATGTCTTTCATGATCTAAATGCACATGGATGCCTTAGAATCTCAACAGTGTGCAACAAAAGTTGTGGGGTTTTGATGTGTGACGAGCATTTGTAATGTGAAAATAAGATGCTGGTATATCTTGTTGACTCTTTTTATCCTTATTGACTCACTAATTTCAACTGGGGTTAATTTGACGTCGAACTTTCATGCAGGGTAAAAAAGTAATAAAAAAATCACTTAGAGGGTCTATCAATCAAAATCAAAGTACCTGGATATATAATAGGTTCTAAAGTGCATTACTACTTTTATGATACATAAATGCTTCTTAATTGGATATGCCTATTAAGTGGATAGAATGTTGATTAATCAATATCCTTTACCTGTCATGTAGATGCATGCATTTGAAAATGTAATAGGTGTTAGATTGTTGCTTACATTCATATTAGCTTGCTTAGGTTCAGTTTTAATCGAAGATTGTCATTATTTTTATAGTACATAACTAACTACATATATGGAGCTAATAGGGAAGGACTCAATTTGGCTAATTATGTCTTGGATTTTTTTTTTCCCAACAGGGAAAATTTGGTTAGGGGGCTCCTATATATTCGAGGAAGAGCCCGAGTTAATTTGAGCTCTCACACCATCAGGGAAAGTGAATCTACTTCCTTTCTCTATCTGAAGTTTTTCACTGACCATGTATATATCGTGTGCTCCATATTTGCGACGCGTCGAAAATTTTAACATAATAAACATATATCATTTGGCATGTATAGGTCGTGTTCAATGTGAAATTCTAAAGACACCAAATGCTGTAGGTTTTGCTTCTTGTTGTAGAATCCATAATGAAGATTTAGAGAAATTACTATAGCTAGTCTTGCTTAATAATGTTAACATGTCATTTATCTTTCTTTTCCTTTCTTTCTTTTGTGTGTGTGGGGGGAGAAAATACATCTGGTTTATACTACAACACTATCATCGTTTCTGCTTAGATTCTGTCTCTCTTTTGTTCGTACAAAAAATATATGCAAAAATATATGAAAATACTTCAGAAAATAACATATAAATAACAAAACTCCATATTTGCCATGCCTAATTTAGTTTTCCTTCCTACGGCCCAAGATTTAATGAGCAACCGTAGCACCAAATTAGGCCGATGGGCCTATAGCCTTAATCGGAAAGGGTTAAATAAGAGGCCTGGCCTGTTGAATTTGGATTAATGTCCCTCATTTGTTACTTTGATTTCTATTTTATTTTGTTATTTTTGGATAACGTAACATGAATACTTTCCTTACTACGAAACATTGTTTCCATCACCAAGGCAAATACGAAGCCTCCTATGTTCTCGGATTCTTAAAATCAGTTAATATCAAGTACAGTATTCTGAGTTCGAGACAAAAATATAACCAAAGGGCCTGTTTGGCAAATCAGTAAAATCAAGGATGGATCCAGAATTTTTTTACTATGGGGGCACATATTCCATTATACACATTTAGAATTTTAGGGTTTTTTGCTGGTTTTATATTAGTCCATTACATCTTTCATATTTTGCAATTAGGCCCTCAAATCACTAAAATTGCTATTAGGTTCCTCTATTCTTAAGTTTTTGTTGAAATTAATCCCTTCAATCAATAGTAGAATTAAGAATTAGAGTGTTAATATGAAACAATTTATGATAATGTGGTAACCTTATTAGCAATTTCAATAATTTGAGGGACTAATTTCCCAGTAATTGATACTTTCACACTTGATTTCAAGGACTAATTTCAAAGTAACATAAAATTGGAAAATCTAATAGCAATTTTAATGATTGGAGGGACTAATTTTAAAATAACCTATGAATTGGGGACCTTATAGTAATATCAATAATTGGAGTGACTAATTTCATGAAATGAAAGATGTGAAGGGCTAATATCTGAAAAACATTTTTCTATATCGCAGGCCCATTGTGATCTGCAGGTAAAGGAATTGAGTTAAATGGTTTGATAGGTGGACTTGGATTTACGTTTGGATCCATTTGGGCCTTTAGGATGGGCATTCACCAAATTTTTCTGTGGACAACTCTTATAATTTTAACAAATGCACGTGCTTTGCACGTGTATGAACTCATTTTATGTTTTAAACTTTTTTATGTGAATACAATATAAATTTTAGCTATTGATTATGAGAAATATTAAATGTTAGATTTCTAAGAATAATTTATAAATATTACTTATAATTTTATTATCCTATATAATAGTGTTATATATTTATGATATAACATTTTAATACCTTATACTATTTTTCATAAAAAATATATAATAAAACTAATAATATTATATTTAATTATTAATATTACTTCTTATCTTTATTGCAATAATAATAATAATAATGCAAATAGAATGAATTGAATGAAATTTGATGGTGATGGGAGGCAATAAGGGTATTTTGAGTAGATTGGGGGTATTTGAGGTATAAATATTTTAACACCCTAATTTACATTTATAATAGTATAATACTGAATAATAATGGTACAATAATAATGGTGCAAATAATAATAACTATATGAAAATAACTGGGTCTTTTAGAAAATATTTGGAATACCTAAAAGGCGTAATTCTATTTGTAAAACTCAAAGAACATAATTCTATTTAGCAATTTTACAAATTTTAAGGTTTTATATGCAAATTTGCTATAGTAATTATGTAGTTATGAAGGGTAAATAGACTTTTAATAAAATATAGTTATCTGATTTAGACTAATATCGTATTTAAGTTATAGTTTTTAAAACCTGCAGTTCTAAAAAATTTGGGCTTTTTGTAAGTTCGGTGAACTTTTCTTTAAAATATGAAATGTATGGAAGCTTTTGGTATTTCTATAATCTTCAAAGTTCTATGTACTTTTCGCAAAGCGATTTCCCAAAGCATTTTGGGTATTTACGCACAATTCTCAAATTATGAAGACATTTATAAAAATCGCAAATTGCCACCAACTTGAATTTGGTTCTTTAGAAAATTGAAGATTCTCTCTTTTTGTATATGTATTTGCATGCATAAGAGAGCTTGATTTCTGCAAAAAGACTTAAAAGCAAACATCTCATGTTCAAATTAGTTAGAAAACATCTTTTTATCTATATATACCGTTCAAAATAAAGAAAAATGTTTAAATCTATGACTCGTAATGTTTGAATTCCACAAGAATTCATTTTTTCGTCCAAAAGAATTATATTTCAAGGGATTTAATGTTTAAATATTTTAACACCCTAATTTACATTTATAATAGTATAATACTGAATAATAATGGTACAATAATAATGGTGCAAATAATAATAACTATATGAAAATAACTGGGTCTTTTAGAAAATATTTGGAATACCTAAAAGGCGTAATTCTATTTGTAAAACTCAAAGAACATAATTCTATTTAGCAATTTTACAAATTTTAAGGTTTTATATGCAAATTTGCTATAGTAATTATGTAGTTATGAAGGGTAAATAGACTTTTAATAAAATATAGTTATCTGATTTAGACTAATATCGTATTTAAGTTATAGTTTTTAAAACCTGCAGTTTCTAAAAAATTTGGGCTTTTTGTAAGTTCGGTGAACTTTTCTTTAAAATATGAAATGTATGGAAGCTTTTGGTATTTCTATAATCTTCAAAGTTCTATGTACTTTTCGCAAAGCGATTTCCCAAAGCATTTTGGGTATTTACACAATTCTCAAATTATGAAGACATTTATAAAAATCGCAAATTGCCACCAACTTGAATTTGGTTCTTTAGAAAATTGAAGATTCTCTCTTTTTGTATATGTATTTGCATGCATAAGAGAGAGCTTGATTTCTGCAAAAAGACTTAAAAGCAAACATCTCATGTTCAAATTAGTTAGAAAACATCTTTTTATCTATATATACCGTTCAAAATAAAGAAAAATGTTTAAATCTATGACTCGTAATGTTTGAATTCCACAAGAATTCATTTTTTCGGTCCAAAAGAATTATATTTCAAGGGATTTAATGTTTAAATGCTTAAATTACAAATACGTTAAAAGCATTCCTTTGACAATAAAACAATTAGCTTGGGCAATCAAAAGCAACAACTTATTTTGAAAACTATATATCATTCATCGAAAAAGTCAAAATAAAGAAAAAGAACTCTAATTCTATTTAAGAAAAAAAACCAAATCTATCTTGTTGGAGAAAATTAAAGTGAAAGAAGAGAATAAAGTATGATGGGCTTGATTAAATATATTGATTTCAGTTTTAAGGAAAGTGAGAAAATTCTAAAATGAGCGATGCACAACATAAATAACCTTATTGTTGAATAATATATAATTTGTTCTTATTTTACAGACAATACTATACATGTAAGTATGCTAGATTTGGTAACTTTGTTACTTTGACTTTGCAGTAGTGGTTGCTTCTCGTCCTGTTTTAGGCTTTTGTCATGATCCGTAGATGCTTAATGAGCTCAGAAGGACCCATTCGATTGGTGTGCACACAATGTCTATTGAAGCATATAGCATGTCCCTTGGTAAACAAAATAAATTAGGGGTTTTTCTCTTTTAACCCAAAGTTTTACCCCCACTTATTAAAAAACCCACTCACTTATACAAACACTCATAAACTCAAAGTATCTCATCCAACTTATTTTTAAACCCAATGTGTATAAATCACTCATTCTTTATATTATATTTTCCCAAGAAATTGAAAATTTCAAGAATACCCTTCATCTCCAAATACAGCAGCTCCCCCCTCTCTCTCTGTTCTCTCTCTCTCTCTCTCTCTCTCTCTCTCTCTCTCTCTCTCTCTTCTCCCCCCTCTCCCTTCTTTATTTCACCTTCCCAGTTCAAAAGGATTTTGACTCTCTCCCCGGCACAAATGCAGCAGCCCTTATCGTGCTCGAGGCTGAGCTCAAGGAGGTGGCGGGTGGCGGAGGGTGGGTGTGGGATGCGGTGAACAGACAAGTGGTCATCATCGAGCAGGCTCACCTTAAAGCCCCCACAATTCCTCTCTCTTCCCACTCAAGTGAAGCTCCCCTCAGTGGCTCAGAGGGTCAAAATCCTGGAACTTTGCCGAAGTCCTCTCAACCAGCCCAAACCCAGGTTAGCTCTGACTCGGGTTATTCAATAGCAGCAGATTCTCAGCCTAACTCACCTTCTGCTATCCTACAAGTCACACAAAACCCTACGGACGATTCTCATGCAAACTCTTATGATTATGCATTGGAGGAACTCGATACAGAGAACAACCCAACCTATGCTGATCAGCCTATACCCTCAGGGACAAATCTTGCTTCAGGAAATGGTGTCGAAGATGCGAATGTGTGTATGACTGATTCCAAGAATCAGCACCCCCTCGAGCCCCCAGGACACGATCCGCGTCTTGCATGAAGCATGCACACCTAGTGTTTGTAATTATGCGGCGAGTAACCCATCTACACCATGCCTCCAATCGAATCGAGTGTACATCGGCGATCAATCCACTCTGCCCTTATATGTGTACCTTGAACAAAACAAGAAACCCGACCATAAGCCCTCAAGTCCGAAGATCAACAAGCGCCTCCCAACATTCCCTTGAATGTTTAGCTTGAGCTAGGAAAAGTTCCTACCCTTGAACTCCATAAAATACGTTAATGCGTAATCTTGGTAATTTCTTGTTTGCATTTTGTATTTTGGATTTGTGATCTTGAGTCCTTGTATCGAGTATCATACTTTTGTAATCTATCCTTATATATATGATATGATGCTACTCGATGGCCCCTCAGGAGCGAGGCTTTTGTTAAAAACTTGTCGGTCTTATTTTTGAACAATGAAAAGGTGTGATAATATATACATTGCTTAGAAAAAACTAAATTGATATATTTGACATAGCTTGAAATTCGGAGGCCATAAAGTGCTATACTTCATCGATAAGTAGCTATACATTGGCATAAAGTGCTATACTTAGTCGATAAGTAGCTATACATTGGCATAAAGTGCTATACTTAGTCGATAAGTAGCTATACATTGGCATAAAGTGCTATACTTAGTCGATAAGTAGCTATACTTTTGTCATAAAGTGCTATACTTAGTCGATAAGTAGCTATACTTTTGTCATAAAGTGCTATACTTAGTCGATAAGTAGCTATACTTTTGTCATAAAGTGCTATACTTTTAAAAAGCTGAAAAATTATGAGTGAACCTCTAGTCAACATAAGCGGTGACCAAGCAACACATTGGACACGAAATGACCATATACATTGCTTAGAAAAAACTAAATTGATATATTTGACATAGCTTGAAATTCGGAGGCCATAAAGTGCTATACTTTGGCCATTAGGAGCTATACTTTTGCATAAAGTGCTATACATTGGCATAAAGTGCTATACATTGGCATAAAGTGCTATACTTTTAAAAAGCTGAAAAATTATGAGTGAACCTCTAGTCAACATAAGCGGTGACCAAGCAACACATTGGACACGAAATGACCATATACATTGCTTAGAAAAAACTAAATTGATATATTTGACATAGCTTGAAATTCGGAGGCCATAAAGTGCTATACTTTGGCCATTAGGAGCTATACTTTTGCATAAAGTGCTATACTTAGTCGATAAGTAGCTATACATTGGCATAAAGTGCTATACTTTGGCCATTAGGAGCTATACTTTTGCATAAAGTGCTATATTTTGGCCATTAGGAGCTATACTTTAGCATAAAGTGCTATACTTAGTCGATAAGTAGCTATACTTTTGTCATAAAGTGCTATACTTTTCAAAAATGAAAAATTAAGTGTGAACCTCTCGTCAACATAAATGATTGGACACAGAAATGACCATATACATTGCTTAGAAAAAAACTAAATTGATATATTTGACATAGCTTCAGAAATTCCAGAGGCCATAAAGTGCTATACTTCGTCGATAAGTAGCTATACATTGGCATAAAGTGCTATACTTTGGGATAAAGTGCTATATTTTGGTCATAAGGAGCTATACTTTGGCATAAAGTGCTATACTTTTTAAAAAACTGAAAAATTATGAGTGAACCTCTAGTCAACATAAACGACTGACCAAGCAACACATTGGACACAGAAATGACCATATACATTGTTCAGAAAAAACTGAATTGATATATTCGACATAGCTTGAAATTCGGAGGCCATAAAGTGCTATACTTCATCGATAAGTAGCTATACTTTTGTCATAAAGTGCTATACATTGGCATAAAGTGCTATATTTTGGCCATTAGGAGCTATACTTTAGCATAAAGTGCTATACTTTTCAAAAATGAAAAATTAAGTGTGAACCTCTCGTCAACATAAGCGGTGACCAAGCAACACATTGGACACGAAATGACCATATACATTGCTTAGAAAAAACTAAATTGATATATTTGACATAGCTTGAAATTCGGAGGCCATAAAGTGCTATACTTCATCGATAAGTAGCTATACTTTTGTCATAAAGTGCTATACATTGGCATAAAGTGCTATATTTTGGCCATTAGGAGCTATACTTTAGCATAAAGTGCTATACTTTTCAAAAATGAAAAATTAAGTGTGAACCTCTCGTCAACATAAATGATTGGACACGAAATGACCATATACATTGTTCGAAAAACTCTCTCTCTCTCTCTCTCTCTCCCCTCTCCCTTCTTTATTTCACCTTCCGGTTCAAGGATTTTGACTCTCTCCCACAAGTCGCTTAGCCCTTATGGGTGCTCGGAGACTCAGAGGAGGGTGGTAGGTGAGGAGGGAGGTGTGGGATCACGGTGAGCAGACAAGTTCATCATCGGCAGGCTCACCTTAAAGCCCCACAATTCCTCTCTCTTCCCACTCCAGTGAAGCTCCCTGGTGGCTCGAGAGGTCAAAATCACGGAACTTTGCGAAGTCCTCTCAACCAGAAACCGGAGTTAGCTCGACTGGGTTATTCAATAGCAGCGATTCTCATTAACTCACCTTCCTATCCTACAAGTCACACAAAACCCTACGGACGATTCTCATGCAAACTCTTATGATTATGCATTGGAGGAACTCTGAGAGAACAACCCAACCTATGCTCGACGGCTATACCCTCGGGGACA
The DNA here is from genome assembly GCA_012295165.1 of Asparagus setaceus. Classification (NCBI taxonomy): domain Eukaryota; kingdom Viridiplantae; phylum Streptophyta; class Magnoliopsida; order Asparagales; family Asparagaceae; genus Asparagus; species Asparagus setaceus. The sequence continues at coordinate 3,766,287 of CM022704.1, read as the reverse complement.
AATCTTGCTTGGGAAATGGTGTCGAAGATGCGAATGTGTGTATGACTGATTCCAAGAATCAGCACCCCTCGAGCCCCCAGGACCGATCCGCGTCTTGCCGTGAAGCATGCACACCTAGTGTTTGTAATTATGCGGCGAGTAACCCATCTACACCATGCCTCCATCGAATCGAGTGTACATCGGCGATCAATCGCCCCTTTATATGTGTACCTTGAACAAAAACAAGAAACCCAGCCATGCGCCCTCAAGTCTGAAGATCAACAAACGCCTCCCCAACATTCCCTTGAATGTTTAGCTTCGAGCTAGGAAAAGTTCCTACCCTTGAACTCCATAAAATCGTGTCATGTAATCTTGGTAATTTCTTGTTTGCATTTTGTATTTTGGATTTGTGATCTCGGAGTCCTTGTATCGAGTATCATACTTTTGTAATCTATCCTTATATATATGATATGATGCTACTCGATGGCCCCTCGGAGACGGTTTTGTTAAAAAGCTGTCGATCTTATTTTTGAACAATGAAAAGGTGTGATAATATATACATTGCTTAGAAAAAACTAAATTGATATATTCGGTAACCCGAGAAATTCGTGACCATAAAGTCTTGCCGTCGATAAGTAGCTATACTTTTATCATAAAGTGCTATACATTGGCATAAAGTGCTATACTTTGGCCATTAGAGATACTTTTGCATAAAGTGCTATACTTTTCAAAAATGAAAAATTAAGTGTGAACCTCTCGTCAACATAAATGATTGGACACGAAATGACCATATACATTGCTTAGAAAAAACTAAATTGATATATTTGACATAGCTTGAAATTCGGAGGCCATAAAGTGCTATACGCCGATCGATAAGTAGCTATACATTGGCATAAAGTGCTATACTTTGGGATAAAGTGCTATATTTTGGTCATAAGGAGCTATACTTTGGCATAAAGTGCTATACTTTTAAAAGCGAAAAATTATGAGTGAACCTCTAGTCAACATAAACGACTGACCAAGCAACACATTGGACACAGAAATGACCATATACATTGTTCAGAAAAAACTGAATTGATATATTCGACGTAGCTTCAGAAATTTCAGAGGCAATAAAGTGCTATACTTCATCGATAAGTAGCTATACTTTTGTCATAAAGTGCTATACATTGGCATAAAGTGCTATATTTTGGCCATTAGGAGCTATACTTTAGCATAAAGTGCTATACTTTTTTAAAAATAGAAAAGTAAGTGTGAACCTCTCGTCAATGTAGGCATCAAAAATTACTGAAGAACCTCAAATATGACTAAATCATGAGAAGATCGAAGAACAATGTCGCCGAAATCTCAAGAAGTCAACACATGGGAGATTGTGTCTCGCCACAAAGGCGAGACACTTGTTTGTGTCTCGCCACGAAGCGAGACATTTGATGTGTCTCTCACAGCAGAGACATTTGTGTGTGCCTCGCACGAAGCGAGATTTGATGTCTCGCTATTAGCGAGACATTTGTGTGTGCCTCGCGACGAAGCGACACCTTGATGTGTCTCGCTATAGGCGAGGATTTACTTGTGTCTCGCTAACCGGAGACACCCGTAATACTTGGAAAGAGCTCTTGAAGGGTCTAAATCAACGATGGGGCCCACTTGACTTTATCAATGCAGAGACGCTCGTTAATAGGCGGTTACATCCCAAGATACCCACTCAGCGTAATTCTAGGGCATTTAATCGCCTAAAAAAGGTGAAACCGTTAAATTGAAGACCGCGATCGCCACGGCCGGGCCGATAAAGTCCATACCGCCGGGCCAACCAGGGTACCGACACCGCCGCCAATGAGCTTAGGTAGCTTAGCGCCGGTGGCCTTTGAACCGCCGCTTAACCGCAAAATCTCCAAAGACTTATGACACTTGTGGGCACGCTTCCAAAGACTATAAATACTCCTATGTCCACTTGGGCAAGGGGTCGGCCATCGGAAGGGAAAATTCAGAAATCAAGCTCGAGTTCAAGAACAAGATCCACGGAGATTCCTCGAAGTTTAAGCATTGACTTATTCTTGAGAAGAGTAGATATCTTACCTTGCTAAGATATTTGCTTAAGTTCTTGTTTCCTTTCGAAGCATCAACTAAACCGTCGATTCGACGATCGGCTTCGGTGGTCCACGGATTCGGCGTCCGACGCAGGGGAAAAGTCCCACAAAAGCAGAGATCTACACTTGTAGTATCTTTTGTTCGAGTTTGTGAGGAGTTAAGAAATTTCTTTGTGGCGAAAATTAAGGTGTAATTTTCTTAAGTTTTGTAATGGAAGCGACAAAGAAATCAACTTTCGACAAACATGGCGACCAGTGGGGAGCCAATGGTCTCGAGCCGAGATCGTTGTGTCAGACCTGCGGCGATCAAGCCGACCTCATGGTTGATGGAATAGACTACTTCTTCGATCAAGCCAAATTAAGTATCTCTCCTCTTCCACATCGAAGTCCTCCTCACCCCGCAAACATCGGAGGATCTCATCCCCTAAGAGGAGGTTCGTTGTTGTGATGTGCAGCGATCTTCGTTAAGCTTGCGGCGGCGATTTCCTCTCAACAAGATCTCAACCGATCCGGCGAAGAGAGCTTCGCCAAAACGGCGTCAAAGATGGCGATCAATTAGCCAAGGCCACGGAGTCAGCGGATGGAGTTCACTATCGGGCGAACTCCGCGTGATCAAAGGCATCAACAAAGCAATCTCTTAATCCGTCGGCCTCCTCCCAAGGAAGAATGGGTTCTCGTCAAAAGGCCCGATTGACAAGGAAGGGGCCTCAACACCGTGCACGCTTTGCTCGAAACGCGTCTTTGTTGTTCGCAAGGAGCAAAAGTCAAAAGCAACCGACAAGCGGCTCAAAATCGCCAAGTTTGGGTCCAAGTCAATGTCAAAATTGGCTCAGAGTGCGCCTCGCCGTTCCAGTAGAGCGATTCGGTACGCCTGCGGCGAAATGACTAAGTTGCCTAAGCCAGCGGCGGTGTCTTGTCTCGCGCCGGTAGCGATCGCTACCTGCGCCAAAAGCGGCGATCCTCCATGCATTGATAAAAGATGGGCTATTCGCCCTTTCTTCCTCTTCTCGTGAGGTATCAACCGTTAAGTCCGGAAATCCGTTAACCGGTGTTTCGCGCCTTGGCATTTCGGAAATAAAGGCAAGGTACCAATGAAGAAGCGGTTGAGTTACCCGATCGAAGAGTCTGAGCAAGCGAAATATCTCGGGTCTCGAAATTCAATTGCATCTCGTTTGAGCATCCCGAGAAGTCGCGCGAGTCTACTAAAGGGAAGAACTTCGAGGTGTGATTCGTGAAGTCACAAGAGATGATAAAACACTTGTGATTTGTACCAAGACAACCGGCGGATGAAGTTAAAACATCAAAAGTGCTTCCAGGTCGAATGATCGGCCACCAAAAGCGTGTCCTCCAATTAAGGACAACGTTACACTTGGTGGAAGTGCAATTTGTGATAAACCACAACCACACCATCGGTGGGGGTGGCAACACGAAAAAGGGCGATCGGCCGAAATAAATTGTTCTTGCTCGTGTGCACAACTAATCAAGGCGTTGTTATCGGGATGTGCTGTTCGAGTCAAGCGCTCAATCACAAAGAGCTTCGATTCGAGAGGCTTTCCTTGCCAACAACGGAAGATTTGAAGCCAGTCAAAGGCGACCGAAGAAAAAGAAGATCGCCATTCATCGGGATGAATTCCCGGTCACCATTAATATGGTGAACAAAGGAAAGCAATGAGGACCACGACTTCACTCCCTGCGGAGAAAAGTCGGCCACCCAGTTCAGATCTGGTTACAATTGCGAGCTACATCGACTATAGAAGGATGCATGAGGAGAGTCATCGATGATGAAGCTTCCGACATCAATTCGGCGATAGCTTAGTGACACAATGTCAAGTCTTTGGTCACCATCGAGCTTTACCATTACTCCCGATGTCTGGCTCAAATGTTACAAGAAGCCTTAGCTAAGCAAAGAGAAGAGCTTAAGGCGAAAATGAAACAGAGATGGAGCTAGCCATGCAGCAGATGAGTTGCAAACTCAAGCGGTTACACACAGGTCGATCAACGGCTGAATCCGTCAACAAGGTGGAGTAACCCACCATAATGTTGAAAACGGCGATTCGAGATTGATGAACACATTTACGGTGATCAACCTCCAAAGAAAGCATTTCTGCTCAAGGTGGAAATGATCCAATTCTTCCTATTGGAAATAATCCAAAACAAGGGGAAGATGATGGCGAAAGGATGAAAGAGCTTGAAGATAAAATCAATGCTTTGATGTCCACCGAGAAGTCAAAAGGTGGTATCCGTGTCGTATCAGAAGAATGGGATTCAATCCCTTATCCGCGAAATTCAATTTGATCAACTTCACGCATTTGGCGGGAGAGGGTCACCTTCACAACACGATTTACTTCAAATCACATTTGGGGTAATCTCGAGGAAGCTTCTCGATGGTTCGGTCATTCGTCGGTACTCTTCGGCGGGCTGCCTTGATTGGTATCGAAGACTCAAGGCGGGAGTATTAGCTGCTGGAGGACATGGAAAGTTCTTTTTCTCGGCAACTTCTTCGATGGCGACACGAAGTCTCAATTGGAACTCTCAGGCAGCGAGAAAGGTGGGAGACAATCGACACCGTTAAGCGATTCCCAATAAAGCTATGAATGCGGGGATCCACTTGAAAAGTTCATATTGAAGACTTGCCACAACAATCTTTCTATAAATTCTTTGCGGAAGTCATGGGGTCGTCCCACCAACTACGTGGAAAGACCTAAAATACAAGGAGAACAAGCCGAGCGTTTCCTCAAGAAGGAAGAAGCGAAAAGATGGGACAGGTAAATTTTTCCTCTCGTAATAGAGGAAAGGCATCGTGATCGCTGTTGGTCAAGTCGCTTAACAGCAGCCAAAAGCTAAATCAGAATTCCAGGGACATACTCTTTCAAGGGCGAAGAAGTTCCAATCATCTTCAAACACCTCCTTGATAACAACAAAATCAAGTTGCCTCCAATTACAAATCAAGAGGAGGCTAACAAAACTGGACCCTAAATCTGTGCGTACCAGGAGGATCCTCCATCCTACAAAGGATTGCTTAGCTCTCAAGGCCATCATCCAAGCCTTGGTTGGCCGGCGTCTTAGCGAAATAAGCGAATCAAACGACTCAGAGCGGTATCACGGTATAAGCTGCTCCCTCGCACTCAAACCGGTATACAGTATAAACTGTTCCTCTGCACTCAAACGGGTATCGGTATAAGCTGCTCCCTTTCCTCCGATGAATATAAGAGGTTAAGCTGCTCTTCCTTCTTACTCACTCAGCCGGCCAATTTTCGCGGCGGGGTGGATAATCCATGAGCGAGAGGTCCACTTCCACATTGAGCAATCAAACCTTCCTACGATTAGGATTGTCTCAAAATTCCTATCTGGTCAAACCTTCCTACAGTTAGGACCAAAAATCCCTCTCGATTCTTTCCATGAGCGAGGTCCATTTCAAGATTGAGCGATCAAACCTTCCTACATTAGGACCAGGCCAAAATCCTCTCGATTCTTTCCATGAAGAGAGGTCCATTTCAAGATTGAGCGATCAAACCTTCCCACTGTTAGGACTATGGTCAAAATCCTCTTGATTCCTTCCATGAGCGAGAGGTCCATTTCGATTGGCGATCAAACCCGAGCGATTAGGATTGTCTCAAAACTCCTATCGATCAAACCTTCCTAGTTAGGATCATTTTTTTATTTTCACTCCCACTTGGTCAAACCTTCCTACAGTTAGGACCACGGTCAAAATCCCTCTCGATTCCTTTTATGAATGAGAGGTCTACTCGATAGCGAGGTTCGTCCATCCTACAAAGGATTGCTTAGCTCTCAAGGCCATCATCCAAGCCTTGGTTAGTTCTGCCTTAACGCCAGAAAAGTCAATCAAACCGACTCCCATTGTGTATAATGGTATAAACCGCCCCTCAGACTCCATGTGTATAACAGTATAACCGTTCTCCTCAGACTGTATATGAGTATAAACCGCCTTTCCTCCGATGAATATAAGAGGTTAAACCGCTTCTTCCTTCTTACTCACCGGACGTTCCATTTTAGAAGAAAGTCGGGGTGGATAATCCATGAACCAGAGGTCCACTTCCACATTGAGCAATCAAACCTTCCTACAGCTAGATTGTCTCAAAATTCCTATCCGGTCAAACCTTCCTACGCTTAGGACCACGGCCAAAATCCCTCTCGATTCTTTCCATGAACGAGGTCCATTTCAAGATTGAACGATCAAACCTTCCTACAGCTAGGACCACGGCCAAAATCCTCTCGATTCTTTCCATGAACGAGAGGTCCATTTCAAGATTGAACGATCAAACCTTCCTACAGACTATTAAAAAAACTCTTGATTCCTTCCATGAACGAGGTCCATTTCAGATTGAGCGATCAAACCTTCCACGCTTAGGATTGTCTCAAAACTCCTATCCCGACCAAACCTTCCTAGGATCATTTTTTATTTTCACTCCCACTGGTCAAACCTTCCTACTTAGGACCACGGTCAAAATCCCCTCGACCTTTTATGAATGAGAGGTCTACTCCGAATCAGGTTCGCTAGCCCCAAGAGAAAAACAACAGGTTCGCTGTTTCCCAAGAGAAAAACATCATGGTTCGCTACTTCAAGAGAAAACATAAATTCCACAAGCCTACGATTCAAAATCAGCATAGATGTCATTACCTAATGACACCTAAACTATGCCTTCATGCATAGGGATATTATCTCGTCCCTTATCGTGAGATAAGTCCGCATCTAACACATGCCGCCGCAATCAACCCGCTGATAATTGACCGAGCTCACGATTCAATATCGTAGCATAAAGTCTAAGAGAATTCACTTTTTAGCACAACGTAACATGTAGAACGGACTCGATAATCTACATGCTAGCCCAACTCAAACGTAGTTGGTAAAGGCTCATCAAACTGCTGATGGTCGAGGGTTTGCCAAAAATCCTATATCTATCATACAAGCAATAACTTGAGCAACGGGTTCACTTTTCCGCCGGTCAAGCACTTTCCCACCGTGATTTTAATGCATTTTGTAACTAATGCAAATGTGCCATTACATTCCGAAGCTCAAGCATGCGTCGTGCATTCTCAGGCGGTCCTTTGAGCGAGACACTTGCATTGCCCCGCCGCTTTCTTCAAGTGGGACAATTCCAGATATTACATATAGAAGCTTTCCCCGAAATCGATATTCAAAACCGCACGACGCTTTTTCTCAATGATTCTCAAGGCATTTCATTATAACCCGTGGTGACTTTCAAGATGAAGATGATTAGTCCAAAATCGACTTCGACATTTCAATCAATCCAAATACAAATGCAATAAAATATTGATCCCAAAATATGGTCACCGACGCCACAGAGCCGTGGATTCAAGAAATTAAACATGGACCTCTTCTACAAAGTTCAACGCTGAACGGGCAAAGCATCTTATCCAAAGTATTCCGCACTTCTACAAAAAATACGAGGAGTCAAAACTTTGGAGGGTATCTAGGCATCAAAATTCGAAGAACCTCAAATATGACTAAATCATGAGAAGATCGAAGAACAATGTCGCCGAAATCTCAAGAAGTCAACACATGGGGAGATTGTGTCTCGCCACGAAGCGACATTTGATGTGTCTCGCTATTAGCGAGACACTTGTGTGTGCCTCGCGACGAAGCGAGACACCTTGATGTGTCTCGCTATTAGCGAGACACTTGTGTGTGCCTCGCGACGAAGCGAGACACCTTGATGTGTCTCGCTATTAGCGAGACACTTGTGTGTGCCTCGCGACGAAGCGAGACACCTTGATGTGTCTCGCTATAGGCGAGGCATTTACTTGTGTCTCGCTAACCGGCGACACCCGTAATACTTGGAAAGAGCTCTTGAAGGGTCTAAATCAATGCCGATGGGGCCCACTTGACTTTATCAATGCGAGAGAGCGTTGAACCGTTAATGGCGGTTACCGCGGCGAATACATACTAAGTAATTCTAGGCACATTGTCGTGCCAAAAGCGAGAAAATTCTGGCCGAGGGAAGGAAGGGCGGCTTGCGCCTCGCGTCCGGCCAGTGACCAATCTTACCTCGCCGCCAGCCAGGCGGTAGACCTTCGCCGGTGGCGACTGACTTAAGCGAAATGACGAGCTGCCGTAGCTGCAAAATCTCCAGCACTTATGACACTTGTGGGCACGTTTCCCAAAGACTATAAATACCCTCCTATGTCCACTTGGGCAAGGGGTCGGCCATCAGAAAGGGAAAATTCAGAAATCCAAGCTTCCGGAGTTCAAGAACAAGATCCACGCGGAGATTCCTCGAGTTTAAGCATTGACTTATTCTTGAGAAGAGTAGATATCTTACCTTGCTAAGATATTTGCTTAAGTTCTTGTTTCCTTTGCGAAGCATCAACTAAACCCCGTCGATTCGACGATCGCTGCTCGGTGGTCCACGGATTACGCGTCCCCGGCACAGGAAAAGTCCCACAAAAACAGGAGATCTACACTTGTAGTATCTTTTGTTCGAGTTTGTGAGAGAGTTACTGAAATTTCTTTGTAACTGAAAATTAAGGTGTAATTTTCTTAAGTTTTGTAATGGAAACGACAAAGAAATCAACTTTCGACCCAAACAGTCAACATAAACGATTGACCAAACAAAATATTAGATACAGAAATGGCCATATACATTGCTCAGAAAAAACTGAATTGACATATTTGACGTAGCTTCAGAAATTCCAGAGGCCATAAAGTGCTATACTTCGTCGATAAGTAGCTATACTTTTGTCATAAAGTGCTATACTTTGGCATAAAGTGCGATACTTTGGTCATAAGGAGCTATACTTTGGCATAAAGTGCTATACTTTTTAAAATACTGGAAAATTATGAGTGAACCTCTCGTCAACATAAACGATTGACCAAGCAACACATTGGACACAGAAATTATGAGTGAACCTCTCGTCAACATAAATGATTGACCAAGCAACACGTTGGACACAGCGTCACACATCTACATTGCTTAGAAAAAATTGAATTAATATATTGGATAAGGAGTTTTATACAATAGAAAATTTGATACAACATGATACATTGGATAAGGAATTTTATACAATACACACGCAAATCATCTATATATCGTATCTGAAAATGTGCCATTTGGGCTGCAATGTGGCAATGTGAATTTTATACAATACACACGCAAATCATCTATATATACAACATGATACAACACGATACATGTTGCGGGCTATAGTTGATCTGCCATTCGGGCTGCAATGTGGCAATGTGAAGATCCGATCAATTGCCAATAGTAGGGGGTTTTCTCACGTATTTGGTTGAAAAGTTAGTGTGCATTGACGAATGGGCTAAGATCATGGCGATGCACAAAACCAAAGTTCTCTTGGGCATTTAATCAAACACCTCTATTGCCTCCTCAACCAACCGCAATATCGCATAACCTCTATCGTTGTAGTCCAAATAACTATATCTATTTTGTCATTCCATCAAACACCTTCTACTCATCAACCTTTATTATCACTCAACAAAATCAATAACCAGATCAAAATACCATACATGTCCTCAAACTCGAATACCAGCATCAAAATCCACAGAGGTCATCAAACTCGAAGCAAGACCGCTTCCCATTTCTTGGAAGCTTGGTGGACCGAATGGGTTACTGCATCACTAGCCTCCCTACAACGAAGCGATCCGATGAAGAAAAGCACGCGAGTTGGCATTGGACTTCATTGCAAGAGATCAAAACCCTAAAAGTTTTAAGGTTTTTTCCCAGAGAAAGGAGAACTAGAAAGAGGCTGGATAATTGTTAGGGAAGAAGAAGAAGGGGCAATTTCGGGATTAATCTTTACTTTTGTATACGATATAGATTGAGAGTGGGATTTGTACTTTGGTTTATAAATAAGTGGGAGTTGTACTTTGGGTGTATGGATCATAATAAAAGTAGGTGGGTTTAAAATAAGTTAGAGTAAAACTTTGGAGGGGTATCTGTAGGCATCAAAATTCTTTGAAGAACCTCAAATATGACTAAATCATGAGAAGATCGAAGAACAATGTCGTCGAAATCTCAAGAAGTCAACACATGGGGAGATTGTGTCGCTACTGATCGCGAGACACTTGTTTAATGTCTCGCCACGGCGAGACACCTTGATGTGTCTCGCTATTAGCGAGACACTTGTGAATGCCTCGCACGGCGGGAACACCTTGATGTGTCTCGCTATTAGCGAGACACTTGTGTGCCTTCGCGCGGCGAGACACCTTGATGTGTCTCGCTATAGGCGAAACACTTGTGTCTCTGGCGAACACCGAATACTTGGAAAGAGCTCTTGAAGGGTCTAAATCAATGCTGATGGGGCCCACTTGACTTTATCAATGCGAGAGACGTTGAACCGTTAATGGCGGTTACCGCGAAGATCGCCCACTAAGCGTAATTCTAGAACATTTCGTGCTCGCGGGGAAAACCGTTCTGGCATTTGGAAGGGCGGCAGCGCCTCGCCGTCGTGGCGGCCCATCTTCTCGCCCGTAGCGGTGACATACCGCCGATGGCGAAGCGGCTTAAGCGAAGCGGCAGGCGCAGCTAGCTGCAAAATCTCCGCACTTATGACACTTGTGGGCACGTTTCCCAAAGACTATAAATACCCTCCTATGTCCACTTGGGCAAGGGTCGCCATCGAAAGGAAAATTCGAAATCCAAGCTTAGGAGTTCAAGAACAAGATCCACGCGGAGATTCCTCGAGTTTAAGCATTGACTTATTCTTGAGAAGAGTAGATATCTTACCTTGCTAAGATATTTGCTTAAGTTCTTGTTTCCTTTGCGAAGCATCAACTAAACCCGTCGATTCGACGATCATTTCGGTGGTCCACGGATTACAGCGTCCCGCGGAGGAAAAGTCCCACAAAAAGCAGAGATCTACACTTGTAGTATCTTTTGTTCGAGTTTGTGAGAGAGTTCTTGAAATTTCTTTGTAACGAAAATTAAGGTGTAATTTTCTTAAGTTTTGTAATGGAAGCGACAAAGAAATCAACTTTCGACCAAGCAGATCAACATAAGCGATTGACCAAACAAAATATTAGATACGAAATGGCCATATACATTGCTCGAAAAAGCGAATTGACATATTTGGCGTAGCCGAAATTCCGGAGGCCATAAAGTGCTATACTTCGTCGATAAGTAGCTATACTTTTGTCATAAAGTGCTATACTTTGGCATAAAGTGCTATACTTTGGCATAAAGTGCTATACTTTGGCATAAAGTGCTATACTTTTTAAAATCTTGGAAAATTATGAGTGAACCTCTCGTCAACATAAATGATTGACCAAGCAACACATTGGACACGAAATTATGAGTGAACCTCTCGTCAACATAAATGATTGACCAAGCAACACGTTGGACACGTCACACATCTACATTGCTTAGAAAAATTGAATTAATATATTGGATAAGGAGTTTTATACAATAGAAAATTTGATACAACATGATACATTGGATAAGGAATTTTATACAATACACCGCATAAATCATCTATATATCGTATCTGAAAATGTGCCATTTGGGCTGCAATGTGGCAATGTGAATTTTATACAATACACCGCATAAATCATCTATATAGTACTATTAATAACAACTGCAATTATTCATGTTATTTGAGCATTCATAACATGAATAATTAAAGTTATCATGAATTAGTATTTACCACTATTAGTATTATGTAACAATCAATATATACCCAAACATCATGTTGCAAAATATGATTATAAAGTTTATTAATACCTAAAGTATAATACAAAATAGATATATCTAACTATAATATATAATAGTTATACTATAGTTTATAAAATATAACTATAATAAAGAATAGTTATAATATACTATAAAACCTTTAATTAATGTGATTTAATAAGATTGGAGATTATGAGAAGAATTTGAAAGAGTATAGTTGCAAAATATGATTATAAAGTTTATTAATACCTAAAGTATAATACAAAATAGATATATCTAACTATAATATATAATAGTTATACTATAGTTTATAAAATATAACTATAATAAAGAATAGTTATAATATACTATAAAACCTTTAATTAATGTGATTTAATAAGATTGGAGATTATGAGAAGAATTTGAAAGAGTATAGTTTATGTATGTATGTATATGTATGTATGTGTTTGATTTGAAGGAGTATGGTTTATTTATGCATATATGTGTTTTATGTATGCATGTATGTATTTTATGGATTCATGTATGTGGTTTGGAGGCATTTTGGAAGAAATGTTTTAACATACCAACACATTTTATAATAGTATAATACTGAATAATAATGGTACAATAATAATGGTGCAAATAATAATAACTATATGAAAATAACTGGTCTTTCTCAAAATATTTGGAATACCTAAAAGACGTAATTCTATTTTAAAACTCAAAGAACATAATTCTATTTAGCAATTTTACAAATTTTAAGGTTTTATATGCAAATTTGCTATAGTAATTTCTCAACGTCCTCTTAGTGTTAATTTTATTACTAAAAGTATTTCCTATCTTCGTGATGGAAACTTGCTTCCCCTTCTCTGAATATATTCAAAAACTAAATAAAAAAAATCTGTAAGGTTTCCTCAAAATAAACAACGAGATGATTAGCTCACCAAATGATCTCATAAGCTTTGAGAAGCATACAAAAATCATGTGTAGTAGCATTCCGGATATGGCGACAATTGTGGTTGGTGAGAGAGGTGCTCTAGGAAAAAAGAGGAGTCGATTCTTTTTTGGGTGTTGAATGATGGGTTATTTGTTAGAGGAGTTTGTTTTCTTTAATATATATTATTATTGTTAATGGGGTTATAACAACATAATTAATTGATTTAATAGGAATTCAAATGGATTGATAGGTATTATTATTGAGTGGGGGTTATAATGAATTTAATTACAATAAACATAGTAAATAATATTTATAGTACTATTAATAACAACTGCAATTATTCATGTTATTTGAGCATTCATAACATGAATAATTAAAGTTTATCATGAATTAGTATTTACCACTATTAGTATTATGTAACAATCAATATATACCCAAACATCATGTTGCAAAATATGATTATAAAGTTTATTAATATCTAAAGTATAATACAAAATAGATATATCTAACTATAATATATAATAGTTATACTATAGTTTATAAAATATAACTATAATAAAGAATAGTTATACTATACTATAAAACCTTTAATTAATGTGATTTAATAAGATTGGAGATTATGAGAAGAATTTGAAAGAGTATAGTTGCAAAATATGATTATAAAGTTTATTAATACCTAAAGTATAATACAAAATAGATATATCTAACTATAATATATAATAGTTATACTATAGTTTATAAAATATAACTATAATAAAGAATAGTTATAATATACTATAAAACCTTTAATTAATGTGATTTAATAAGATTGGAGATTATGAGAAGAATTTGAAAGAGTATAGTTTATGTATGTATGTATATGTATGTATGTGTTTGATTTGAAGGAGTATGGTTTATTTATGCATATATGTGTTTTATGTATGCATGTATGTATTTTATGGATTCATGTATGTGGTTTGGAGGGCATTTTTGGAAGAAATGTTTTAACATACCAACACATTTTTATAATAGTATTAGATTAGATATTAGATTAGATGTGTGGAGAGGCTAGGGGCACGTGCTCCCCCCTCCTCCTCTGAGTGCCCCCACTTTAAATCCGTCCTTGAGTAAAATTGAGCCAGGTTCGATTCGCGTCTAGATTTAGCTGTTTTCTATTTTAAAAAAAATTGTCCAATTCTGACCCGATTTTATTAGTTTATTTGAGGCTATAAAACCAGGCCACAATTGGTCAACTCCCTAACTGGAGCAACTTTGGCATGGTTAAGGAAAGTCTAAACGGTATATAAAACTTAGTTCATCATTAAAATTTATAAATACACCATATGAATGTGTTGAAATTTTATATAAAACCATATTATTTATGATTAAAAAATAAAATTGAAGTACATGCTGAGTAAAATTCCTATCAAAACTGTTCCTCTACTTCACATCTCAATAGCTTCGAATGCTTTGCACTGTGCAGGACATACTGATAGGAGTGTTGCTCGTTATATTTGTGCTTCTCAAAGTTAAAAGCACAAATATGACAATACAAATGGAGAGATGTCCGCTTATAATACACGAGATGCACATTTTTTTCATTTAAAAAAAAAAGTTAATTTTATCATTTTATGTGGGTAAAGATGCATTAATCTTTGGTCCACATTTCCAGCTTGTAATTATTCTTTGAACTAAAAAAGTTGACCCACAGAGATTACACAACTAACACCAACTAATAATTAGCTTCAGTTTCTCCATTAAGTCATTAACAACACTTCAATAATACTCTAATAAAATAATAATATTAAATCCTCAACCCCAAAATTGTCTCTTTCTCCTCCCAAACCCCTCTCCATCTTCCCCCATCCATCCCCTCTCTCTCTCTGACAAAAGATGCGAAGCTTCTAATTGATCGACCAAGAACAGTAAAAGAGGAATCTTTTGTCTCTTTGTGATTCCTTTGCTTCTCTTGTTGGGTTCGTATATTTCCTTTTTTTTTTAAAATTAGATTTTATAATGTGGGTTTGGGGGTTTTCTTGATTCTTGATGATCCAATATGAGATTGATTTGTTTGGGTAAGTCTTAGTAGGTATTTCCTTGATGGGTTTTGTTTTTCTTGGTGTATTGTTATAGTTTCCTCTATGCTTTTGGTGTGTAGTTAAGGTGTTTGATATTTTGCTTCTAAGGGTGTGAAATTTTTTGTAAAGCAATCGGTATTTGATTGAGTTCATGTTGGGTTTTCTTGGGGGGACACAATCATAGCCTAATTGATATATGAATGTTGAGGAAACTTATTTAAGGGTGCAGTCACTATCACAATCACAAATGAATAAGTTGAATGCTAGAAATTTGCTGTTTGTGGAACCTTTTGTGTGTTTACTCACACCATGTTTTTAGTAAACTTTTTTTTTTTCTATTATCAAAATTAAACACCATTCTTCTGTGGTACTTAGTAGTTTTCTTGATTTGAGAATTAGGTAATCACAATCTTCATTTGTCCATTTCTTTCTGATTATCCTAAGAATTACTACGCTGAGGCTATAACCCCTCTCCTAAGTTCCCAATTGTACTGCATAAACTTCAACATAAGTGGTGTTCTCGATATCACATATTTACTGTTATGAACTTTTTATTTGCTTCTAAATTATTCGTTGTGAATTAGTTTATGACTACAGGATTTATCCTTTTTGCAGGAAGACTACGACGGGGTTGAATATCTTGGAACCGGACCATCAAAATTGTTCTTGTGTCTAAACTTTGTTTACTCCAAGACAAACACTAGATATTTCGGTTTAACAAGGAAAGATGGTTTCAGAATGTAATCAGAAGTGCACTGACGAAATCCATGAAGCAGCAAATGGTAACAAAAGCAAGGGCGAGGTCTCTCTTCATGTTCAGGCATCTCAAAGGGGTCTTTTAGACGAAAAAAGTAAAAAGAGTTTATATCTCGATCGTATAAAATCTTTCCCTACTAAAGATAGATTTAAGCAATTTGATCCTTCTCCTTCTGCCAAATTCCGACGTATTGCCGAGGAAATGGATGAGGTCTCACGATCGGTTCCTTCTGCTGAACAACTCTCCATAGGACACTTTCAAGTACCCTTTGTGAAGAAAATCAACTGGGCTTCTCTAAGGGAAATGTGCAAGCAATGGATAAGAAATCCTATGAACATGGCTCTATTTGTTTGGATTCTTTGTGTAGCAATCTCTGGTGCTATTCTGTTCCTTGTCATGACCGGGATGTTAAATGGTGCGATACCAAAGAAATCACAAAGGGACACTTGGTTCGAAGTTAACAACCAAATCCTAAATGCCCTTTTCACTCTCATGTGCCTTTATCAACATCCAAAGAGAATCTACTATCTTGTTCTTTTATGCCGTTGGAGACCAAATGATGTCTTAAGGCTTAGAAAAGTATTTTGCAAAAATGGCACATATAAACCCAATGAATGGGTTCATATGATGGTTGTAGTTCTCCTTCTCAATCTAAATTGCCTTGCACAATATGCACTATGTGGTCTAAATTTGGGATTTTCGAGGTCCAAAAGGCCTGCTATTGGAGTTGGTCTTTGTATCTCTGTTGCAATTGGTGCACCGGCTATTGCTAGTGTGTACAATATCCTAAGCCCCCTTGGAAAAGAATACGAAACCGAAATAGATCAAGAGGCACAGGTTCAAGTTACACCAACGAAACTCCGATTGAAATCACTTGAAAAGAGGTATTCTTTCATTGTAAGAGATGATCAAAGGGTTGAAGAGACTAGACCACAATGGATTGGGGGATTATTTGATTTATGGGATGATATTTCTACAGCCTATCTTTCTTTCTTTTGCAGCTGCTGTGTATTTGGATGGAACATGCACAGACTAGGGTTTGGTAATATGTATGTGCACATTGTGACATTTATCCTATTTTGTTCGGCCCCTTTCTTTATTTTCAACTTGGCAGCAGTTAATATTGAGAATGAGGGCGTTAGAGAGGCATTAGGGATCGCGGGTATTTTCCTTTGTGTTTTCGGTTTGTTGTATGGTGGGTTTTGGAGGATTCAGATGAGAAAGAGGTTTAATTTACCGGGAAATACCTTTTGTTGTGGAAACCCCTCGGTTACTGATTGCTTTCAGTGGTTATGTTGCTGCTCTTGTTCTCTTGCTCAAGAGGTGAGAACTGGGGACTATTATGAAATTGTGGAGGATAAGTTGTGTGTGAAAGGAATGGGTGATGATAATCAACTTGTACTGTCCCCTTTGCCTCGTGAGGATGGCTTGGCTTTATTTACCTCGAGCCCCAGTTCTTATATTGTCAAGTCTAGTTCGTCGACTCCTAGAAGATCTCCAGGTGGCCATTCTCCACAAGCGAATTTGCCTACGGTAGAGGAAGAGTCATCAGTGAAAAGTGAAGGCAGCACAATGAAACCACCTGTTCCTGTTATAATACAAAGAGAAGATTAGTTTGAGTGTAATATAGCCAAACTTGCTACTTTTCCTTTTATCTTTATGTGGATTTCGTAGTTATGTATGTTACAGTGAGTATAATTTTTTTTAAAATAACTGAATGTAGTTGTGATGAGAATGTTATTTGTAATCTTCATTACACATTGCATATGATTTGAGCCTTACCTTCATCGTGATGCTGGGATATTTTTAGTTGAACTTTTATCTCAAGTTTTGATGAGAATATCATCTGTAATCTCCATTACAGCATTGCATATGATTTGAGTCTTTGTATCCAGATGAACATTCATTGTGTGCTGTCATATTTTTAGTTGAACTTTTGTCTCAAGTTTTGATGAGCATTGCATACTTTTAGTTGAACTTTTCATTCATTTACTGATTATAAAGGGATCTATGCTTATAGGCCATTATGTGCAGGTTTGCTTCTTTGGTATGAACTTTTCTAAACGTCTGCTCAACTGTCTTTGCTGGTTAATCAGAATCTAGACCTTACTAATCTCTGAAACCAGCCTCTTTTAAGCTGTGAATATCAGAGTTTAACACATGTAGTTTATATTAGGTTTTTTTTCCCCAATATCAGTCCCCCATCTTAAAATTTTTGAAATTAGCCCCCCAAATCATTAGGTTTTGAAATAAGTGCCCCCAAATCCTTAAGTGTTTTGAAATTGGTCCCCCAAATCTTCATATTTTGATATTAGTCCCCAAATCTTTTGAGTGTTTTGATATTAGTCTCTCAGATTAGCAATTGGTTGATAGATTTCGGGGGCTAATTTCAAAATGTTTAACAGATTTGGGGACTAATTTCAAAGTATACAGATTTGGGGGACCAATTCATAATACTTAAATTTGGGGGTACTACTATCAAAAAACCCCTTTATAATATTTAAGTTCTGTTTTGTATTTTATACGACCCACTAGGCGTTTGGGAGGGCTTATTTTTGGAGCTTATAAGTTATGCTAAAAGTGGCTTTTGGCTTTTATGATCAAAATGCTATAAAAATTATTTCGGTAGAATTGTAAATTTTTTTTTTGTCGAACCTACCTTAGCTTATAAGCTAGTTTTTCAAAAGCTTGAGGTATACTAGCTTTTTTAAAATGAGGCTTATAAGTCAACTTATGAGGTGTTTTACCAAAAGGGTAGATATGAAAAAGCTAACTTAAAAGTTAGTTTGACCAAAAAAATAAGTTTCCCCAAACACCCTAATAATTTTCAACTATTGCAATAAGTCCTTCATTTCAATTCAGAAAGTTCTCTTGACTTATATAAAGTGTAGAAGTGTTTCATGCAAAACGCCCCAAAGTTCATGGGGATTTCTCAAATTTATCCATTTGTGTATCAAATCTCCCTCCATTTCTCTAGTTTGCAGTTTTCATATTAATCAAGCTTGAACCTCTCCTCCCCATGAATCCTCTCCAATGTCAACATCCACCACCAAAATCCTCACCCAGCTCCAAACCCACCTCCACAATCCCTCCCTCTCCCTCCCCCACCTCTCCCAACTCCAATCCCATCTCCTCCGCCTCAACCTCCTCCACCACCCTCACCATCTCACTCTCTGCAACAACACTCTCCGCTCCCTCATCTCCCTCAACCAACTCAGCCCATTAATCCAACTCTACTCCCAAATGCACAGCCTCAACCTCTCCCCAAACAACTTCACCTTCCCTTTCGTCCTCAAGGCATGCGCTCGGCTTCGTGATGTAAAACTTGGTACTTTGATTCATACCCATGTTTTCAAATCTGGGTTTGAGTTGAATATCTTTGTGAAGACCAGTTTGGTGTGTTTTTATGCGAAATGTGAGGTTTTGGATGATGCCCGGAAACTGTTTGATGAAATGTGTGAGAGGAATGTGGTTGTTTGGACTGGGATGATTAGTGGGTATTTGGAGACTGGGAGATATCAAGAGGGAGTTAGTCTGTTTAGGAGGATGTTGGAAGCGGGAATGATGCCCGATAGTTTTACGATTGTTAGGGTTCTCACTGCGTGTTCGCAGAATGGGGATTTGAGGACGGGAGAGTGGATTCGTGGGTTTGTGATGGAGAAGGGGATGGACAAGAATATGTTTGTTGAAACGGCGTTGGTGGATTTGTATGTGAAGTGTGGGTGTATGGATGGAGCGAGAGGGGTTTTTGACGGAATGAAGGAAAAGGATGTCGTTACTTGGAGTGCAATGATTGGTGGATATGCATTTAATGGGCTTCCTCAAGAGGCATTGGAGCTTTTCTTTCAGATGGAGAGGGAGAATTTGAGGCCTGATTGTTTTACTATGGTTGGAGTTTTGTCGGCTTGTGCTAGATTAGGCGCTTTTGAGTTGGGCGAGAGAGTAAGTAGATTGATGGATATGAGGGAATTTCTATCAAACCCAGTGTTGGGAACTGCACTGATTGATATGTATTCGAAATGTGGAAGCGCCGAGAGAGCTTGGGCTGTCTTTAAAGGGATGAAGGAGAGTGATGTCATTGTTTGGAATGCGATGATTAATGGGCTCGTGATGACTGGATATCATAAGGTTTCTTTTGGGCTTTTTGCTCAAATGGAGAAGTTGGGAATCAAACCCGAGGGAAATACTTTTGTTGGCCTCCTTTGTGGATGTACTCATGCTGGCTTAGTTGAAGATGGGAGAAGATATTTTAAGAGCATAAGTCGTATCTATGGCTTAAATCCTCGAATTGAGCACTATGGTTGCATGATTGATCTTCTGGCTCGAGCTGGATTATTGGAGGAGGCTCATCAGTTGATCAAAGAGATGCCAATGGAAGCTAATGCTGTAGTCTGGGGATCTCTGTTGGGGGGTTGCAAATTGCATCGAGATGTTCATTTAGCTGAGCATGTCTTGGAGAGACTTATCAAGTTGGAGCCCTGGAACTCTGGGAATTATGTTCAGTTGTCAAATATTTATGCTGCAAATGGGAAATGGGATGAATCTGCAAGAATCAGACTAGTCATGAAGGAGAAAGGGATTGAGAAGACACCTGGCTCTAGTTGGATTGAACTCAAGGGTGTTGTTCATGAGTTCCATGTGGGGGATAAATCGCATCCTTTGAGTGAACGAATTTATTCGAAGCTTGATGAATTAGGAAAAGAATTGAAGGCAATGGGTCACATGCCAACGACAAGGGATGTTTTATTTGACATAGAAGAGGAAGAGAAGGAACACTCTCTCGGGCACCACAGTGAGAAATTGGCAATCACATTTGGTCTCATTAGTACAGACTCCAATGAAACAATTCGGGTGGTGAAGAACCTTAGGGTTTGTAATGATTGCCATGCAACAATAAAGCTCATTTCTCTGTTTACCCATCGGGAGATAATTGTCAGAGATAATAATCGGTTCCACTGTTTCAGAGAGGGCTCATGTTCGTGTAATGATTATTGGTGAATCAACTGTAAGTTATAGGAAATAACATTCATAAAATTTACTGATTTTCTTTTTTAATGATTGATGATTGTCAATTTGATGAACTCATTGGCTATTACGCTGTAATTATGATCATTTCCATCAATATTCTGTTGTTTATATGAGGGTTATTGTCATATTAGGCCCCCCAAATCTTTGTCATTTCTATGTTAGAGCCTCAGATCTTCATATTTCTAGTTTAGACCCCCACATCTTCATATTTGTTAGAAATGAGGGTCTTATTCAAGACAACTTGATAGATTTTGGGGGTGTAAATTAAAATATGGGGTGTGTTATTTGAAACAAATTCATGGGTTTGGGGGTCTAATTTTGTAATATGAAGCTTTAGGGTCTAATATGGCAAACATTCTTTATCTAAAATAGAATCAGTGTAGAAAATAGAAGTCACTTTCGGTGATGAAATTTTGAACGGTTGCAAAGCTGTGACATAAAAGCATGGCATAAAGAGAAGCCCTTTATGGGAAAACTAAACACCATGGTTTTGCCTTTACAGTTATATTGATAAGCACCTCAAATGTTCTCCACCAACTCTGTCTTTATCAAGGCATAAATTCCCCAGTTTACTTATATACGCCAATCAAAAATTTCAGAAATATATATATATATATATATCTCTAAATAAAAGATTTTAAAAAAATTGTGGCCTTCAATGTGAACCTGCTGACTTTTGTGCAGGTGAAAGGTGAAGTAAGCATTCTCTCTCTCTTCTATATATGTGGAAGTCACAAAGAGGTTTCAGAGTTTATATACCACTTCTTATTCCAGTGTTTACTTCTTTACATTAGACCTTCAATGGCTGTATGTATCTCCTCTTCCTTCGTTCATTCTCCTATTAAGCACCTGTAGCAGATTTCGTAGAACAAAGCCTAGTGTTTTGAATTTTTGCTTGTTACGGATTTCTAGTTTGATTGCATTCTACTTGAAAAAGAATGATAGAATCATTAGAACTTAGTAGAAGAGCCCTTTTCCTGTACTTTCAGCACACAGTGTAAACATGAAAAATTTGTAACCATCCTCAGATTCGATTCTCTTGTTTTTATTGCAGTTGGTAGAATTAAAGGTTGGCGTGCACTGCGATAAGTGCCTGAAGGCAATCAAGAAGGCCATCAAGAAGATTGAGGGTACATCTCTTATATACACTTAAATAGATTGTGCATTAAATATGTAGTAGAAAATTTTATACACTTGATGAGGTCTCGGAATTATTTGCTATTTAATTGGAATATTTGCTTATGTTTACAGTATACACCTTGCTGTAATCTCCACTGTTGAAGGATCTACTTCTGCAACGATTTTAAATCCCATACTGCAGTGTATCAATCTAAAAACACTATAAGTTCTCATATAAAGCCAAAATAGCCTAAATAAAATTTTGAATTGACCATGCACACAATTCCGAGGAAGATTAGGTGTTGCTTATTTAGTTTAAAATAGATCTAAATAAATTTTCATTTATTCAGAGATACAGTATCTGGACGGTATATTCCATCTTTTTTAGGATCCTCATAATTCATTAGAAGAGAATACAAGGGGCTACAATTCAGTTACAAGGAGACAAAGCAACCCCCAAAATGAAATAAAAAGAAAATGAGTATAAATTTAGACTAAGACAATAAAATATCTGCAAGGGAGATAAAAAGCTAGGTTTAACATTACACTATGCATTATCAAGTGCTTCAGCTACATTTAATTTGATCTTTGATTCACATTCTTAATAGACCTTATTATTTTTTTAACGCAGATATTGAGACATATCGGGTTGATACAGAGATTAGCAAGGTCACAGTAACAGGCAATGTTACAACTGAAGAGGTTGTTAAAGTCCTGCAGAAAATTGGAAAGACTGCAACTCCTTGGGAGGAATGTCAAGTTTCTGCAAGGGATGCATGAGAGAGAGTTTTTTTTTTAATTGACATGACGAGATGATAACAGAGGTGATTTTTTTTAATTAAAGTTTTCGTGGTTGAGGATCCATTCTTGTTGGTTAATTGGTAAAAGGTTAGAAAGAGATATGTCGAAAATAGTACATTGTTTAAGAAATGTCACTCTATACATATGTATTGCATTATGTATCATTTTATATATTGATAATGAAAAGTACTCTTGTATGTTTCAAATTGTTTATCTTTGAAAAGGGATTAAAAAAAATGATGTAGGGCTCAAGGTCATGAGAAGAACATACATCATTTAGAAACTTAGAATAACAAGGTTTTTGAGAGAGCTTTCAATCTTCATTGTTTAAATTCATTGTTGCATGGAGATATTTGATGAAAAAATACACCCTGCTTCCCAAATTCGGGGATACGACTCGAATTACGTTCATCAAGTACAAACTCACGGAAATTCTAAAGAAATCAGGTATGAACAATAATTCTCATAAATGATAAATCTCTAAAGTTCAATAACTTTCTTTAACAACATCCATTGAGTCCAAATGTCCAATACCAGGATTACAGATTTATTATGATGTAAATTAACTCTCAAATTACATGATGAACTTCATTCCTCGAATTATTACATGACAGCAGCCAACAAATAATGAAATCGGATTTTATGAAACAAAAACTATTGATACAATGAACAAAATTGTATAGTAGTTATATATAGGTTTGAGTAGAGAGTTTATATCCTGATATTAGAGCAGATAATGCAATGGATAAAAATGCAAAGAAAGCCATGCTAATGGAAGCTGATGCTGAGTCTGTGAAGGGGGTATCTATAGTATCCCTCTTGCTATCTGTAATTGGTATTGCTGCTGATAATGCTGATATCAGTAGGTATGCAGTGACCTAAAACATTGCAGAAAATGTTAAATATCGTGCTATTATAACTAGCTTTCTTTTTCTTACGGTTTATATTTCTTCTGCAATTTAGTCATTTGATTGCACTTTATTTTCACTTGAAATGTCAGACCTAGTTGACGGAGTTAGCTTTGGGGGTTTTCTGACAACGTTTTTAGGGTTAATTGACATTTAGGGGTACTTACCCAAAAAATCATATTATTTATTAACCCATATCGAATTTTCGAGGCAAACAGCAAATAATGCATCATTTGATGAAAACTAGGCTTCTTCAAACCATCAGACTAAACCAGATCATAATCCGAACTTCAAGTAACAGGTTTACTGAAAATTTAATGAACAAATATAGTTTACCTGATCACCAACAAAGTCCAGTATGTCCATAGCTCGGTTTGGTATCAGGTAGTTATCTGTACTCAACCTGTACACTTGATACGCAACCTGACCCATAGTATACACAAACGCCAATATAGCTATAGCCAAGCAATACCTACAACAAATGATCACCAATTCTAAGTCAGTTCCCTATAAAATTCAATCCAAGAAAATCCATTGTAATCACTAAATATAGTATTTTTCTTTGTGATACCTATTTGTGTACATATACAAGGTATTAGCCTGTTTTAATTTTTACCAATCAACCAATAGAACTTTCTGTGAATTTGTTAGCATGATATCAAAACCAAAGTCTTAATCACTAGAAAATTCCTCTGCTTGCCTTTTCTAAACTCCAAATCTCAGGTCCAAGAGATGTTAACATAGTTTTCTTCTATAGTTAGTCAACAGTATGTGTATATATAGAGGACATTGTCATGTTTAATTTTATCAAGGATTAATTACATACGTGTACTCTGAGCTATGATGTAGTTATAGAGGTGACCCTAGATTCTGTATGCCCGCATGGATGACCTGAGATTGCTGATTTTAGTGACA
This sequence comes from Asparagus setaceus, assembly GCA_012295165.1. Classification (NCBI taxonomy): domain Eukaryota; kingdom Viridiplantae; phylum Streptophyta; class Magnoliopsida; order Asparagales; family Asparagaceae; genus Asparagus; species Asparagus setaceus. Next base: position 3,742,055 of record CM022704.1, on the reverse strand, counting down.
CGAACGAGCTGGGAGTCTGTTTATTTTTTTTGTTCTCAGAGTTATGCATGTAGAGACAATCAATAATCTCAGAGTCACCCATGTAGATATGCATAGTTCATGGTCACCCATGCAATTACACGATACTTTCTTTAGGGTACGTGAATGTAACTAATCCTTTTATCAATTAATTAATCAATAAGAGAAATCTTTTCCCAATTCTTGACATCATCAATAACAAGGAATAAAACATAACTGGTACTCCTGATACTGGTCAAAATTCTGCCCATCTCCTTGATTGTTGGCTGCCATGACAATGAAGGAGATGAGAGAAAAGAGCCAGCAAAGCCCCCTGAGTAAAAGCGTGCACTTCTCCAAGAGATTCTCCCTCTTCCATCGTCTCAGCACTGATCCTTCTGCAGTGTTTGGCGGGTTGTTCTCAATGTCGGATGTTTGCGTCGCTGGTTGAGCATCGGTTGGAGGAGGAGGAGATTGGGAAGGATCCATTGTTGTAGAGAAAATGAATAAGAAGAAAATTTAGGGAGACATATATGAGATGTTTGTTTGCCTAAGAATGTTTTTTGTATGTTTTATGGCGGGGACTCCAACTTGGATTGTGGACAAGGTGGCCGGCGGAGGTAAACAATTGGGTAATTTGCACATTGGCCCCTTGAAGTTTGGGGGGTTCTGCACATAACCACCCTAGAAGCAGTTTGGTTCAATTTTAAGTGCATTACATCTGTAGCTGTAGTTGCAGGTATTTTTGGGGTATTAAGGTTTTCAGTCTTATATTAGAGATCGATTGCAGTTGGAAGTGCAATATAAACCCCTTTTGCTGCTCGAACAGTTTGCAATTTTTCGATTTACGCTCAAATATGTATAAATTGTATACTTCTATCGAGACCTGTATATAACTGCATGCGTTATTTGTCCTGATGAAACAAATAACTGTCATAAGTGATTATAATAGTTACTTTTTTAGTCACTTAATACATTATGATGTGAAATTTACTATATCATGTCTATATTGCATTTACCTCGGCTTGCTTTTGGTTATAGGTTACATGATAGTGCACATGATGTAGATGCATAAGATCACAATGAGAATTAGAGATCCGAGGAGCTGAAATAGATGAGAGATGTACTTTTGGACGATTATTTTTTGATTTATGTGCGGAATTTGCATAGTTGGACTTATGTAGGATGCATTTTTTTTAATAGAAATGTAGGATACATAGTTGAATCAATATATTATAATGTATTAGATGTTTGTTTTGCTTGGATATTGTTTTTGTAGGTTTTTCTTATTTGTTGTCTTTATATAGGTATATGTATGTTTATGTGAACATGTATGCGTTTGCTATTTTAAACATGTTGTAAAGGCCGAATTTCCAAATACCAAAACATGCTATTAAAATAACAAGTGAAAATGGGGTAGAGATCTTCTACATCCTTGGTTGTAGAGAATCTTTACAAGTCACGAATCACATTTCCTCATTCAGTGGACCTCATGAATGATATGTTTTACATAAATTAGATTAAAAAACTTTTAATTGTGGGACCCATTAAATAAACCAATACAACTGATCCACACAAATGATTGTAGGAAATCTCTACAATCAAGAATGTAGAGAATCTGAACCTGTGAAAACACCCTCCAAGGGATTTCCACAGGGAATGTAAAATCAAGTTTTCAAAAATCCAAGGAATTTCCTTGAGAAATCATTGAACCATAAGATATAAGTCACTTGTTTGGTTGAAAAGATCAAAGATTAGAATAAATTGGCTAATTTGTTTTGGAAAGCATTCAATACATTTAAAAGAAAGTGAAATTTTTATATATCTAACAAGGGTGAGTATATAGCATTAAAAGAACTTGGATTTTTGGTCTCCGATCTCTATTACACGCTTCCTTTATCAGAAACTATTTATTTATTTATTTATTTTCTCTCTTTTTTTTTTTCCTAGTATGATCTAGATCTAATATAATCTACCCATTAGCCATGTTCCTTGTCCAATTATCTCCCGAGACAAAAGTAGGGCAGTATAGCACAGAACCAACAACCTCTACAGCTCACTACAGCATGCATGGTTCAATAACTAATAATATGATGGTGATTAATAAATAAATCAAAAATTAATCATCCAATTTTATACTCAATGCACCCACTCTTGATAACATATAAGCCCACTCATACATGTGGGACCCTGTCAACAAATAAAATGATGCCAAAGAAGATAGTTTTGGTGTCACTTATCTTCATATTTTTTTATTATTAGTGGTTAATAGCCCATGAAATATATAAATAGAAATATTAAATATATTTAGATGCTTTGTGTTCATTAGTTCATTAGATTACAAATGGCAGACTGTAGTTGAATCAGTCTTGTTGCTTTTTAATTCCCTTTCCATGAGAAAGTGATTAGATTGAGTTGTGTGTTAATTTGAATGAGTCAGCCTTCATGTGATTTTTTTTTTATTTATACTGGTATGCACATGCTTTGCACGTGAACGTACATGTTTGAAGTTTTGAATTTTTAATTAAATAGTAAAACTATGCATTAATAAATAAAATTATGTAATAAGATTACTTAAAAGAAATGTATGAATTAATTATTATTGTGTAGTTATTGTAATTGAATATTTTTCTTATAATGATGTGATGTTAACCTTTTTAAATAAGTCCCCAAATCTAAAGCTGTTATTAAATAAAGCTGTCAATTCTATAAGTTCTCTTAAATATGGCCTCCAACTTGAAATTGTTAACTTAACTCTAAATTAACTAAGCTACATTAATATTGCTAGCTTTTTCCGATATTCCTAGATAGTTACACTTGATACGCAACATATTGTAATAGTTACTTCTCATTATAATTATTTAATAGCGTAAATTACACTAAACCTTTGTGAACTTTCAGCCCATATAAACTTTTAAAATTAAACCCTAATGACTTTTCCATTTCCAAGAAGACCCCCAATAACTTTGAATTTTGCGGATAACCCTTATAAATTAGAACCGAGAAAATAGCATAAAAGGAATTTTGAAAGTTATTGGGGTTTTGGTGTAATTTATCTAAAAGATACTAGGGGCTCTCTACAAAAGTTATTAAGGGTATAGTGTGATTTTGAAAGTTCATAGGGTCTATTTACTACAAAATGTTGAAAGTTCGTGGGGGTTTCTTGTAATTTATCGTTTTAATATTATAATTTTTAGTTCAATACTATTAAAATAATTTTACTGCCTATATGCTATAAAATATTTATCTAATTTAATTTTAAAATTATTCTCTTAAATAATTTAGTACTATAAATATTTTATAAATTTTACTATACTATTATTAACAATTAATAGTACTATTATTAATATTAAATAATTTTTAAAAGATTAGTTTTTAATCATTACCAACTATAGATTATTCAATATCATGTAATAATCTTTGAGAAAATACTGTAAAAATAATATTAAATTATTAATTTAATTTATTTAATAATAAAATACTAAATAAATAGTGTAATTCGTAATTTGTATGATATTATTAAAATAATTATACTATATATGCGATTCAAAATTTATTCTATTATTTTAATGCTCATTGAATTATAGTATAATTCTTAATAGTATTTAGTAATATATTATTCATTTATTCTATTATTTTAATTATTTTATTATAATTCATAAATAATTATAATAATAATTTAATTGGTTACTACTAATAACTGTGTATACTTATTTTATAAATTATTTTATTTTATTATTTTTAAACAATTAATAGTTATAATATTATTGATCATTATAATTATTTAGGAAGGTGAGGAGGTGCATAAATAATAAGAACTTATATTTATTTAATGAAAGATTAATTAGAGATAATGGCATAGTTTGAATTTATCAAAATTTAAGAGGATAAAAAGGAAATTAAAAGTTTTAACACCCAAATCTTCTTTTATAGTAGTATAGATATAGATATAGATATAGATAGATATAGATTTTTCTCTTTTTGTTTGAGTATTCTGAACATACATGCAAATGCTCCTAAATAGTGATTAGCGCTATTAATTGCAGTTGAGAAGGGAGAGTTGCAACGTGCAACATGGTTCAAATTCTATTAGAGGTGTACGTTTACTACTATGTACTGTGTATTGTACGGAGGTAAACCTGAACTCTGGTTTCTTGGAAAAAAGATCCAATAGGAGATCTTCTACATAATTTATTGAGCACAAATTGTATTAAGAACACTCGCACACAATTGGGTGATCTATAAAATTCTAGGATGGATAAAATTAGTTTATAAATTTTATCTATTATATTACTAGTATCTCGGTGCACGTGATGCGTGCATGAACAATACTCATTGTAAAATTATATGCGAACATAATTACTGGTGAAGGATAGAAACATATATTTAGAATATAGTACCTAAAAACTTTGTAGAATACAATCTAGATCATCACAATCCCCCGCAAAGTTCATAGAGCACATGTGATGCGTGCGCCTTTGAGATTGAATACCTCCTTTCGTATCTTTTGACCACGGAATGTTGGGGAAGGGACTAATCTTTTTCCTTTTTCTTTCTTTTTTTTATTTTTATTTTTTTTAAATAAGGAAAATGGAGAAGAAAGTGGAAGGTTTGGAGTTTAGTTGACACTATGAACATGAAGTTAGTTTCTTTTTGTATTTTTAAAAAATTTATCCCTTTGAGTAGTTTTAAACCATTTATATAAGTATTGAGAAAATTGCTTGGATTTATAAAACTAAAAATATGGACAAAAGTCTAGCTTTTGTTAAATAATAATAATAGATGGGTGAATCTACCTCATGCTTATAGGGGTTGTTATGGTCCTGAACATTATTTAACTATTAATTCTGGATTAGAAGGGGAAAAGTCCCAATATCAAACAAATGAGCATTTTAATCCATTGATTTATTAGGAATGACCCAGACTCGCACGCCGAGTCAAACAGTCGGCTCACTTCCTTTACTCTAACTAGCAAGTCATACCAGCCAGACTGCCTTCGTGGACGACGCGAATGGCGGTGTCAGTCGTCCCTTCGGTCGATTGCCTTATTGGACGACGCGAATGGCGGTGTTAGTCGTTCCCTTAGGCGCTCGACATCACCCCGCTCGATTAGCTTGCGCCCTCAACCCAAGCGACGATTGCATGAAGTTTGATCCCGACCATACGTCAATATCGCATTAAATGCATGATCAGTACCTTAAATTCTCCATCTCTCATAGTAATTAAGACACCTTGAAACATTCTGGCGGCAGGCGTCACCAATCCCATTCCATTAATGAATCCATTAATGACGAGGGAACATCACTAACTCTTGAGCCAATCTGCACCCGACACTTGTAAAGGTAATCTGACGCAGCCGCCTACGCACACCAATAATAAGACATTTATCCAATCATCAGCCTACACGTGGAAGTAGGGCTGACTCATTCTCCAGCTCCTTATCAACCAAAGAGACGTAAATGCCCTCCTACTCTCCATATAAATAGGGAACTGTATAATAGAAGAAGTGATCAAACTCAAAAAACTTCTTCTCTGCTAGTAAGTGATCTAACTCAAAAAACTTCTTCTCTGCTATTGGTTTACTACCTACATTGACCAAATATACTCATACTGACTTGATCGTCGGAGAAATCACCGGAGATCCCAACTCCGCCCTTCCACAGGTCCTTTTCTGGTGTAGGCGAACTTCATCCTCTACAAAACAATCGGGCATTAAAAGAGAGAGCGGACTCCACTTGTACAAAAATTAATCCAACAGCGATTATTGACTGTGTGATCTCCAACATCAACAGGGGTGATTATATATAGTTTATGAATTTTAGCTATCCTGTTTATGGTGCAAACCATATCACCTCCATAAGACTGATAAGATTCTTATTCCAGATTCATGCCATACAGGAAGGAACAGAATGTGACAAACTGGTGTTTGAACGCATATTTAAAGTTAATGATTGCATTGATAAAAATATATAGGAAAATTTTCAAATCATAAAAGTTGTATTATTCTCGCATGGTAAGAAATAAAAATTGTAGGGTTCTTACAGAATCATACTTTCTCATTTCAAATTCCCATGGTAAAATCCTACATTTTATGTCTTATAGTCCAATAGTAGTATAACCCTTGTAGTAATATAGTTATTTTGATGATGTTTTGGGGTGTTTCATTAAATCTATATTATATATTAAGAAAAGCTCCATTTTGATCATTGTGAGCCACATTTTTAGAATTCTGAAAATGTGCTTACATCTGAAAAAATAATTACAAATGCTCTCACATTTTAAAAAATCAACAAAAATGCCCTCGCACTTGACAAAATCAAAAGAAATGTCCTGACAGTTGAAAATAAATCACAGAAATGACCTTAAACTTGAAAAAAATCCATTAAAAAAAAGATGAAAGTATAGTCAAAATCATATCTATCCGTTTTCTTTGAAAATTCAACTACAACACTCATCCCATATTCCATGTGATGCATGCATCATGCACTGTTATACTAGTCCTTATCTACTGAATAGCAGAGGGTGTGTTTGTACTCATTGTCTTCTCTCAAAAGAAAAAAAAACTCTTATAGTTCAGTTATCGCTACTCTAAATATTTTGATTCCATTGCTATTTTTATTATCTGTAATTGATAATATATATTAATTGCACTAATTTAAAATTGATAGTGAGATATGTGTTCATGATTTTCTTGCTCTCCTACATAATTTTCTAAGAAGACCCTCTCTTTAGGACATTTTTTTCCATATAAAGTTACTTCGGTCAGAATTTTTCATTATGGACAGATAGGTGAGAGGGATCATCTTTTAGTTCAAGATTATGATTTATTTTTTGAAAAGTATAGGAAAAATGCAATTCATGAATAATACAATTGTTTGGGTCGAAAGTTGATTTCTTTGTCGTTTCCATTGCAAAAGTTGCCAAATTTCCAGGCTTAATTGTTGTTATCTTAGCCGGAGAAGTGAATAAAAGGGGCGGAGAAACCAAATTTTTGCTAAGGCATGCCACTGCTGGCGCAGTAGCTGGCCGTTCACCGACGCTGAGATGCTTTACACCGCCAAGCATGGTGGCAGCTAAGTTGTTCTACCGACGCGAGACAGCTTACATCGCTTCATTGCTTGCAGGCAGGCTTAGGCTGTCTCGCTAACGCGAGGTAGCTCGAGCTGTCTCGGCTGAAGGAAGATATCTGGTGCTCAAGGTGGAAATGGTCCAATTCTTCCTATTGGAAGTAATCCAAAACAAGGGGAGGATGATGGCGAAAAGATGAAAGAGCTTGAAGATAAAATCAATGCTTTGATGTCCGCACAGGAAGTCAAAAGGATTGGTATCCCGTGTCCGTATTCTAGAGAGTGGGATTCAATTCCTTACCCGCCGAAATTCAATCTGATCAACTTCACGCCATTTGACGGGAGAGGGTCACCTACACAACACCTGATTTACTTCAAATCACATTTGGGGGTGATCTCGGGAAACGAGCCTTTGATGGTTCGGTCATTCGTCGGTACCCTTCGCGGGGCTGCCTTCGATTGGTATCGAAGACTCAAAGCTGGGAGCATTAACTGCTGGGATGACATGGAAAATTCGTTTCTCAATAACTTTTTCGATGACGACACCGAAGTCTCGATTGGAACCCTCTTGGATGAAAAGCAGAAGAGTGGAGAGACGATTGACTGTTTCGTTAAGCGCTTCCGCAATAAGGCCATAAACTGCAAAGATCCAATCACCGAGGAATTCATATTGCAGACGTGCCACAATAATCTCTCCATTGATCTGTTGGAAGTCATGGGGGTCGTCCCACCAACTACATGGAAAGATCTGAAAATACGAGGAGAACAAGCCGAACGTTTCCTCAAAAGGAAGAAAGGCGAAAAGATGGCTGACCCCTCAAAAGTAAATTTTGCCTCTCGCAATAGAGGAAAGGCATCGTGGTCGCTGTTGGCGTAAATCAAGCGTCGCAATTACAACCACGCCAACAACCTCGGGAGCAACAAAAAGCTTCTAAATCGAATTCCACGGGACATATTCTTTCGAGAGATGAAGAAGTTCGATTATTTTAAGCACCTCCTTGACAAAGAACAAAATTAAGTTGCCACCTATTACAAATCGGGAAGAGGCGACAAGACTTCAGATCCTAAATCTTGTGCATACCACGGGAGGGTCCATCATCCTACCAAAAGTTATTTTGTCCTTAAAGACGATATCCGTGCTCAAGGTGGAAATGGTCCAATTCTTCCTATTGGAAGTAATCCAAAACAAGGGAGGATGATGGCGAAAAGATGAAAGAGCTTGAAGATAAAATCAATGCTTTGATGTCCGCGACAGAAGTCAAAAGGATTGGTATCCCGTGTCCGTATTCTAGAGAGTGGGATTCAATTCCTTACCCAGAAATTCAATCGATCAACTTCACGCCATTTGGCGGAGAGGGTCACCTACACAACACGATTTACTTCAAATCACATTTGGGGTGATCTCGAAACGAGCCTTTGATGGTTCGGTCATTCGTCGGTACCCTTGGCGGTGCCGATTGGTATCGAAGACTCAAAGCCGGAGCATGCTTCTTTGGGATGACATGGAAAATTCGTTTCTCAATAACTTTTTCGATGGCGACACGAAGTCTCGATTGGAACCCTCTTGGATGAAAAGCGTAAGAGTGGAGAGACGATTGATTGTTTCGTTAAGCTTCGCAATAAGGCCATAAAGCGCAAAGATCCAATCACCGAGGAATTCATATTGCGGGCGTGCCACAATAATCTCTCCATTGATCTGTTGGAAGTCATGGGGTCGTCCACCAACTACATGGAAAGATCTGAAAATACGAGGAGAACAAGCGAGCGTTTCCTCAAAAGGAAGAAAGGCGAAAAGATGGTGACCCCTCAAAAGTAAATTTTGCCTCTCGCAATAGAGGAAAGGCATCGTGGTCGCTGTTGGCGTAAATCAAGCGTCGCAATTACAACCACGCCAACAACCTCGAGCAACAAAAGCTTCTAAATCGAATTCCACGGGACATATTCTTTCGAGAGATGAAGAAGTTCGATTATTTTAAGCACCTCCTTGACAGCAACAAAATTAAGTTGCCACCTATTACAAATCAGGAAGAGGCTGACAAGACTTCAGATCCTAAATACTGTGCATACCACAGGAGGGTCCATCATCCTACCAAAAGTTATTTTGTCCTTAAAGACAGTATCCAGGCTCTAATTGACGCCGGGATCATAACGTCAAAGTGACGAACTTGGTGAAGCTCTTCGGGCCTATCGTACTACGGCCCGGATACCTACAAGAGCAACCCTGTGGGTGATGATCCAAATTTTGTTCGCTAAACGGGGTAGCAGGACAGTGATAAGATCACAATGCTAATTAATGGGAAGTTCCTGAAGAGATACTGTCCTTAGTGTACTCAGGATAACCCGTCTTATGATGAAGGACCCAGGTTTATCATATTCCGATATCCTAGGAATACTATTCACCAATGTTACCCCCACTATTTTGGATGATCAAATTTTTGAATGGTCACGGTCTCCAAACTCCCACTGTAAGGCGAAAGATAAGAAAATACCTTCTTTCCTTCATCTTCTGCCAACTCTTCCAAAATCCCCTACAATTCCTATTCAACAGGATGGTAGGCCCACAAGAAAGTTATCTCTGATAACTCCACTAAACTCTCCCACCAATCCTCTTCAATAGGATGGCAGGACCACAAAGAAAATAACTATCATGTTAACTATTACCTCTGATAGTTAATTCTTAGTTTAGAAATCAAATCTACTCCCACTGGGTCCAGTACGACCAAACCTTTGAACAGTTAGGGTCATTTTAAATTTTCACTCCCACTTGGTCAAAACTTTCAATAGTTAAGGCCAAACCATGTAAATTGGGTAATCAGACCTTCATGCAGTTAGGGTTATCCAAATTCCACCTTTTACTCACATGAGTTAAAAGGTATCTTCAGAGTCAACGCCACGTGGCCCGACTCCAATTTGATTCTCGAAGTGGAGATCCCACTTTGAGTTTCTCTATAGATTTCTTAGTGCACGTGCATCAGGAATCTTTTGACTCTCAGTTCGCGTGAACAAGGAGTTATCAATTAAAGCGGAAGATAAGAAAATACCTTCTTCTTCTTCAACACAACGGGTTCGTCTTTGCCCCAAGAGAAGACACAACGGGTTCGTCTTCGCCCCAAGAGAAGACACAACGGGTTCGCCTTCACCCCATGAGAAGACAAAAATAACAAATAAAGTCTATGTATTCAATATATAGCCAGTCTCATTACTGACTTAATGATCTGTTAAATCTACGCCTATTTATGCGTAGTAGGGATGTTATCTCGTCCCTTACCGGAGATAAGTCCGCATCTAACACATCTTTGCCGGTAGTCAATTCCGTGATAATTGATCAAGTCTACGATTCAATATCGTAGCATAGATGTTATTACCTAATGACACCTAAACTATGCCTTCATGCATAGGGATGTTATCTCTGTCCCTTACCAGAGATAAGTCTGCATCTAACACATCTTTGCCGGTAGTCAATTCCGTGATAATTGATCAAGTCTACGATTCAATATCGTAGCATAGATGTTATTATTTAATGACACCTAAACTATGCCTTCATGCATAGGGATGTTATCTCTGTCCCTTACCGGAGATAAGTCCGCATCTAACACATCTTTGCCGGTAGTCAATTCCGTGATAATTGATCAAGTCTACGATTCAATATCGTAGCATAGATGTTATTATTTAATGACACCTAAACTATGCCTTCATGCATAGGGATGTTATCTCTGTCCCTTACCAGAGATAAGTCCGCATCTAACACATCTTTGCCGGTAGTCAATTCCGTGATAATTGATCAAGTCTACGATTCAATATCGTAGCATAGATGTTATTATTTAATGACACCTAAACTATGCCTTCATGCATAGGGATGTTATCTGTCCCTTACGGAGATAAGTGCGCATCTAACACATCTTTGCCGGGTAGTCAATTCCGTGATAATTGATCAAGTCTACGATTCAATATCGTAGCATAGATGTTATTACCTAATGACACCTAAACTATGCCTTCATGCATAGGGATGTTATCTGTCCTTACGGAGATAAGTGCGCATCTAACACATCTTTGCCGGGTAGTCAATTCCGTGATAATTGATCAAGTCTACATATTTAATATCGTAGCATAGATGTTATTACCTAATGACACCTAAACTATGCCTTCATGCATAGGGATGTTATCTGTCCCTTACGGAGATAAGTGCGCATCTAACACATCTTTGCCGGGTAGTCAATTCCGTGATAATTGATCAAGTCTCATTATTCAATATCGTAGCATAGATGTTATTACCTAATGACACCTAAACTATGCCTTCATGCATAAGGATGTTATCTCTGTCCCTTACGGAGATAAGTGCGCATCTAACACATCTTTGCCGGGTAGTCAATTCCGTGATAATTGATCAAGTCTACATATTTAATATCGTAGCATAGATGTTATTACCTAATGACACCTAAACTATGCCTTCATGCATAAGGATGTTATCTCTGTCCCTTACGAGAGATAAGTGCGCATCTAACACATCTTTGCCGGGTAGTCAATTCCGTGATAATTGATCAAGTCTACGATTCAATATCGTAGCATAGATGTTATTACCTAATGACACCTAAACTATGCCTTCATGCATAGGGATGTTATCTGTCCCTTACGAGAGATAAGTGCGCATCTAACACATCTTTGCCGGGTAGTCAATTCCGTGATAATTGATCAAGTCTACGTATTCTATATCGTAGCATAGATGTTATTATTTAATGACACCTAAACTATGCCTTCATGCATAAGGATGTTATCTCTGTCCCTTACCAGAGATAAGTCTGCATCTAACACATCCTTGCCGGGTAGTCAATTCCGTGATAATTGATCAAGTCTACGTATTCAATATCGTAGCATAGATGTTATTACCTAATGACACCTAAACTATGCCTTCATGCATAGGGATGTTATCTGTCCCTTACCGGAGATAAGTGCGCATCTAACACATCTTTGCCGGGTAGTCAATTCCGTGATAATTGATCAAGTCTACGATTCAATATCGTAGCATAGATGTTATTACCTAATGACACCTAAACTATGCCTTCATGCATAGGGATGTTATCTCTGTCCCTTACGGAGATAAGTGCGCATCTAACACATCTTTGCCGGGTAGTCAATTCCGTGATAATTGATCAAGTCTCGTATTCAATATCGTAGCATAGATGTTATTATTTAATGACACCTAAACTATGCCTTCATGCATAGGGATGTTATCTCGTCCCTTACGGAGATAAGTGCGCATCTAACACATCTTTGCCGGGTAGTCAATTCTCGTGATAATTGATCAAGTCTACGTATTCTATATCGTAGCATAGATGTTATTATTTAATGACACCTAAACTATGCCTTCATGCATAAGGATGTTATCTCTGTCCCTTACCAGAGATAAGTCTGCGTCTAACACACGCTGCCGGGTAATCAATTCCCGTGATAATTGATCAAGTCTACGTATTCAATATCGTAGCATAGATGTTATTATTTAATGACACCTAAACTATGCCTTCATGCATAGGGATGTTATCTCTGTCCCTTACCAGAGATAAGTCTGCATCTAACACATGCTGCCGGGTAGTCAATTCCCGTGATAATTGATCAAGTCTACATATTTAATATCGTAGCATAAAGTCTAAGAGAGTTCATTCTTTTAGCACAACGTAACATGTAGAACGGACTTAGACAAACTACATGCTAGCCCAACTCAAACGGTAGTTGGTAAAGGCTCATCAAATCTGTTGATGGCTGAGGGTTTGCCAAAAATCCTATAGCTATCGTACAAGCAACAACTTGAGACAACATGGTTCTCAAAACACTCAATTATGACCCAAGTGATGACCATCAAGATGAAGATGATCAGTTCAAATTCGATTTCATCATTTCAACCAATTCAGTCACAACTGCAATAGCTCTTGATTTCAAAAGATGGTCAGCGACGTCGCGTAGCCAGAAATTAAGAAGCAATTCATGAGTCCATTCAACGAAGTCCAACGTTGGGCAGAAGCAGGACTCATCTTATCCAAAGTATTCCAGACTCCTCGATAAAATACAGCGGAGTCTGAAAACTTTGGAGGGGGTATCTGTAGGCATCAAAAATTGCTGAAGAACCTTAAATATGACTAAATTATGAGAAGATCGAAGGACAACGTCGTCAAAATCTCAAGAAATCAACACATGGGAAGATTGTGTTTCGCCATAGTGTGAGACACTTGTTTGTGCCTCGCTACAAGCGAGACACTCGCTTGTGTCTCGCTACTAGCGAGACACTCGCCTGTGCCTCGCCACGAGCGAGACACTCGCTTGTGTCTCGCTACTAGCGAGACACTAGTTTGTGCCTCGCCACGAGCGAGACACCTTGATGTGTCTCGCTATAGGCGAGGCACTTACTTGTGTCTCGCCAAAGGCGAGACACCCAGAATATTTGAAATGAGCTCTTGAAGGGTCTAAATCAATACTGGTGGGGCCCAATTGACTTTATCAACGCAAAGAGACGTTCAGCTACTTTAATGGGCGGTTACACGCTGAAAATATGCCCACTAGGCATGATTTTAGGGCATTTAATCGTGCCTAAAAAGCAGGAAAACCGTTACAACAGCTGGAGATCCGACACTGCCTCGCTAGTTAGCGAGGTCCATACCGCCGCTAGCGAAGTTTTTACACCGCCGCCGCCATTAGGTAGCTTGGCGCGAGGCAACAGCCGCCCGCTAACTATAAATGTTGAGCACTTATGACACTTGTGTTTTTCAGAGGGCACGCCCCAAAGTCTATAAATACCCTCTACATCCACTTGGGCGGAGGGGGCAATCGAGATCGGATCGTGAGCTATTGCAAAGAGAGAGAGAGAATCCAAGCTTCCGGAGTTCAAGAACACGATCCACACGGAGATTCCTCGAGTTTAAGCTTTGACTTATTCTTGAGAAGAGTAGATATCTTACTTTGCTAAGATATTTGCTTAAGTTCTTGTTTCCTTTACGAAGCATCAACTAAACCCGTCGATTCGACAATCGTTGCTTTCGGTGGTCCACGGATTACGGCCCCAGATGCAAAGTCCCACAAAACAGGAGATCTACACTTGTAGCGTTTTTTGTTCGAGTTTGTGAGAGAGTTATTTAAAATTTCTTTGTAACTGAAAATTAAAGTGTAATTTTCTTAAGTTTTGCAATGGAAACGACAAAGAAATCAACTTTTGACCCAAACACGATGGCGACCACAGTGGGAGCCAACGGTCTCGAGCCCGAGATCGTTGTGTCGCAGCCTTGCAGCGATCAAGCCGACCTCATGGTCGATGGACTGGATTACTTCTTCGATCAAGCCAAGTTCGAAGAATATCTCTCCTCTTCCTCATCGAAGTCCTCCTCACCCCGCAAACATCGGAGGATCTCATCTCCTAAGAGGGAGGTTCGTTCTGTTGTGATGCGCAACGATTCTCGTTCGCTTGCGATGGAGGCGATTTCCCCTCTCAACAACACCCCGGTGGATCTCAAATCCGGAAGCTCTGCTCAAGTTGACTCCTTTCAGAAGAAGGAGTCATTCAATAAGATCTCAACCGCTCTGACGAAGAGGGTTCGTCAGAGACAACGTCAAAAGATGGCCCGATAACTTGCAAAGGCCATGGAATCAACAGACGGAGTTCATTACAACACGAACTCGCGTGATCAGAGGCGTCAGCAAGTTACAACGCCTCAACCTCAATCCGCCAACACTCCTCCCAAGGAAGAATGGGTTCTCGTCAAAAGAACCCGATTGACAAGAAAGGAGCGCGCCCAAAAGCGTCATGCACGCGTTGCTCGTACACGTGCCGTTGTTCGCAAGGCACAAGAGTCGAAATCAACCAGGGAATCGACTCAAAATCACAAAGTTTGGGTCCCAAAGTCTACCTCAAAATCGGCCCAGATATCTTCCTTCACCGAGATACTGAAGCCGCTCGAAGTAATGCAGATGCCTGCCCGCCAACGAAAGCAGTTGTAAACCGCTCTCGCGGCCGAGAGCCAGAATCGCCGCCAACAACAGGCAAACCTTCCATGCCTTAGCAAAAATTTGGTTTCTCCGCCCCTTTTATTCACTTCTCCAGCTAAGATAACAACAATTAAACCTGGAAATTTGGCAACTTCAGTGTTTAGTCATCTTGGTCCACAGCCCGGAAATAAAGGCAAAGTACCAGTGAAGAAACGTTTGGATTACCCAGTCTAGAAGAGTCCTGAGCAAGCTGAAACATCTCAGGCTTCTAGAATTCCAATTGCATCTCGTTTGAGCATCCCGCAAGGGGTCCGCGAGTCTACTAAAGGGAAGAACTTGAGGCGTGTGATTCGTGAAGTCACGAGAGATGATAAAACACTTATGATCCATGCCAAGACAACTTCAGCAGATGAAGTTAAAACGTCAAAGATGCCTCTCAAGTCGAATGATCGACGCCTCCAAAAGAAGACGTGTCCTCCAGTTAAGGACAACGTTACACTTGGGGGTGAAAGTACAATCAGTGACAAACCACATCAACTGTGTCATCAGGCTGGGGGTGGCAACACACGAAAGAGAACGATTGATGAAATAAATTGTTCTTATTCGTGTGCACAACTAATCAAGACATTGTTGTCAGGATGTGCCTGTTCCAAATCAAACGCTCAATCACAAAGAGCTTCAGTATTCGAGAGGCTTTCCCTGCCAGCAGCGGAAGATCTGAAGCCAGAGTCAAGACGACATCGAAGAAGAAGGAGATCATCCATCCAATTTGATGAGTTTCCCGAAGTGACTATCAACATGGTGAACAAAGGGAAAGGACCGGCGACGGATGCAGATCCTGACTTCACTCCTGGAGGAAAGGTCGGGTCTCAGATTTCCCAGAGAATGTCCCGATTGCAATTGCGAGCTACGCGACGCATTGACTATAGAAGAATGCATGAAGGAGAGTCATCCGAAGATGAAATTTCTGACGCCTGCTCAGCAATAGCTTCAGACGATACTGTTTCAAGTATGAGTCGTCACCATAAGGAGGCTTTTACCATTACTCCCGATGTCCTGGCTCAAATGTTACAAGAAGCCTTAGCCAAGCAAAGAGAAGAGCTTAAGGCCGAAATAAAAATAGAAATGGAATTAGCCATGCAGCAGATGAGGGAATTGCAAAATCAAACGCCTCATCTATAGCCAGCTGGATCCAGTCGCCATGTTACCCATCATGTAGATGACAGTGATTCGGAGATAGATGAACACATTTACGCTGATCAACCTCCAAAGAAAGCTGCATCTGGTGCTCAAGGTGGAAATGGTCCAATTCTTCCTATTGGAAGTAATCCAAAACAAGGGGAGGATGATGGCGAAAAGATGAAAGAGCTTGAAGATAAAATCAATGCTTTGATGTCCGCACAGGAAGTCAAAAGGATTGATATCCCGTGTCCGTATCCTAGAGAGTGGGATTCAATTCCTTACCCGAAATTCAATCGATCAACTTCCGCCATTTGTGGGAGAGGGTCACCTACACAATACGATTTACTTCAAATCACATTTGGGGTGATCTCGGAAACGAGCCTTTGATGGTTCGGTCATTCGTCGGTACCCTTCAGCGGTCGCCGATTGGTATCGAAGACTCAAAGCTGGGAGCATGCTTCTTTGGGATGACATGGAAAATTCGTTTCTCAATAACTTTTTCGATGGCGACACGAAGTCTCGATTGGAACCCTCTTGGATGAAAAGTAGAAGAGTGGAGAGCGATTATTTGTTTCGTTAAGCGCTTCATAATAAGGCTATAAACCGCAAAGATCCAATCACCGAGGAATTCATATTGCGGGCGTGCCACAATAATCTCTCCATTGATCTGTTGGAAGTCATGGGGTCGCCCCACCAACTACATGGAAAGATCCGAAAATACGAGGAGAACAAGCGAGCGTTTCCTCAAAAGGAAGAAAGCCGAAGAGGCGAAAAGATGGTGACCCTCAAAAGTAAATTTTGCCTCTCGCAATAGAGGAAAGGCATCGTGGTCGCTGTTGGCGTAAATCAAGCGTCGCAATTACGACCACGCCAACAACCTCGGGAGCAACAAAAGCTTCTAAATCGAATTCCATGGACATACTCTTCGAGATGAAGAAGTTCGATTATTTTAAGCACCTCCTTGCGGCAACAAAATTAAGTTGCCACCTATTACAAATCGAGGAGGTGACAAGACTTCAGATCCTAAATCTTGTGCATACCACGGGAGGGTCCATCATCCTACCAAAAGTTGTTTTGTCCTTAAAGACGATCCGTGCTCTAATTGACGCCGGGATCATAACGTCAAAGTGACGAACTTGGTGAAGCTCTTCGGGCCTATCGTACTACGGCCCGGATACCTACAAGAGCAACCCTGTGGGTACGAGGCGATCCGGCTTGTTCGCTAAGCGGGTAGCGGGGCGATGATAAGATCACAATGCCAATTAATGGGAAGTTCCTGAAGAGATACTATCCTTAGTGTACTCAGGATAACCCGTCTTATGATGAAGGACCCAGATTTATCATATTCCGATATCCTAGGAATACTATTCACCAATGTTACCCCCACTATTTTGGATGATCAAACTTTTGAATGGTCACGGTCTCCAAACTCCCACTGTGGTCGCCATCGTGTTTGGGTCGAAAGTTGATTTCTTTGTAACTGAAAATTAAAGTGTAATGTTCTTAAGTTTTGCAATGGAAACGACAAAGAAATCAACTTTCGACCCAAACAACAATCTTATTTATATTAGAGATGAACTATAAGTTTATAACCATCTAAATAGTGTCAAATGGTTAGTGAGTGAGAAAATAGTCCTTCTGAATATATTAGGGCCAGTTTGGCGAACTACTCAAGTGTACAGGTTGAATACAGATAACCACATGCGATGCGTGTGCATTTGAGATTGAATACATCCTTTCTTATTTTTTGTCGACGGAATGTTGGGGAAGGGGCTAATCTTTTTCCTTTTTTTCTTTATTTTTTTTAGATGAGGAAAATGGAGAAGGAAGTGGACGGTTTGGAGTTTTGTTGACACTATGAACATGGAGTTAGTTTCTTTTTTGCATTTTTCCAATTTTATCCCTTTGAGGAGTTTTAAACCATTTATAAAGTATTGAGAAAATTGCTTGAATTTCTTGAAATCGTGACTTACATAGGGATAGAACCAAAAATATGGGCAAAAGTCTAGCTTTTTTTAAATAATAGTAATAGATGGTTGAAACAACCTCACGCTTGTAGGGGTGCTTTTGTTGGAATTCCTATCCATTTTGTTTTATTGACAAGTAATTTATGCGTGCAAATTCTATCAGAACACCCCATAGAATGAGGTGATCTATATCATTTACTGGTGCTTAGAGGGTTAGTTTATGAATTATAGTTATTGTGTTTATGGTGCAAACCATCTCACTCCCATAAGATTGATAAGATTCTCATTCCAAATTCAGGCTATACAGGAAGGAACAGAATGTGACAAACTAGTGTTTGAGCATATTTAAAGTTGATGATTGCATTGATAAAAAATATAGGAAAATTTTCAAATCATAAAAGTTGTATTATTCTCACATGGTAAGAAATAAAATTGTAGGCTTCTTAGAAAGTCATACTTTCTCATTTCAAATTCCCATGGAAGAATCCTACGTTTTATGTCTTATAGCCCAATAGTAGTATAACCATTGTAGTAATATAGTTATTTTGATGACTTTTGGGTGTTTCATTAAATCTATACTATATATTAAGAAAAACTCTATTTTGGTAATTGTGAGCCACATTTCAGAATTCTTAAAATACCCATGCATATGAAAAATAATTATAAATGCTCTAACATTTTAAAAAATCAATAAAAATGCCCTCACACTTAACAAAATTAAAAGAACTATCCTGACAGTTGAAAATAAATCACAGAAATGATCTTAAACTTGAAAAAATCCATTAAAAAAATGAAAATATAGTCAAAATCATATCTATCCATTTACTTTTAAAATTTGACTACAACACTCATCCCATGTTCCATGTGATGCATGCATCGCATGCACTACAATACTAGGCCCTTATTAATTGAATAGCAGAGGGTCTGTATGTCCTCATTGACTTTTCTCCCAAAAAAAATCTTATAGTTCAGTTATCACTACTCTAAATATTTTGATTCCATTGCTATTTTTATTATCTGTAATTGATATTATATATTAATTGTATCGATTTAAAACTGATAGTGAGATATGTGTTCATGATTTTCTTGCTCTCCTACATAATTGTCTAAGAAGACCCTCTTTAGGAATTTTTTTTTCCATATAAAGTTACTTCGGTCAGAATTTTTCATTATGGACAGATAGGTGAGAGGGATCAACTTTTAGTTCAAGATTATGATTTATTTTTGGAAAAATATAGGGAAAATGCAGTTCATGAATAATACAATCTTATTTATATTAGGGATAAACTATAAGTTTATAACCATCTAAATAGTGTCAAATGGTTGGTGAGTGAGAAAATAGTCCTTCTGAATATATTAGGGTCAGTTTGGCGAGCTACTCAAACTGGCGACTAAGACTAATTAGAATTAATTTTGAGTTAAACTTGTTCTATTTTGATCCACTTGGTGGATCAAAGTAGATCCAATTTTAGGGGCCTTTTATGGCCTAGGAAAAAAATAAAACAAAATTGTTCCAGATTTTACCAAACAAAACCTTAGCCCTTTTTTCCCTTTTTTGATAACATGTTCAGAATCGAACTCAAGACCGTGAGTGTCATATTGAAATTGTACAATCGTTCAAATCACCCGCGGTGAGTTGGACCGTAGTCTTAATCTAATAATATGAGGGGACAATCATTTCACCGCTATTTATTTCCTGCAATCACAGCGTACCTAATAGTTGTACTCTTCATTCTTAAGCTCTGATATTCGTTTGGTATCATGATTAAAAAAAATACTTCTCAATAATTTTATCAAATTTTCTCTCTGATGACTTGATCCAATTATTTACTTAAGCAGTCAATTGTTTGACTTTAAGAGGGAATTAGCTGTACTCTGAAACAGTTTGGCTAGCTCTTACTATTATTATTATTATTCTTATTTAATCTTGCTTCCAAGTTTAAGAGATTCTTTCCGTTTATAAGAAGTTTGAATTTTTTAATAATTTAATCAATTGTGCGTCTGATCTAATCAAACTATGAAAGAGAATGGTATGATTTCTTGATAATGGTAGTTAATTGTGTGATTTCTCAATTTACATTTAGTTTCCTCCTTGGTCTAGATAAATTTTTCTTAGAAAATTAATAAAGCAATATTTAGCAATATTAATGATATGATAAGCCAATGCAACCTAGAGAATAAAAATGATTTAGGTTGTTTAATTACAGTCATTTCTCTTGTACTCACCGGTGCAAATTTGGCCTAGGAGAAGATAGATGACATAGATGAACAAATTAGATATCATATCATAGTTAAGTTTTTGCTTGTGAGGAAAGAGATCACAAGTTTATGCTAGAATGTCTATTTCAATATTTCCTTTAAAAAGAGAGGAGAGAAAGATAAGAATAATATTACAAAATTGATATTCATCATATTTATTAAACGATTTTTCTAACCGGTACTTATAGACGCTCCTTAGAAGATGAGAGAGACAGAAATTAATAGCAAGTAGGTCTCTCCCTGATTTGAGCTAATTTCTCTCATTTCCTCGATCTCTCTATCTCTCTCATTCTCTAATTAGTGTCCATGGACACCCGTTAGAAAAACCCTTTATTAAAAAAGAAGAAAGCATAAAATAAGGAAAAAGAGAGAATTTAAAAAAACATAGATAGAAGTTTTTTCCCAAACAAAATTTGTAAAGAAAAGCTTTTTTGAAACTCGCTTCGAAACTTGCTTCACAACTTTTTAAAGTCTAAACGCTTCAAAACTCAAGAGTGAAGCTCTTTATCTCTTGAAGTTTACGCCTCATCGCTCAAATCATAATTGAAGCGTGCGCTTCACGCTTCATAATGCTCTTTTCTTTTGAAGCACATGCTTAAGACAAGATGGGAGGATATAAAAGAATTTTTGACTAATATTAAAATGCCCCGATGTATTTTCAATATGACCATGTAAGTGTAAATAAAATATATATATTATGCATGTAGCTCAGTTTATTATGATTCATTTCTATACTTCACATATTTAATTCTTATTTACTAATTAGGACATGAATGTATATATCTGTAAATTATACTACCAGTATATATTATATGTTCATAATTTCTACAAATTTAAAATTAAAATGCTTAAACTCATGAAGCTTACTCCTCACGCTTTGAAGCTTACGTCTCACTTCATCAAAGGGTCTAGCGCTTCGCTTTGCTCTTCCGTTTTTTTAAACATTGATTTCTACTAGTGGAAGTCTCAATTGTTAGAACGGGCGAATATGATTTCAAGATAAATTCCCAAAATGGAACAATATCAGCTTAAATTTCCAATAACCTACATATTTGCAACTTGACCATGGCTAAAGTGTGAAAGTGCAACTCATATATAATTCAAATGGGTTATTTTCCCACTTCCATTCATGTTTTTCTTTATCTCACAATGCAATCTTTTATTGCTGTAAAATACACAAGCATTTCTCAACTTTCACTCACTAACTCATTTCTTGAAAAAAAATAAAAAAGAAAAAAAAAAGGGAAATTTACATTTGGCATCCACAAACAAGAGAAAATCAAGAAGAACCACACATCAAATAGACCTCTATAGCGGGAAAAAAATATATTAAAATTAAAATTAAAATCTTTCACATTCTTCTAATTAATCTTCGAAAATACTCTCAAGATGAGGCTTCCATATTTCGACGTGACTACTCCTCCGTCGATGATGACCTCTCCTCTTCTCCTCCGCCGGAACCTCTCCCTTACGTACTTCACTATCCGGCACCTCGACAGTCGTGCCGGCCGCCTTCTGGCTGCTTCTCCTTCTCTGGCCGCCTTTCTTTCTCTTCTCCGGGAGGGCAGAAGCGGGGATCAGAAAGTAAATACCTCCCCGCTTCAGCTCCGAACCCGGCGACACGATCATGATGCGGCGCGTCACGCCCTGAGAGCACGGCCTGCTTATGACATGATTCGGGTTCGCCTCCAGTATCTCCTTCGCCGTAACGGGTTGACTGTACTCCTCCACGTACCCGTTAATATGAACGATCCGGATCAAATCGAGAGCTCCACAGGGAAGAACACAAGCCAGGCAACATCTCAGGCTATTGCCCATAATTATTATCTCCTGGTCTTTGAAGTGGGGATGATGAGAGATGAAGGATGAGTTGGTTATATAGAAAGACGCACACATGGAGGTTGCATTATGTGACAAAATAGGATTTAGATCTCTCCAATTCCTCCGATCATTACCGTACAATCCAAATTTAATGGATGAGATTAAATCACGTAGGATTCCACTATTATGGTAGTGGTTTTCGAAAAATAACGGTTTTGAAGATCATAGTGGCTTTATCTCGTGGGCCAATCTTGTCTCTTGAATTTGAAATGTACGGCAATGATTTGAGGAATTGGAGATTCTCCGATTACCACCTAATTGGAGAGGATCCGAATCCGACAAAATAAATGCTTTTTATGCTATGATGACAGATAGACTAGGTTGAGCCTAACACATTATCTTAGTATTAATTAAAGGAGTGGAGAGCATCTCTTTGTCACGTTCAGTTGCTCCTACAGTGGGGCTTTGGAATTATGTTTCACCACGTGGCCAGTCATGGCTTGGGCTTATGTTGATTTTAACAATATTGAGTGCATTATTGATGGGTTTGGAGATGATAATCTTAATCAATGAAATCGAGTAAAAGGTATTTAGTTGTTATCTGGATAAATCAACCTTTTTCATATATTCTCTAAGATTTGTTCTTCAATAATATATCATCTAATGTAGCCACTTAATATTTAGTTTTCTAGTGATGGGTTATTTAGACATTTGGCCACGTGGAAGTTCGAATACCAGAGTTTTTTATTAACAATAATACATATATTAAAATCATTAGGTTCTTCATTGTGGGAGCTTTCTTACTTAAACCAAATACATATGAATAGTTGATCACACTTGTGACATATGTCTTTTACACGCATTCAAATTTTTTTTAAGCCTGCCATTTGTATATGTCCAAAGAATTTTACGATCTAATCAGAAACTCATCACATGAGGTGACATGAGATTAAAAAACAGATAAATTTATTCATTATATTACCAAAAAAACGAATATTTCATGTAAAACAAATGCAATATAAAGTTGAAACTTCATGACATTAAATCTGTTAACTTAAGCTTTTGGTTTACCCACCATTGTTCTCCTTTGATTAGTTTAATCTTATGATCTTATTTATTCCCCTCTTTCGCTTAATTTAACCTTAATCCAACTCTAAATTAAGTGCAATGCAAGCAAGTGTCGGCCTTAGGCGGCCACCATTTTCACTTTAAGGGAGCATGATCATTGTGTACTTCAAAAGTGTTTCCATCCTTAGAGATTGTAATCATTACCCCATTAGGGTTTAGGAGGCATAATCAATTCTTAGTTAGCATGGACACACAACGGAGTAAACCCTAATCTAG
This sequence comes from Asparagus setaceus, assembly GCA_012295165.1. NCBI lineage: Eukaryota > Viridiplantae > Streptophyta > Magnoliopsida > Asparagales > Asparagaceae > Asparagus > Asparagus setaceus. The sequence goes on along the minus strand of CM022704.1, from coordinate 3,718,453 downwards.
GCAAAACAAGGGTTATATCATAGATGTCTCACACATTCTCATGCTCAACGATGTTGATTATGGCTTCCTTAGAGTAATTAATGAAGTCAAAGTAATACCAAACCTAGGCACTCATGAGAAGGAATTCAATTTATATCAGAGCTTTTTCAATTTATATCACTTCAATTTATACTCATGAGAAGGAATTCAATTTATATCAGAGCTTTTTCAATTTATATCACTTCAATTTATATCACTTCAATTTATACTCATGAGAAGGAATTCAATTTATATCAGAGCTTTTTCAATTTATATCAGAGCTTTTTCAATTTATATCAGAGCTTTTTCAATTTATATCAGAGCTTTTTCAATTTATATCACTTCAATTTATATCAGAGCTTTTTCAATTTATATCAGAGCTTTTTCAATTTATATCACTTCAATTTATACTCATGAGAAGGAATTCAATTTATATCAGAGCTTTTTCAATTTATATCACTTCAATTTATACTCATGAGAAGGAATTCAATTTATATCAGAGCTTTTTCAATTTATATCACTTCAATTTATACTCATGAGAAGGAATTCAATTTATATCAGAGCTTTTTCAATTTATATCACTTCAATTTATACTCATGAGAAGGAATTCAATTTATATCAGAGCTTTTTCAATTTATATCAGAGCTTTTTCAATTTATATCACTTCAATTTATACTCATGAGAAGGAATTCAATTTATATCAGAGCTTTTTCAATTTATATCAGAGCTTTTTCAATTTATATCAGAGCTTTTTCAATTTATATCACTTCAATTTATACTCATGAGAAGGAATTCAATATATATATAGAAATTCAAGATAGAGAAAAAGTCTTTAAATATCTTAAGTAAGATTCATTGTGAATCCAGAACATGAAATAAAAGGAAGAAACCTTAAAAGAAAATTTAGGATTGAGATTTGAGAAATTACTTTGGTGAGAGATCTCCAAGAAAAAAAAGAAGAAGGAAATATTGGAGTCTTTTTCAAGAAAATAAACCTCCCTCTCTTTTGTGGACGTAGGAAATTGTCGAACAATTAATGTTATATCTTTTATTTAATTGTTTGCTTTCTTTGTTCATAATCAAGGGGTTTCAGATACATCACTTCCATTTATATCAGAGCTTTTTCAATTTATATCACTTCAATTTATACTCATGAGAAGGAATTCAATTTATATCAGAGCTTTTTCTAAACTTAACAAACAAATAAAAGAAAAACTCAATAAATAAAGGATTCAACAATAAGGATAAGCCACCTTGTTACTCCCAGATTGGTTATAAACCCCTTTACTCTTCTTTAAAACATGAATGGAAATATATGGTTGAGCCTAACACTAAGCATAAATTTGGAATTTCAAAACACAAGCTTGGTTCAGCGAACGGGTTTATTCTTTGCAAATTATTATGCAGCCATTAAACCTACCCAAAATGCTCATAATCAATGTCAAGTGGTGATTATTTATTATTTAACTAAATCCTTTGGTTGCTCAAAGAAGAACATTTTGATCTGGCATTTTTCTTGATTCCAGCCTCAAATATAGGCTACCGGTCCTTTAACGAGTAATCCTCTTTTCAAGATAACTAACCGTACTAATCAAAGGTTTAAAGTACAAATCAAAAATTTTAAGGTTTGGTAGGCAATAATACAAATTATAGTCTTGGTATATATTATTATGTATTCTGAATAAAAAAGACGTTTACCGTAACTCTTTAAGAAATGGCGTGAGAGTTTGAGATAGTGAAATGCAAAATTGCTCCCCCTATTCTCGGCCCCGTTTGGCAAAGGGTTAAGGAAGAGGGATTAAGGAGAATGATTAACATAGTTAACACATTCGATAACTCGAATGACTAAATTATTAACCCGTTAAATAAGTTTTATTTTAGCCCTTGTGATCAGTTTTAGTGTTTGGGAATAACGAAGTTTTTGACTACTTTCTTTAAAAATAGAGGGGTTAATTCTTAATCATTCTAAATAGGAGTATTAGTAAACCCATCATTTTGAGGGGTTAACTCATTTTAATCTCTCTAGAGGGGTTAGCTTAACCCTTATGCATTTTTTGCGTTTGACAAATTATGGAGGGTTAACTCACTTTAACATTTGTATAAATTTTTTATGTTTGGCGGGTTAAGAAAAGATTAAGTCTCATTAACCCCTCACTTTAACCGGTTGCCAAACGGCACCTATAGTAATTAAGGCTCAAAACATCCTGCTCAAAATGTAGTATTTTTCTATTAGAATTTATGCTCTTTAAACCATTGGATATTAAGGACTGTTTAGTTCACATATAAATCCTAAAAACGGGGTCTCCAAGAAACGCCAAAAAAAAAAACGTCCACGAGGTTCTCAAGCAAATTACAAAGAGTGAAAACTGGGAAATTAATCAAACATGCCCTAATTAGAAACTAACATTGCATCTTGAAATGTTTTAGCCTGTTAATTAAAATACACGATACATATGTTCACGCGTATTTGTACACGTGACATACGAAGCTTCATACCACAAGAGTTACGGTAGCACACGTTCGGACTTCAGATTGCCTGCCGATTCTATTCTCACCCTCTTCCAACAAAAGAGAAAAATTAATAGAAGGGACCCTTCTGAGCCTTCTATTATTTTACGATCATTGCGGTGGGTGAGATTATCAGAAGACGACAAAGTCGGTAGCGAACATAAATGAAGCACGTCAACGTCTTAACTGCCACACGAACATCATTCATAACCAATTGGGAATGTCTCGCTTGCATGTAGATTGTTCTGATATAATTCATGCTCACTAGTATATTTAATAATTCGACAATTGATATACAAGTGTTAAGCCCGTGTTCGCACGGGTGGATATTTTTTTTTTGACTAAAGTTAAGTGAGGGATAAATTTAATGAATTAAAATAATTTGGAGAAAAATTTATAATTATCATGACTTGTAGGTAAATTTAAAAATACATACAATTTGAGGGTTATGTATAGAAAAAATTCAAAACTAAAATATGGGAAAATTTTAGTGAATCCCAAATCAGTTTTGATATTTGGAATTAAATCTCCAATATCTTTGAAACTCAGAATAAACCTTAATATCTTTTGGCAAAAACTCTCAAAATTAACATCATTAGTTTATGCAGTTAAATCACCAAAATACTCCCCAATACATTTTGGAGGAAATTTCAATAAGTTTTATGCTTTGTCACTTAATCCCCAATAACTTCAAGTAAAACTCCTAATAATGGATGTTTATAATTTTTAAAATTTTGGAGAGGTTTGTTTGTAATATTTAGATTTTTAAGTGGTTGTTTATAATTTTAAAATTTTAAAGGGGTGTGTTTGTAAATTTAGATTTTTGGGGTTGCTTGTAACTTTTAAAAGTTTAGGTTTTTGGGTTCTTTGTATTTTTTAATTTAAATGGTCTATTTGCAAATTATTTATTTTTAGGTGGCTATTTACAATTTCAAAATTTTCATTATGTTATTTATCATTTGTTATTTTATGGGTTTTTGTAATTCTCATATTTTTGGTGTTTGTTTGACTTTTAGATTTTTGGGGTTGCTTGTAACTTTTAAAAGTTTAGGTTTTTGGGTTCTTTGTATTTTTTAATTTAAATGGTCTATTTGCAAATTATTTATTTTTAGGTGGCTATTTACAATTTCAAAATTTTCATTATGTTATTTATCATTTGTTATTTTATGGGTTTTTGTAATTCTCATATTTTTGGTGTTTGTTTGACTTTTCGATTTTTAGGGGCTATATATAATTTTAAATTTGTAAGGGTTTGTTTGTGGTATCCTAATTTGTTGGAGTTTTCTATAATTTTAGTAATTCAAAAGAAATTGTTTGTATCCTTTAAATTTTTCTAATTATTGTTTGTGATTTTCGATTTTTAGGAAGCTATTTGTAATTTTTATATTTTTAATAATTATTTATTATTTTATGGGTTAACTTGCAAATACAAATGATTTGAAGGGTATATAATGGTCTTGAGGGTTAATTTTTCAATAAAAAATTATAAGATAACCTCATTTATGGAGGTTAAGTGCAAAAAAAATTAAACATTTTAGGGGTTTTTGTGAGTTTCAAATTTTTGGGGTTTAGTGCTAAATCCTTAAAGATATGAGCGGTTTATTGAATTCACTCTTTAAAAATTAAGAGGGCTCTATGACAAATTTTTGAATTTTTAATTATAAATTGTTATGACTTGATTAGAATTAACAAAGATTTGATTATTAGAGTTTTCTAATTTTTATGGGTAAAATTTTCTAATTATGAACATGAATAGTTTTAATTTGATAAGAATTCTTGGAAGTTGGAATTAGTTGTACACATGTCATTTTCTAATAGAATAGAGGGATATATAATATTTTTTATTAGGGATTTATTGAATTCACTCTTTAAAAATTAAGAATGGCACTATGACAATTTTTTGAATTTTTAATTATAAATTGTTATCACTGATTAGAATTAACAAAGATTTGATTATTAGAGTTTTCTAATTTTTATGGGTAAAATTTTCTAATTATGAACATGAATAGTTTTAATTTGATAAGAATTCATCGGAAGATGGAATTAGTTGTACACATGTCATTTTCTAATAGGATAGAGAGATATATAATATTTTTTATTAGGGATTTAACAGTTGGCACGTTTTTGTACACATGGCATTTTATGGTGCATGTAGGGATAGTTTACCAATTTCTCTTTACTATATATAAAAGAGGATTCTATCCGGTGGTATGAATTAAAACTGAGTCAATCCACCTAATCCACTAAATAATTAATTAGGTATGTGTATGTCTTGTTTGACCCACTCAATCAAGCTTACTCATCTGATTATTGGATTCAATTTTATATTTATTTATAAGTTCTTCACGGTTTTAGTTTTACTAAAAAGTCATTGGTAGTTGGAGTTTTGAGAATTTAGTGGTCATGCTAGAAATACACTTAATTTTACGTGAGGGGATATAACGTAAGTCCTTTTCCTTGACCAATGAGATGATCAAGAAACTTTCCTAAGATTCGATTAGATGATATTCCAGGTGTCAAGTTGTTGAGATAAATGAGCCATGTTATAAGGAAGGAAAATATTCACTGGAGGTTCTTAATGTATCAGCCAAATATCATCAGTAGGGTTCCAAATATTACCTTTGTCATCAGCCTAAGTCCTTTTACAAACTTTCGTCAAATCTTGTTGATGTGGCTCTGCCATATCACAGTCACATCAGCAAAAAAGTTAATAAAAGTCCAAATTTATTCTACCACATCAGCCAAAAAATTTAGTGAAATTACAAGTTTGTCATGACACGTCACCGCCACGTCAGTAAGATTCAATGAAAGTTTGTAAAAATGATGTAGAACGTACTATAGATATATTTATAGAGAAACGGGACCGTCACAAGCCCAAATGCGGACCCAGCCGAGGAAAATAGTTTGCAACGAAGAACGGGTCATATCTCTCAAACCGTAAGTCGGAATTGGATGAATTATATATGTAAATCGCGTATTTTTCGAGACGGAGTCAACCAAACCCACCGAAGTGCGGTTTGCCACTGTCCGTTTTGGCAAATTCCCTCCGGATTGAGAGATATTAGAGTTTTTGTCAGTTTTTTACTATTTTAGGTAATGTTTTAGGAGTCTGTTTTGATTAGGAAGCAAATCCGGTTTGATTCTAAATTTGACCGATTTATGTTCGCGGGGAAAGTTGGTTTGTTATTCATTGCTTGTTTGAACTCGTGTACAGCTTCGTTGGCCTACAACAAAATTTCAAACAAAGAAAATGCCTTTATTTTAGGCGTACAATGAAAACGAAAATTACAACTCTCTTCCTTTTGTGAACAAACACGAGGATCTCTATTTTCCGGGATCCTCACTTGCGTGGGTTCTTTGCCTGTGCCGGGGACTTTTTGTTCGTCCGTTGACCACCGCGCAATTCGATCTGGTGTAAGCGGGTTACGGAACTTCTGAGCGTAGGGGCTCGTTTCCGCGAAGGAAGCGAAGCGCTGAGGATCACACTCACGAAGGAGAGAATGCGCTGCGGGGATCACACTCACGAAGGAGAGGATCACGGGCGGGTGAGATCTACAAGGAGAAATCACGGCTATCCACGAGATTAAGGCGAAGCTTAACCTAGAGGGTATCGTAGTTCGACCGAGTTTATTTACCTTCCGCCTATAGATCGGCGTCGGCGGACTTGAGCTCGCCGGTGCTCGGAACCGTCGTCGTAGATCTCGTGAGGGCTCTTCGGCACGCCAAAATCCCAAAAATCCCCAAGCTCTCCCAAAAATCCCCACGGCCGCTGGAGACCCCCTATTTATACAAATCGGGTTTGTACCACCACGAAGGTGGCTCGGAGCTGATGGCGAGGTGCCTCGGCCAAGTTGGCAGTGGCTCGGTCAAAGTAGCCGAGCCACCCTGGCCACTTCAATGGCGCCTGGGCCAAATTGTCGGCGTTCTACCAAGTCGGCCGAGGTAGAAGCAAAGCGAGGTTATTTGTGAACACGAGGCTCGCCAAATGACGAGGTTCGCCAAACGAACACGAGGCTCGCCAAATGGCGAGGTTCGCCGAAGGAACACGAGGCTCGCCGAGAAAACGAGGTTCGCCAAACGAACACGAGGCTCGCCGAGAAAACGAGGTTCGCCAAATGAACACGAGGCTCGCCAAATGACGAGGTTCGCCAAACGAACACGAGGCTCGCCAAATGACGAGGTTCGCCAAGCGAACACGAGGCTCGCCAAATGGCGAGGTTCGCCAAATGAACACGAGGCTCACCAAATTGAACCGAGGCTTCGCCAAGTGAACACGAGGCTCGCCGAGAAAACGAGGTTCGCCAAACGAACACGAGGCTCACCAAATTGAACCGAGGCTTCGCCAAGTGAACACGAGGCTCGCCGAGAAAACGAGGTTCGCCAAACGAACACGAGGCTCGCCGAGAAAACGAGGTTCGCCAAATGAACACGAGGCTCGCCAAATGACGAGGTTCGCCAAATGAACTAAAGCGAGGTTCGCCAAATGAACACGAGGCTCGCCAAATGGCGAGGTTCGCCAAATGAACACGAGGCTCGCCAAATGCGAGGTTCGCCAAACGAACACGAGGCTCGCCAAATGACGAGGTTCGCCAAACGAACACGAGGCTCGCCAAATGCGAGGTTCGCCAAATGAACTAAAGCGAGGTTCGCCAAATGAACACGAGGCTCGCCAAATGGCGAGGTTCGCCAAATGAACACGAGGCTCGCCAAATGGCGAGGTTCGCCTCTTAACGATCGGCGTCCGTATCATTCGATGGGTTGTCATTTTGCCGACTCCCGTCACGAGTTGGTTTCGGGATCTTGTAAGCATTTTTCAACGCCTCTGAGATACCCTCCAAAGCGTCTCGGTCTCGATTCTTGATGAGTGCGGGATGCTTTGGACATGATGGTTCCGACCTTGATCGGTGAGGGTCCCGAAGATAGCTTCAAGTCTTCGATTCTTCGGATCATCCAGTTCTTTGTAGGATTCCCGATAAGATCACGGTCTTTGCATTTATTGCTTGACCGTTGTCGGAATTTCAAACTGTAGCTAATTGAGTTCATTTGTTGTTGACTCGTGTCAGTGGATTGTCGTCCAATTGACCATCGAGGTTCCTCCGTTGATCGGGGAGTTCTTCAGTGGATCCGAACCGTTGATCGGTGAATCCTTCGTCGACGACTCGTTGGTTGGCGTCGCTACTGCATTACTTCTCGTTGCAGTGTGTTCATCCACGGTGGGAGGTATTCTTCCCAATTGTTGATTGGTAGGCCCTCGGGCGGGGATGCATGAATCGGCAGCGTCTGATGGGAGGAGTCCTTCGAGGTAGAGCGTTGTCCGTCGATATAAGCCTCGTCGAAATTTTATCCTCCTTGAGGTCCCATGGGAGGAAATTGAGGGTTATCGAGTTATCCTTAAGAATATGGTAATATTCTCCGAACTTCGTTAAGAACCGAAATTAGTTTATACTCGTAATCCTATTTGGAGTAGGGCTGGCGGCATGGGAGAATATCTGGTCGAGTCATCCCGGCCACATTCTTGTGACTTGGCGGGGAAAGTTGGTTTGTTATTCATTGCTCGTTTGAACTCGTGTACAGCCGTTGGCCTACAACAAAATTTCAAACAAAGAAAATGCCTTTATTTTAGGCGTACAATGAAAACGAAAATTACAACTCTCTTCCTTTTGTGAACAAACACGAGGATCTCTATTTTCCGCGATCCTCGCTTGCGTGGGTTCTTTGCCTGTGCCGGGGACTTTTTGTTCGTCCGCTGACCACCGCTAATTCGATCCCCGTGTAAACCCTGTTCCGAACTACAGACGAGGGGCTCGCTTCACGAAGGAAACGGCTACCGAGGGATCACACTCACGAAGGAGAGAATCGCTGCGGGGATCACACTCACGAAGGAGAGGATCGCCGAGCGGGTGAGATCTACAAGGAGAAATCACAAAGACTATCCCCGAGATTAAGACTAAGCTTAACCTAGAGGGTATCGTAGTTCGACCGAGTTTATTTACCTTCCGCCTATAGATCGGCGTCGGTGGACTTGAGCTCAGGTGCTCGGAACCGTCGTCGTAGATCTCGTGAGGGCTCTTCGGCACGCCAAAATCCCAAAAATCCCCAAGCTCTCCCAAAATCCCCCGGCCGCTGAGACCCCCTATTTATACAAATCGGGTTTGTACCACCACGAAGGTGGCTCGGAGCTGATGGCGAGGTGCCTCGGCCAAGTTGGCAGTGGCTCGGTCAAAGTAGCCGAGCCACCCTGGCCACTTGGCCGAAGTGCCTTGGCCAAATTGCCGAGTGCCTCGCCAAGCCGGCCGAGGTAGAAGCAAAGGCGCAGGTTCGCCGAAGGAATTGAGGCTCGCCAGAAGACGAGGTTCGCCAAACCAACACGAGGCTCGCCAAACCGCGAGGTTCGCCAAAGGAATTGAGGCTCGCCGTAAGACGAGGTTCGCCAAACGAACACGCAGGTTCGCCGAAAGGAATTGAGGCTCGCCAGAAGACGAGGTTCGCCAAACGAACACGAGGTTCGCCAAACGAACACGAGGCTCGCCAAACCGCACTGAGGCTTCGCCAAATGAACACGAGGCTCGCCAAATGACGAGGTTCGCCAAATGAACACGAGGCTCACCAAATTGAACCGAGGCTTCGCCAAGTGAACACGAGGCTCGCCGAAGACGAGGTTTGCCAAACGAACACGCAGGCTCACCAAATTGAACCGAGGCTTCGCCAAGTGAACACGCAGGCTCGCCGAAGACGAGGTTTGCCAAACGAACACGCAGGCTCGCCGTAAGACGAGGTTCGCCAAATGAACACGAGGCTCGCCAAATGACGAGGTTCGCCAAATGAACACGCAGGCTCGCCAAATGACGCAGGTTCGCCAAACGAACACGAGGCTTGCCGATGGCGAGGTTCGCCGAAGGAATTGAGGCTCGCCGAAGACGAGGTTCGCCAAATGAACACGAGGCTCGCCAAATGGCGAGGTTCGCCAAACGAACACGAGGCTCGCCAAATGGCGAGGTTCGCCAAATGAACACGAGGCTCGCCAAATGGCGAGGTTCGCCAAATGAACACGAGGCTCGCCAAATGGCGAGGTTCGCCGAAAGGAATTGAGGCTCGCCGAAGACGAGGTTTGCCAAACGAACACGAGGCTCGCCAAATGACGAGGTTCGCCAAATGAACACGAGGCTCGCCAAATGGCGAGGTTCGCCAAACGAACACGAGGCTCGCCAAATGGCGAGGTTCGCCAAATGAACACGAGGCTCGCCAAATGGCGAGGTTCGCCGAAAGGAATTGAGGCTCGCCAGAAGACGAGGTTCGCCAAATGAACACGAGGCTCGCCAAATTGCACTGAGGCTTCGCCAAATGAACACGAGGCTCGCCAAATGACGAGGTTCGCCAAATGAACACGAGGCTCACCAAATTGAACTGAGGCTTCGCCAAGTGAACACGAGGCTCGCCAAATGGCGAGGTTCGCCAAATGAACACGAGGCTCGCCAAATGGCGAGGTTCGCCAAATGAACACGAGGCTCGCCAAATGGCGAGGTTCGCCAAATGAACACGAGGCTCGCCAAATGGCGAGGTTCGCCAAATGAACACGAGGCTCGCCAAATGGCGAGGTTCGCCGAAAGGAATTGAGGCTCGCCGAAGACGAGGTTTGCCAAACGAACACGAGGCTCGCCAAATGACGAGGTTCGCCAAATGAACACGAGGCTCGCCAAATGGCGAGGTTCGCCAAATGAACACGAGGCTCGCCAAATGGCGAGGTTCGCCAAATGAACACGAGGCTCGCCAAATGGCGAGGTTCGCCAAATGAACACGAGGCTCGCCAAATGACGAGGTTCGCCAAATGAACACGAGGCTCGCCAAATGGCGAGGTTCGCGAAAGGAATTGAGGCTCGCCGAAGACGAGGTTTGCCAAACGAACACGAGGCTCGCCAAATGGCGAGGTTCGCCAAATGAACACGAGGCTCGCCAAATGGCGAGGTTCGCCAAATGAACACGAGGCTCGCCAAATGGCGAGGTTCGCCAAATGAACACGAGGCTCGCCAAATGGCGAGGTTCGCCAGAAGTGCGAGGCTCGCCAAATGACGAGGTTCGCCAAATGAACACGAGGTTCGCCAAACGAACACGAGGCTCGCCAAATGACGAGGTTCGCCAAATGAACACGAGGCTCGCCAAATGACGAGGTTCGCCAAATGAACACGAGGCTCGCCAAATGACGAGGTTCGCCAAATGAACACGAGGCTCGCCAAATGACGAGGTTCGCCAAATGAACACGAGGCTCGCCAAATGACGAGGTTCGCCAAATGAACACGAGGCTCGCCAAATGGCGAGGTTCGCCAAATGAACACGAGGCTCGCCAAATGGCGAGGTTCGCCAAATGAACACGAGGCTCGCCAGATGGCGAGGTTCGCCAAACGAACACGAGGTTCGCCAAATGAACACGAGGCTCGCTAAATGACGAGGTTCGCCAAATGAACACGAGGCTCGCCAAATGACGAGGTTCGCCAAATGAACACGAGGCTCGCCAAATGACGAGGTTCGCCAAATGAACACGAGGCTCGCCAAATGACGAGGTTCGCCAAATGAACACGAGGCTCGCCAAATGGCGAGGTTCGCCAAATGAACACGAGGCTCGCCAAATGACGAGGTTCGCCAAATGAACACGAGGCTCGCCAGATGACGAGGTTCGCCAGAACACGAGGTTCGCCCCAAATGAACACGAGGCTCGCCAAATGACGAGGTTCGCCAAACGAACACGAGGCTCGCCAAATGGCGAGGTTCGCCAAATGAACACGAGGCTCGCCAAATGACGAGGTTCGCCAAATGAACACGAGGCTCGCCAAATGACGAGGTTCGCCAAACGAACACGAGGCTCACCAAATTGAACCGAGGCTTCGCCAAGTGAACACGAGGCTCACCAAATTGAACCGAGGCTCGCCAAATGACGAGGTTCGCCAAATGAACACGAGGCTCGCCAAATGACGAGGTTCGCCAAATGAACACGAGGCTCGCCAAATGACGAGGTTCGCCAAATGAACACGAGGCTCGCCAAATGACGAGGTTCGCCAAATGAACACGAGGCTCGCCAAATGACGAGGTTCGCCAAATGAACACGAGGCTCGCCAAATGGCGAGGTTCGCCAAATGAACACGAGGCTCGCCAAATGACGAGGTTCGCCAAATGAACACGAGGCTCGCCAAATGACGAGGTTCGCCAAATGAACACGAGGCTCGCCAAAGACGAGGTTTGCCAAACGAACACGAGGCTCGCCAAATGACGAGGTTCGCCAAACGAACACGAGGTTCGCCAAACGAACACGAGGCTCGCCGAAGACGAGGTTTGCCAAACGAACACGAGGCTCGCCAAATGACGAGGTTCGCCAAATGAACACGAGGCTCGCCAAATGACGAGGTTCGCCAAACGAACACGAGGCTCACCAAATTGAACCGTGCTTTGGATGACATATTTCCGACCCGATTGGTGAGGGTCCCGAAGATAGCTTCAAGTCTTCGATTCTTTCAGATCATCCAGTTCTTTGTAGGATTCCTGATAAGATCACGGTGCTGCATTTATTGTCTGACCGCTTTGTTGAAATCTTGATTCGAAGCTGGTAGGTGAGTTTCTTTTGAGGTTGGCTCGATGTTTGATTCCTCCAATTCTCGAGGTTCTCGGTGCTTTGTAGGATACACGGGGTGTTCTGATCTTTGCATTTATTGCTTGACCGTTGTCGGAATTTCAAACTGTAGCTAATTGAGTTCATTTGCTGTTGACTCGTGTCGGTGGATTGTCGTCCAATTGACCATCGAGGTTCCTCCGTTGATCGGGGAGTTCTTCAGTGGATCCGAACCGTTGATCGGTGAATCCTTCGTCGACGACTCGTTGGTTGGCGTCGCTACTGCATTACTTCTCGTTGCAGTGTGTTCATCCACGGTGGGAGGTATTCTTCCCAATTGTTGATTGGTAGGCCCTCGGGCGGGGATGCATGAATCGGCACTGATACAGTGGGAGGAGTCCTTTCGAGGTAGAGCGCGTTGTCCGGCGTCGATATAAGCCTCGTCAGAATTTTATCCCTCCTTGAGGTCCCACAGCGGGAGGAAATTGAGGGTTATCGAGTTATCCTTAAGAATATGGTAATATTCTCCAGGAACTTCTCGTTAAGAACCAGGAATTAGTTTATACTCGTAATCCTATTTGGAGTAGGGCTAGGCGGCATGGGAGAATATCGGCGGATCAGTGCGTCAGGCCCATTGCGGCAACTTGGCGGGATGCTGCGTCATTCTTGGACTCGAAGTTCACATGCACGTGAGGCGAGTGCATCATGGAAGCATTCTTTGAAGCCGTCTTCCGTGGGACACTTTTGGTTTTGTGACGCCGCTGGAGAAGCGAGGATGGTAGAGCTCGAGCAGAACTCAGCGGCGAGGAGAGCTGATCGTCTTGAAGGCGGCGAAGGCCAACAAAGAAAAGACTCTCGGTTGTGCCCGAGGAATTTGAACTCTGAAGCGAGGCGATTGACCTCAAGAAGGAGATCATGAGGCCCTTAATGGCGCGAGTAGACTTTCGTGGTCGAAGCCTGTGAGGAACTTCAGCAAGCTTTTCTCAATAAAGTATTTCTTTGTCACAAATCTGCCGTTTAGAAAACTTGTGTAACTTCATCTTTTATCGATAAAACATATTTCCGTCCTCTTTTGTGCTCTACTATGATTCTTTTATTTCACGTAAATAATTAACCATAGTACTTATAGGATTTTGGCAAACCCTCGGCCGTCAGCGGTTTGATTAGCCTTTACCAACTACCGTTTGAGTTGGGCTAGCGTCGCGGATTATCGGATCCGTTCATGCGTGGCGTTGTCTTTGGAAGAATGAAACTCTTCTAGACTTGTTGCTATGATATTGAATACATAGGCTTCAGACTTTACGGGCAAGAGACCACCCGACAGCAGCGTGTGGCGTTGGCTTAATCCCTTCTTAGGCTTGGGATGAAATACTCGAATCGAACTCGGTGTCTTCTTCAATCGGAAAAGACTAAACCGACAGCAGCGTGTAAAGCGTTGGCTATATCCCTTCTTAGGCTTGGGATAAAATACCCCAGTCGAACTCGGTGTCTTCTTCAATCGGAAAAGACTAAACCGACAGCAGCGTGTGGCGTTGACTTTAGGGTTATTAGCCAACCCGACCCTCAGCGGTTTGACTAGCCTTTACCAACTACCGTTTGAGTTGGGCTAGCGTCGCGGATTATCTAGATCCGCCCGCGACGTGACGTTGTGCTAAAGAATGAGACTCTCTTAGACTTAATGCTACGATGTTGAATACGAGGCTTCGCTTTTGTCACGAATAGACTACCCGCAACGCTGGTAAGCGCTGGCTTTATCCCTTCTTAGGCTTCGGGATAAAATGCCCCGAATCGAACTCGTGTCTTCTTCAATCGGAAAAGACTAAACCGACAGCAGCGTGTAAGGCGTTGGCTTTATCCCTTCTTAGGCTTCGGGATAAAATGCCCGAATCGAACTCGGTGTCTTCTTCAATCGGAAAAGACTAAACCGACAGCAGCGTGTGGCGTTGACTTTAGGGTTATTAGCCAACCCGACCCTCAGCGGTTTGACTAGCCTTTACCAACTACCGTTTGAGTTGGGCTAGCGTCGCGGATTATCTAGATCCGCCCGCGACGTGACGTTGTGCTAAAGAATGAGACTCTCTTAGACTTAATGCTACGATGTTGAATACGTAGGCTTCGTCTTTTGTCACGGGAATAGACTACCCGGCAACGCGTGGTAAGCGTTGGCTTTATCCCTTCTTAGGCTTCGGGATAAAATGCCCCAGAATCGAACTCTGGTGTCTTCTTCAATCGGAGAAAGACTAAACCGGCAACGCGTGTAAGGCGTTGGCTTTATCCCTTCTTAGGCTTCGGGATAAAATGCCCCAGAATCGAACTCTGGTGTCTTCTTCAATCGGAGAAAGACTAAACCGACAGCAGCGTGTAAAGCGTTGGCTATATCCCTTCTTAGGCCGGGATAAAATGCCCCAGAATCGAACTCTGGTGTCTTCTTCAATCGGAGAAAGACTAAACCGGCAACGCGTGTAAGGCGTTGGCTATATCCCTTCTTAGGCTTCGGGATAAAATACCCCAAGATGAATCTTGGCCCCTTCTTTTGACCGGAGAAGGATTGAACCGGCATGAGGTTGATTGAGGTGGGAAAGGAAGAATGTATTCTATTTCCTGAAGGTGGAGAGGAAGGAGGATCTTGTCTCTTATCTCCGGGTAAGTGATGAACAAGAGAGGAAGGTTTTGTATCCTGTCTCTTGCCAGTGGAGAGGAAGGTTTTGTGTCCTATCTCCAGGTGCTTACGAATAAGAGAGGAAGGTTTTGTATCCTATCTCTTATTGATGGAGAGGAAGGAGGATCTTGTCTCCTATCTCCGGGTGCTGGAAGGATTTTTGTCCTGTGTCCAGTGAAAGAGACTGAAAATGGGATCTCCATCTTGAGAATCTTGAAAGATGAAACTAAAAGTGGGATCTCCACTCCGAGGATCTGAGACAAGAGAGGAAGAATGTATTCTATCTCTTGCTTATGGAGAGGAAGAATGTATTCTATCTCCAGGTAAAATGTGGGAAAGGAAGAATGTATTCTATTTCCCGATGAGAAACTAAGAATGGGGTCTCCGCTCCGAGAATCTAGGAAGGGTATGGATAGCTTTCTCTTTTGTAGGATTGCTAACCAGAATTTGAAAGTGGACCTCTCGTTCGTGGAAGGAATCGAGAGGGGAATTTGCTGGTGGTTGGACCAGAGAGGTTTTTAGTGGGCCCACCGTCAATGAATTTGATCGGTGAGAGAATTTTGGAGGAAAACACAATAACTTAGGGTTATCCTCATGAAAATGAGTGAGATATTCTCTGAGGAACTTCCCATCAAAATGGGTTATCCTGAATGTATTAAGGATAATACTTTTTCAGAAACTTCCCATTTATCGGCATTAATTGCGATTAAGCCATTCTGGTGATGTGATATGCAGCTTTGAATAGACGTGTCTATTATAAACGGTCCTTCCCATTTGGGTTCAATTTACCTTTCTTTTTAGAGGTGAGGATTATCGGTCGTCTAGCGGCGGGGCGAGATCTCCTCCTTAAAGGTTCTCTGTCGAACTTTCTTGTTGAAAGCCCTCGACATCCTAGCTTGATAGAACTCAATGCATTGTTGAGCCTCCAGGCGCTTCTCATCTAACATCTCAAGCTCTTCGAGACGTTTTTGATGTTGTTCTTCGGTCGTCATCTCTGTTGCAAGGGCGACGCGAAGTGACGGAATCTGGATTTCCAACGGGAGAATTGCTTCACACCCGTAGACCAGAGAGTACGGGGTAGCTCTGTCGAGATGCGTCATCAGTTGTCGCGATATGCCCGAGTGCTTCTCCGAAGTTTATCGTCCCAGCCTCGCTTGTTATTCTTCACAAGCGACAAAATCTTGATGATCGTCTTGTTGAGCGCCTCGGCTAACCCATTCGCCGGATTATAGGTCGCCGACGAGACATCTTGTATCTTGAATTTTTCGCAAAACGATGAAGGAATTGGCGATAAATTGGGGACCGTTGTCATGCACGATCCGTCTTGGGACACCATGTCGATAGATGACATGGTGTTTGATGAATCTCGACACTCAGATTCGGACCTCCCTCAGAAATGATAGCGTCCATATGACCGAATAACATCAATGCATTTCCGAGCCGCATCGACCGCTGGCCATTAATCATTGTTGGCGGTAGCCCATTCTCCATTCGGGCCAGAGCTTCGGGATTGTGCCGGCGCACGACTTTACATTCACCTTTCTCGTGGTAAGCTTCCCCGGCGGACCTCCTCTTTCTCGCCTCTTTGTTTGAGAGGCATCGAGTAAAGACCATCGCACTCGACGATATAGCATCCGGTTTCGTGGTCGTAAAGAATCTTGGAGCTCTTGGCGGATTGACTCTCTCTCCTTCCGTCTTACGGTAGAATACCATGTAAGACGAATCGATGATAGGAAAGCGCCAATCTCGGGGCTCCAACTTGGTTTGGGTTGCATGTACTTCTTTGGTAACTACCCCCTTACCTTCTTGTGCCTCATCGTATAATGGTACGAAGAGTTGGTGAGTCCTGACCGTAACTAGTTGCTCGGTCTCGGAAGGTTGTGCTAACGACACGCCTAACACCGCATCCGCTGGAGCGTTTTGGAGGCGTGGGATATATTCGATGAAGAATCCTTCGAATGAGTCCGCCATTTCAACAGCTATCTGATGATAGGGGATTAGATCCGGATTCCTGACTTCGTAGTCACCACGAACCTGCTTAACTATCAGTTGTGAATCGCCGTATGCTTCGAGATATTCGACTCCTCAGCGGCTAAGTCCGATAAGTAGCGTTGTATTCGACTACGTTATTGGAACAAGGTTGGTGAGTGAATAAGCACGGGCATGACATGATTCCCCGGGGAAATCAAGACAACTCCGACTCCAGCGGAGATTTTAGAACATCCGGGGGTACTTGCCACATTAGTGGCCCGAGAAGCTCCGTCAAAATACAATCGCCATATTTGTTGGTGCGATGTAGTGTTGACTTCGAACTTCATCAGGAGATCATCATATAGCTTGATCACCCGCTGTTCCGCGTACCAAGAGATCGCAAATCGCTTGTCCTTTGACCGACTTTTGTTGTTTGAAGTGCAAGTCATATTGGGACAAGAGCAAGGCCCATTTCGCCAAACGCCAACTCATTGAAGCCGGCTGGGTCATAAATATTCGGACGGATTTACGTTAGAGATAACATAAATCGTCTGTCCGACTAAATAGTGTCGCATTTTCTGAATTGCGAACACTAATGCAAGGCACTGCTTCTCGACCATTGGGTATCGAGACTTGGCCAGACAAATGTTCGGCTCGGGTAATACTGCTTACTGTTAAGTGACGTGGCATGCGTCGTCTGCGCGAATAAAGGCAACAGTGATCCGTTGCCTTGACGTAGATCAGGAACGGTTTTCCCGACTGCGGTGCAACAAGAACAGGAGGTTTAGCGAGATACGATTTTATCTCTTCAAACGCTTTCTGACATGCGTCGTCCCAAATAAACGACACGCCCTTCTTGTTCAACTTGGAGAACGGCTGGCACTTCGGATAGGTTCGATATGAACCGTCGGATGTCGCATGATCGCCCTTGTAACCCCGAGTTCTCGGATTTCGGAGGTTGCAACTCTTGAATTGCCTTCACTTTGTCAGGATCGACGTGGATTCCTTTGTCGGTGGCAATGGCCGAAGGCTGCTGGACATCCCAAGGAAGGATTTGGCAGGGTTCATCTTTAGTTGATGAGTCCGCATGAGCTCGAATACTGTCCTAAGATCTTTGACGTGATCTCCTTTGTCACTGCTTTTCACGACTAAGTCATCGACGTAGCATTCGACCGTTTTCCGGAGATGATCCTGGAAAATTTTAGTCATCGCTCGCTGGTACGTGGCGCCTGCATTTTTGAGGCCGAACGGCATGACCGTGTAGCAATATATACCGATAGGCGTTCTGAATGCTGTGTGCTTGGCATCATCGGGGTGCATCTTGATTTGATTGTAACCCGAGAAACCATCCATGAATGACATTCTTTCAAATCCACACGTGTTGTCGACTATGACATCAGTGATTGGAAGAGGAAAGTCATCTTTCGGGCAAGCAGCGTTCAGGTCTCTGTAGTCGACACAGATCCTAATCGAACCATTCTTCTTCATGACCGGGACTATATTCGCCACCCAATCCGGATGTTGAATTTCCTCGATGAATCCCGATTCTATGAGTTTCTTTACTTCGTCAACGATTGCTTGCAATATTTGTGGACGAAACCGTCTTTGCGATTGCTTGACAGGTTTGACATCCACTTTGATGTTGAGGTGATGAGTCGCCACATTAGGGTCGAGTCCTGGCATGTCCTCATAGCTCCAAGCAAACACGTCGATGTATTCCCTGATTAGGGCAATCAGCTCTTCCTTCTCTTCTGAGGGAAGACTATTACTGACGTTTATGAGCTTAGGATGTTCCTCGTCACCCATGTTAACTTGGACTACCTCGTCCTTAGTGGGGGGTTCTCTTTGTTCGAATCTATCCCCAAACTGCTCTCTGAGTTGATGGATCCATGGGTCTTCCCATGTTGGCATAACTTCATCATTCTCCATAATAGCAGGATCGATCGTAGCCATATTTGACATCAAAGCTTTGAAAGCTTCTCCGAGGCTAGTGTCAGAATCCCAAACCGAAGAATCAGACGAGTATCTGTCTTCTTCATCAGGTAAATGGTCGTCGATCATCCACGAGCATTCATCTTCTGAGGAGGATTCGTATCCCAACCCTCTGTTGGTCATATCGCCTTTGAGACTCCGATCTTGTTGCCAAACCTATCAAAGAGCGGCCTTCTTGGTGGCTTGGTGCGCTTACATTCGACAATAATACCGATTAGTTTGAGAACACGGACAATGCGTGTTCAATTCGGGGAACTTCTCTTCGAGATTTACTGCACTTCAAAGACGATAGTACAACTCATCGGCATGAATGCCGAGCAACCCTTCGTGTGTTGGTATGACTTCTCGTATAACGCCATCGCCGCCGATGAAAACGCCTCCTTCGAGGATGAGTCACATTATCGAGGTTCCAAGAGTCACTAATCTCAACGCTCGCTTTGCGAAGCTTTCGATTTCCGCTCGAACTTCGATCCAATTCCAAAGGAGAGCAGCCAGGAATCTTCTTATCACGGTTGAGGTGGGTGCGACCCCAGACCGTGAGTGACCCGACTTCCTTTACGGCCCAATCGTTCTTTGATCGAATTTTACCTCGATCATCATGCAATGAGCCGAGGTGCTCCAAAGCCGCTTTGCTCGATACGCCAACAGATTGACCGCGAGCACGAGCTGGATGGACATTTGGATGAAATCGCCGGAGGTGTGATCTTCTTTGAATCAAGTCACCCGTGGCGGCCGAGCCTTAGCCGAATCGGTTTGAGGTGGTCGATTCTTGACTAACGTTTGGCCTTCGTCCGAATCGTTGTTCCTGATTTCGGACTCAAACTTGGCGCATTTTGGCTTCTTGTTCACTTCTCCCTTCTTCTACATCCGCCTCCCAACTAGAGCCCGTGTGTGCGAGTAATGCACGGCGCTCGATAATTCTTCAAGTGTTGATCGGTTTCGTTTGACGCTGAACCAATCATTTGTTGGCGGCTTGGAGGAGTTGCCGCACCTATTGATGAGGTTCTTGACCTCTCACGGACTTCAGATCCACTTTGTAGCGGACACCGCCGATCGACCTGTGGCCTCTAACTCACGCTGGCCGTAAAGCTATCATCGCGATCTCCTCAGATCCTTGGATGCCTAAGGATGCCATTTGGTGCAACTTCGAACGGCGGAGTTAAGATCCTCGCCTTAAAGTTCCGGAGCCGAGGACAAATGGATCTTTCTTGCACGAGATCCTTCTCGATTTGTGGGGAGGACGATCCGACAAGGATGATAGTATGATACTCACAAATGAACCCGGATCAACTTGGATTCGGTTGACTTCATTGAGCGTAATTATTACACCCTACGCAGAAGTTTTCGCCGATCCGATTCGCGGCTACGACGACGATCTCGACTTGAGACCGTCTCTTAATGGTCGCCAAATTGTTTGGAAAGTTGGTTTGTTATTCATTGCTTGTTTGAACTCGTAATGCCTTCGCTTGGCCTACAACAAAATTTCAAACAAAGAAAATGCCTTTATTTTAGGCGCACAATGAAAACGAAAATTACAACTCTCTTCCTTTTGTGAACAAACACAAGGATCTCTATTTTCCGGATCCTCGCTTGCGTGGGTTCTTTGCCTGCGTCGGGACTTTTGTTCGTCCGTTGACCACCGCGCAATTCGATCCCGGTGGCCTTGGCTAACTCACGCCCGAAAGTCCAAGACGCCATCACGCGATCTCCTCAGATCCTTGGATGCCTAAGGATGCCATTTGGTGCAACTTCGGCAACGGCGGAGTTAAGATCCTCGCCTTAAAGTTCCGGAGCCGAGGACAAATGGATCTTTCTTGCAGCGGAGATCCTTCTGGATTTGTGGGGGGAGGACGATCTGGACAAGGATGATAGTATGATACTCACAGCGGAACCCGGATCAACTTGGATTCGGTTGACTTCGCTGGAGCGTAATTATTACACCCTACGCAGAGTTTTCGGCCGGGATCTGGATTCGCGGCTACGACACGACGATCTCTGACTTGAGACCGTTGGCTCCCACTGTGGTCGCCAGCTTGTTCGCGGGGAAAGTTGGTTTGTTATTCATTGCTTGTTTGAACTCGTGTACAGCTTCGTTGGCCTACAACAAAATTTCAAACAAAGAAAATGCCTTTATTTTAGGCGTACAATGAAAACGAAAATTACAACTCTCTTCCTTTTGTGAACAAACACAAGGATCTCTATTTTCCGGATCCTCGCTATGGGTTCTTTGCCCGTGTCGGGACTTTTGTTCGTCCGTTGACCACCGCGCAATTCGATCCCGGTGTAAACCCGGTTCGAACTACAGACGAGGGGCTCGCTTCACTAAGGAAACGGCTACCGAGGGGATCACACTCACGAAGGAGAGAATCGCTGCGGGGATCACACTCACGAAGGAGAGGATCGCGGGCGGGTGAGATCTACAAGGAGAAATCACGCTATCCCCGAGATTAAGACGAAGCTTAACCTAGAGGGTATCTGTAGTTCGACCCGAGTTTGTTTACCTTCCGCCTATAGATCTGACGTCGACTGGACTTGAGCTCGCCGGTGCTCGGAACCGTGCGTCGTAGATCTCGTGAGGGCTCTTCAGAAGTACGCCAAAATCCCAAAAATCCCCAAGCTCTCCCAAAATCCCCCGAAGTCGCTGAGACCCCCTATTTATACAAATCGGTTTGATTCCAAATTTGACCGATTACTTCCCGATCAAAGGAGTCTTTTAAGGAGAGTTTTGTTATTTCTATTTTCGATAAAGTTTGGGTCATAGTAGGAATCTTGTTTATTTTCTAGTTAAACAGAGTCTTGTAAGCCCTAGAGGCATATCTTTTATCAATAAAATTCCTCTTTAATAATTTCTTCGTGGATTCAAAATTCTTCGTGGATTCAAAATTCTTCGTGGATTCAAAATTCTTCGTGGATTCAAAATTCTTCGTGGATTCAAAATTCTTCGTGGATTCAAAATTCTTCGTGGATTCAAAATTCTTCGTGGATTCAAAATTCTTCGTGGATTCAAAATTCTTCGTGGATTCAAAATTCTTCGTGGATTCAAAATTCTTCGTGGATTCAAAATTCTTCGTGGATTCAAAATTCTTCGTGGATTCAAAATTCTTCGTGGATTCAAAATTCTTCGTGGATTCAAAATTCTTCGTGGATTCAAAATTCTTCGTGGATTCAAAATTCTTCGTGGATTCAAAATTCTTCGTGGATTCAAAATTCTTCGTGGATTCAAAATTCTTCGTGGATTCAAAATTCTTCGTGGATTCAAAATTCTTCGTGGATTCAAAATTCTTCGTGGATTCAAAATTCTTCGTGGATTCAAAATTCTTCGTGGATTCAAAATTCTTCGTGGATTCAAAATTCTTCGTGGATTCAAAATTCTTCGTGGATTCAAAATTCTTCGTGGATTCAAAATTCTTCGTGGATTCAAAATTCTTCGTGGATTCAAAATTCTTCGTGGATTCAAAATTCTTCGTGGATTCAAAATTCTTCGTGGATTCAAAATTCTTCGTGGATTCAAAATTCTTCGTGGATTCAAAATTCTTCGTGGATTCAAAATTCTTCGTGGATTCAAAATTCTTCGTGGATTCAAAATTCTTCGTGGATTCAAAATTCTTCGTGGATTCAAAATTCTTCGTGGATTCAAAATTCTTCGTGGATTCAAAATTCTTCGTGGATTCAAAATTCTTCGTGGATTCAAAATTCTTCGTGGATTCAAAATTCTTCGTGGATTCAAAATTCTTCGTGGATTCAAAATTCTTCGTGGATTCAAAATTCTTCGTGGATTCAAAATTCTTCGTGGATTCAAAATTCTTCGTGGATTCAAAATTCTTCGTGGATTCAAAATTCTTCGTGGATTCAAAATTCTTCGTGGATTCAAAATTCTTCGTGGATTCAAAATTCTTCGTGGATTCAAAATTCTTCGTGGATTCAAAATTCTTCGTGGATTCAAAATTCTTCGTGGATTCAAAATTCTTCGTGGATTCAAAATTCTTCGTGGATTCAAAATTCTTCGTGGATTCAAAATTCTTCGTGGATTCAAAATTCTTCGTGGATTCAAAATTCTTCGTGGATTCAAAATTCTTCGTGGATTCAAAATTCTTCGTGGATTCAAAATTCTTCGTGGATTCAAAATTCTTCGTGGATTCAAAATTCTTCGTGGATTCAAAATTCTTCGTGGATTCAAAATTCTTCGTGGATTCAAAATTCTTCGTGGATTCAAAATTCTTCGTGGATTCAAAATTCTTCGTGGATTCAAAATTCTTCGTGGATTCAAAATTCTTCGTGGATTCAAAATTCTTCGTGGATTCAAAATTCTTCGTGGATTCAAAATTCTTCGTGGATTCAAAATTCTTCGTGGATTCAAAATTCTTCGTGGATTCAAAATTCTTCGTGGATTCAAAATTCTTCGTGGATTCAAAATTCTTCGTGGATTCAGAGAACAATCCTTGGTGGATTCGAGATTTTACTTCCGATCATAGGGAGTCTTTTAAGGAGAGTTTTATTATTTCTATTTTCGATAAAGTTTGGGTCATAGTAGGAATCTTGTTTATTTTCTAGTTAAACAGAGTCTTGTAAGCCCTAGAGGCATATCTTTTTATCAATAAAATTCCTCTTTAATAATTTCTTCGTGGATTCAAAATTCTTCGTGGATTCAGAGATCGTTCTTTGTGGATTCAGAGAACAATCCTTGGTGGATTCGAGATTTTTACTTCCGCACTGCGTTAAAAAAGGACCTACGCAGATGATTGAGGTAAATGTTAAGGAACCCTACCAATGGCATCGAAACATTAAGAATTCAAATGATATTTGACTGATACATCAGAGACCTTCATAGAAGTTTTACCTTTAAGAAAAAAGTCGTATTCGAGGTGGAAAAATTAGAATTAATTAAATTAGCCGGTTGTGGGTAGATCAATTAAACATATATTGGATGGTTCATTGAGTTATCAAGTGGAATGTATATTGCATTGGAGTAGGGAACTATGTTGATCATCTATTAGATGTGTTTGATTAATTTATCAATGATCCCTGACATAGGGAGGTACAGGCTTCGCCAAGTGAACACGCAGGCTCGCCGTAAGACGAGGTTCGCCAAACGAACACGAGGTTCGCCAAACGAACACGAGGTTCGCCAAACGAACACGAGGTTCGCCAAACGAACACGAGGTTCGCCAAACGAACACGAGGTTCGCCAAACGAACACGAGGTTCGCCAAATGAACACGAGGTTCGCCAAATGACGAGGTTCGCCAAATGAACACGAGGCTCGCCAAATGACGAGGTTCGCCAAACGAACACGAGGTTCGCCAAATGACGAGGTTCGCCAAACGAACACGAGGTTCGCCAAACGAACACGAGGTTCGCCAAACGAACACGAGGTTCGCCAAACGAACACGAGGTTCGCCAAATGACGAGGTTCGCCAAACGAACACGAGGTTCGCCAAACGAACACGAGGTTCGCCAAACGAACACGAGGTTCGCCAAATGACGAGGTTCGCCAAACGAACACGAGGTTCGCCAAACGAACACGAGGTTCGCCAAACGAACACGAGGTTCGCCAAATGACGAGGTTCGCCAAACGAACACGAGGTTCGCCAAACGAACACGAGGTTCGCCAAACGAACACGAGGTTCGCCAAACGAACACGAGGTTCGCCAAACGAACACGAGGTTCGCCAAACGAACACGAGGTTCGCCAAACGAACACGAGGTTCGCCAAACGAACACGAGGTTCGCCAAACGAACACGAGGTTCGCCAAATGACGAGGTTCGCCAAATGACGAGGTTCGCCAAACGAACACCAGGCGAGGTTCGCTGAATGAACTGAGGCTTCGCCAAATGACGAGGTTCGCCAAACGAACGCCAAATGAACTGAGGCTTCGCCAAATGACGAGGTTCGCCAAACGAACACGAGGTTCGCCAAATGACGAGGTTCGCCAAACGAACACGAGGTTCGCCAAACGAACACGAGGTTCGCCAAACGAACACGAGGTTCGCCAAACGAACACGAGGTTCGCCAAATGACGAGGTTCGCCAAACGAACACGAGGTTCGCCAAACGAACACGAGGTTCGCCAAACGAACACGAGGTTCGCCAAATGACGAGGTTCGCCAAACGAACACGAGGTTCGCCAAATGACGAGGTTCGCCAAACGAACACGAGGTTCGCCAAACGAACACGAGGTTCGCCAAACGAACACGAGGTTCGCCAAACGAACACGAGGTTCGCCAAATGACGAGGTTCGCCAAACGAACACGAGGTTCGCCAAATGACGAGGTTCGCCAAACGAACACGAGGTTCGCCAAACGAACACGAGGTTCGCCAAACGAACACGAGGTTCGCCAAACGAACACGAGGTTCGCCAAACGAACACGAGGTTCGCCAAATGACGAGGTTCGCCAAACGAACACGAGGTTCGCCAAACGAACACGAGGTTCGCCAAACGAACACGAGGTTCGCCAAACGAACACGAGGTTCGCCAAATGACGAGGTTCGCCAAATGACGAGGTTCGCCAAATGACGAGGTTCGCCAAATGACGAGGTTCGCCAAACGAACACGAGGTTCGCCAAACGAACACGAGGTTCGCCAAACGAACACGAGGTTCGCCAAACGAACACGAGGTTCGCCAAACGAACACGAGGTTCGCCAAACGAACACGAGGTTCGCCAAACGAACACGAGGTTCGCCAAACGAACACGAGGTTCGCCAAACGAACACGAGGTTCGCCAAACGAACACGAGGTTCGCCAAACGAACACGAGGTTCGCCAAACGAACACGAGGTTCGCCAAACGAACACGAGGTTCGCCAAACGAACACGAGGTTCGCCAAACGAACACGAGGTTCGCCAAACGAACACGAGGTTCGCCAAACGAACACGAGGTTCGCCAAACGAACACGAGGTTCGCCAAACGAACACGAGGTTCGCCAAACGAACACGAGGTTCGCCAAACGAACACGAGGTTCGCCAAATGACGAGGTTCGCCAAACGAACACGAGGTTCGCCAAACGAACACGAGGTTCGCCAAACGAACACGAGGTTCGCCAAACGAACACGAGGTTCGCCAAACGAACACGAGGTTCGCCAAACGAACACGAGGTTCGCCAAACGAACACGAGGTTCGCCAAACGAACACGAGGTTCGCCAAACGAACACGAGGTTCGCCAAACGAACACGAGGTTCGCCAAACGAACACGAGGTTCGCCAAACGAACACGAGGTTCGCCAAACGAACACGAGGTTCGCCAAATGACGAGGTTCGCCAAACGAACACGAGGTTCGCCAAACGAACACGAGGTTCGCCAAACGAACACGAGGTTCGCCAAACGAACACGAGGTTCGCCAAACGAACACGAGGTTCGCCAAACGAACACGAGGTTCGCCAAACGAACACGAGGTTCGCCAAACGAACACGAGGTTCGCCAAACGAACACGAGGTTCGCCAAACGAACACGAGGTTCGCCAAACGAACACGAGGTTCGCCAAACGAACACGAGGTTCGCCAAACGAACACGAGGTTCGCCAAACGAACACGAGGTTCGCCAAATGGGTTCTTGTATTGCTTTGGTGCATGGGTTTATATATGCTAATCATTTTTCAAATGTTCAATTAGTTGTTAATGGTCCTTGAGGCTGCAAGTAGCATCTTTTTGACGTGTGTTCATTGCACCATCATAAATTAAAGAGTGGAGTTAGCTAACTCATGCCCACATCCAACACCTAATTTGATGATATAAATTAGATTAATTGCTCCTTTTGTTTTATTTCCTTCATCCTATCAATAAGAATTCCTAAGCTACAGAGCCGGATTCTATCCAGACTTTGAGTGTGGAAATAGAAGATGAGACCCACACACCTCTGGGATTTAGCTATAGAGGTTAAGGATCGAAATTGTGCTTCGGCATTGAGGATCCTCGTGCCTTGTTAAGATTTTCCTTACGTAAAATCATATCATACTCTTTTTAAAAGCACGAATTCGGGAAAAATTTTCCTTGGTCAATATTACTCTTTTGTTACTTTGAATATTTTATTTAAATCTTAACCTATCATAATCATAATTATATCCTATCTTAATCCCACACAAATTACCTATAGCTTAACAATTTTTAAAAATAAGATTAATAAAATACATTAAATATTACAACAACAATAAAACCCAAAAAGTTTCAAAATTGCACAAAGTACTCTTAAAAGTTTAAAATTACACAAAACACTCTCATTATCAAAACTTAAAATAACAAACATGAAAGTGAAAATTAACAACATCCTCTGAAGAATTTAAAATTTACAATTAACACCCTCAATATTTTAAAATTGTAGAAACACCCTCAAAAGTTTACGTTACAAAAAGCACCACGAAATTATGAAATTTCAAAATTTGTAAACAAAATAGATGAATTCAAGAGATTACCATCAAGCTTGAACATAAATCCCCTTTCCCCACCATAAAAGCTCTTTGTCACATCAATTAAGCCTCGGGGATGATAGAGAAAGATAATACCATCTAAACAACAATGAGTTTAAACGATAATAAAAGGTAAAGAAATAATAAGTAGCTAATATGCTATAATATATGAATTATTGTCAAAAACTAAAAAGTTTAAAATTGTACAAAACACCCTTAATAGTTCAAATTACATAAAACATCTTGATTTTTCAAAACTTAAAACAACAGACATGAAATCTAGAATTTAGTAGTAGCCCCCTAAAACTTTAAAATTTGCAATTAACACCCTCAAAGTTTCAAAATTATAGAAACACCCTCAAAAGTTTAAAATTACAAAAACTTGTGGAGAAACTACTAAAAGTTCAGAGATATCCTTCAAAAGGATCAAGCTATTTTCATTTTAAATGGAAAAGTGAAGGAAATAAACCGAATTTGGAAACATAATTGAATCAATTGAATTGATATTAACAAGAGACATATCTATCAAAGAAGTGCCAATTGATTTCCCCTTAGAGAACATATTGAACAACTTTGTTCCGATCAAAGAAGTATTTTTCATATAAGATACAAGAAATATTTGTAAGTACTCATAAAATTTATATTTTATTCTTTAGATACAAAAGGAATCACGAGATATAACTAGCCGACAAGAGGAGAAAAATCACTATAATGGACAAAAATATACATATGATACTAATAAGCCGGACAAAAGGTGAAAAATCACTATAATTGACAAAATGTATACACATGATACTTACTTAACATAGCTTAGGAAACAAAATTAAAATCAATATTTTTTTCTATACCTGGCATGCCTCTACGTGTAACTTTATTTGGGAACATGACTATGAAAAAAGGATCAATTCTTGAAGACACGATCAAAGATAAGCCCATAATAGCATTATTGGATTTCATGATCTCTAAATATAAATGTAACATATTTCATTATAAAAATTCATATTAAAGGCCACTAAACATAAAATTTACTTTATATCGTCTCAAATTTGCAAGGGAAATATGCATATCATCACAAATTAAGTCAAATATATATATATCAACCCAAAGATACAACTAACTAAAGAAATATGAGACTTGTAAGTAAACCAAGCAAACACCCATATAACACAACAAAGAAAAAATATTACATTTTTAAGTTAATATGTATGGCTCATTCAGAATAAGCCGCCAAGACAAAAGCATATCCATCAAGGCTCTTTATAATGCAACGAAATTTAACTTAGTGATATTATGTAGGCATCACAACATTCAAAAGAGATATGATCTTAAAAATTTACTTTATATCGTCTCAAATTTGCAAGGAAATATGCATATCATCACAAATTAGTCAAATATATATATATCAACCCAAAGATACAACTAACTAAAGAAATATGAGACTTGTAAGTAAACCAAGCAAACACCCATATAACACAACAAAGAAAAAATATTACATTTTAAGTTAATATGTATGGCTCATTCAGAATAAGCTGCCAAGACAAAAGCATATCCATCAAGGCTCTTTATAATGCAACAGAAATTTAACTTAGTGATATTATGTAGGCATCACAACATTCAAAAGAGATATGATCTTAAAAAATCTACTTTATAATTCACATAATTAAACCTAATTACGATTTACCAATATACAGATATGTTATTGCACATTTAAGGCAAACATAACTACCATTTATAATAGATTGAGCCGTGGTTTTACGCTTGCAAAGGCTACAACAAAAAGATGGATATAGATGTTAATAACGAGTGTCCAAGTAATAAATATCACAGAATCGCCGATGACTTAGGATCAAGGTTAAGTAATATCCCTTCTTCATGGAATAAATATATGAACATCAAATTCTAACATATATCTAAGGTAAATAAACAATAAAAAAATACAGGTATTTAGTTAAGATCCTCATGAAAAATGACACTGACATTGCAAAGGTAACACTATTTGACGCAGTAGAAGCTCTTATCGGATGCACAACACAAGAATTCATTGCAGAGAAAAAAAATTCAATCCTAACTTAACTTAAGTAATAAATTAGAAACACAGAAAATTTATCATATATATGAAATTAACATTTGTTCTCATTGAAATAGAAAAATAATCAAAGTCTGTATTTCCATAAGGTTATGTTGAACAGTGGAAAGACATTCAAATTACTTGTGAAGTTAGATGAGAAGATAAAAGATGAATGAGCCTAGAGAAATAGCATAAGAAATCCAGGTCCAACCTGATCTCGCAATCGACATAGATGATGAAGACACTACTCCAGAATTACCCTAGAGAAAGATAAAAGTGGAGAATGATTCATCTTGGCTCAATAAAAAAATAAACAGAAAGAATAAAAGACAATGTTTTCGAATATTTTATAGAATAGCCTAATTTTTGGAGTAAAATTAGGAATATTTGGAAGAAATTTTCATGATTTTTAAAGTATTTTTACTTATTTTGTGGATGCTTTTATCATATAAATATATACTAGAGTTAGCATTAATATTTAGTTTATGATTTTTAATGAAGTCTATCAACGATTAGGAATAAAATCTATATTCTCTTTTGTACCATTTTAGCTCATTTCTAATCAATCGTTTAGGCTTATTGGCTTTAAGTATTCCTCTTGCTTATATAACGCTATTTCTTTCAAGTGTTTTCACTTTTCCAACACTATACTTTCTCGGATAAAGCTTCGTTTCATGTCAGTCCAAATAACATGAATATTCAAATTGGCTTCACATTGGTTTCGTATCAATTCAATTATCAACATGAAACTTTAAATTGGGTGTAGCCCATTCAAACAAACATTAAAGAAGATAAATAATCACAATGCTAAAATTTAGAGACATAACTGAGCAAAAACTATCAAATTGAAATCGAGAAATAAATTTAAGTAAGGAAATAAACTAAAAATGAATAATCATGATATTTAACCACGTGCAATGCACGTGCATAAAAACTAGTAAATAATAAACAAGAGTGAATGAAACGTTTGAAAGTGACTCCATCTTCTAATTGATAATTTTTAATAAAATTGTCTTTATACATCTGATCCAATCAAGTACATGATCCAGTTACGCGTATACAAACTAATGAATCAAGGATGCATGTATTTATTGGCTTCTTTAGATCATTCAATGTAATTTCAACATAAAAAAAGGTAGGATAAGGGTAGACAAAGGATCTTTGTGCTTATCTTTACCTTTATCTTACGCATCAAACTTTTACTTTTACCCAAAAGTAGTTTATAAATCATAAGAGAATCCCTCTTTATGGTAAACGGATAAACTTTATAACATTATAAAAAGATAACAAAAAGGGTAAGCCACTAGAAATTAAGGAGAAAGCACCTAAAAATTCAATCCAACACTCAATCTATAATGCCACCCATTCCTTTTGATAATTCTTTTATAATTTGGCGAAAAATGTTTTTTTTAATTTTTAATTTTTATTTTTAAAGCTGAAAATTTAGCACGTTCACAAGTGGCTAAGGCCCACAAAAATTTCACTTCAAAAGGCCTGTGTTACATTCGCAGGCCCTATGGGCCTAACTAGGCCTATATGGGCTGTTAGCTTATTGGACCTAGCGGGTTTAGTCGGATCCAGCGATAACTTTAAAAGGGCCGAACAACTCATTTGAAAACCCTAAATCTCTCTCTCTCTCTCTCTCTCTCTCTCCCTCCTCTTTGAACTCCGGCGAAATCTCTGGCGATAATTTCCGAAGAAATTCTGAGGTAATTCGTACTAAATTTTAGGTATTTACTCATCTTTTACTATAAAAAAGCGATCTTGTTGACTTCTATCTCAAAGTTACCATTTTTATTTTGTAAATTAGTCACTGATCGTCTTCTTGCGTTTCTTACTGACTCAGGAAATAATCGCATGCTCGTGATTCACTGATTTGTATGGCATCTACTCGAATCTTGAGCCTAGTGATTACTGGGGTTATTTGGTTCACTTCTTATGTTGCTGCTGCGATTCTCGTCACGTTTCGATTGGTTTAGTTTTCTTTTGCCTCAAAATTTCATCAAGAAACTAGTGATCAAAGTTTAGATATCATCATACGATCGTTATGGGTTATGCACAACTTGTAATTGGCCCTGCTGGCAGCGGCAAGGTATCAAATTTCTCATTAATTATGCTGCAAATTGTTCATACATTGGGTAAATTTCATGAACCCTCTTTGGGGTGGTTTGCACAAAATATCCCTGAGTTTTAAAGATTGGAGAAAACCCTGATTAAATGTGTGGAGTTTCACAAAATTTGGGTAGAATTCCGTTCTAGGGTTTGTCAGGCAAGAGAGAACAGAAGGAAATGGGAAAAAGATTAGGGGTAGTTTGTTTATGGTTTTACTGATGTTTGAAAAGGTTATTTCAGTTCGTGGAACTTTTCGAAGGTTTGGAGAGTCTTTGTGAACACCCCCCGAAGTTTAGGTTAACATTCTGGGGGGTTTTGTGCAATGCACCCCCATAGTTCATGGGGTTTTCTTCAAATTTGCCCTTATTCATTTCATATTTGTTTGATGTATTTGTACAATAAGTTTTTTGCTTCTGGTAATGCAGTCTACTTACTGCTCTAGCTTGTATCAACACTGTGAAGCTCTTCGGAGGACTATTCATATCGTGAACCTAGACCCGGCTGCTGAGAACTTTGACTACCCCGTAGCCATGGGTATAAAATTATCTTTCTTTCTAGTTGATGTATTTGATTTTAGTAGGTGAATTAGTCAGATGATTGTTGTTGTGTTGCTACCTTTATATAGATATCAGGGAACTCATATCTTTGGATGATGTCATGGAGGAACTTGGGTTTGGACCAAATGGGGGTCTAATTTACTGTATGGAGTATCCTTTACTTGGTTTTTTTTTTTTTATTTTCTAGTGATCTCTGGATTCTTCTCAAAGGACTTCTTGAGCATGAACATCATAACAGTAGAGGTAGAATTTTCGATATTATCTAGCAAATTTTTCTAAGAACAATGACAATTTTATTCAGAAGTTGCTGCTTTTGACAATTCTTTGTTATTCTTGATGAAAGTTGTTTGTTGCTGTTGTACTTAAAGTTTATATAGTAATCCATATGTACAAATTGATTATTGGGAGAATTTATTCTTGTATTAGTTTACTTGGTGCTAAATCAAAGTACTATTTTCATGACACAGCATGATGAGAGGCTACTCTCACAAGTGTGTATAAATGAACATTATTTTCCGATTAGCCAAATGAATGTTGAACCGGATGCGTTATGAAAGTTATCGATTACTCGGTTTGCTTTACATTCTGATTAGCCATGCCATTTTCATATTTTTCAATGCCAGTTTCTAGCTGCAAACTGGCTTGGACACACTGTGGGATATTATTCTTAACATTGTCAATAGCTAAGTTTTTGCTACAGCACAAATATGCATGCTACTTTTGTTGTCTACAATTCAGGCCCAAAAAAATTCCTTAAGTCATTTGTAGACACCTTCAAGAAAGTTTGGACGACTGGCTGGAAGATGAACTTGAGAATTACTTGGAGGATGATTATCTTGTATTTGACTGTCCAGGTATTCACTTTCAACTTCCTATTATCTTCTATGTCATGTTATTCATATTTTCTCTGCTTCAACTGATCTTTTTCCTCTTTGTAATAGACAGTCATGAAAATATGATAAAAGATTATACTTATTTTGAACTCATTAATTTAGTCTTGTTGCGATTGGAGTAAGCTCATATAGAGAATGTATTGAACCAGTTACTTATTAGTTCCAAGAATGGTACTTCAGCTGAACTGAGTTTTAGTGTAGCTGATATGAAAAAGTTTATTATACACGTATGCACTTTCGTAAGAATCTTTCTATAATAAACAGATGCTGCAAATTCTTTATTAACTTTGTTCCAATACAGGTCAAATAGAGCTATTTTCACATGTTCCTGTTTTGAAGAACTTTGTGGCACATTTACAGCGGAAGAACTTCAAAGTTTGTTGTGTTTATTTGCTGGATTCACAGGTTTGTTTCCAGCCTGCGTCTGGTTGTTTCCCTTTACCTGTTTCTGAACCCTCACCTTGAGAACTCAAAATTTCTGTTCTTTTTCAGTTCATTACTGATGTGACCAAGTATATAAGTGGCTGCATGGCATCTCTTTCTGCGATGATTCAACTTGAACTACCTCATGTCAACATTCTTTCAAAAATGGATCTTGTGACAAACAAAAAGGATATAGAAGAGTGAGTTCCGGTTTTATCCTCTGCAGCTTTTTTTTCATTAGATCTGTTAATGCTTATTCCATGTCTAACTTTTTTCTTTGTTTGGTGATAGTTTCTTGAATCCAGAGGCGCCAATTTTGTTGTCACAGTTGAATCGGAATATGCCTGCTCCATTTGCGAAGCTTAATAAAGCTTTGGCAGAATTGGTATTTTCCTTCTTTTGAGTCCAGCATCGTTAACAAGTTAATTGTCTCTTTGCAAGAATGTATACAATCACAGTTCATGTTCTTAAGTTTCATAAGTCATAAGAATTGGATATCTCATTACACCCTTATCCTAACTAAACCAACTTTTTACCAATATGTTGTGTGGGAAATTGCTTATAACGTCGTATTGCCTCAAAAGTTTGGTTGGCAGGAAAAAACTCCCCACGTTTTTCCATTCAGAGAAGATGTGTTTTTAGCACGAATTAGAAAACTGCAGTTTCCTTTTTTTCAATTTTGAACTGGTATTCTGAAAAATGCTATGATTATTTGTATAGGTGGATCAGTTCAACATGGTGAATTTTGTGCCTCTGAATTTGAGGAAGGAAAGCAGGTTTGTTCATTACTATTCAACTCATTCAGTTTTGTGATTAATTTAATTATATCTTTAGTTGGTAAAGGTTCACATTAACCTTAATAAGTAGGTATCATATCATAATTTCAGAAGCGTCCTTTCAATTACTTCATTACTGTCAATAACTTGGTTTTACTAGAGTATCATAATTTTTTGTTTGAAGCATAAATACATTGACGAAAACTTTGATCACATAAGAACTGAAGCTTCAACAATTTTTTTCTTAGAAATATTGGATGTGTAATGAGCGTTTGCCTGTTCTTCCCTATGGATATACTTGAAAGACATGTGAATACTCATTGCACATGCAATATGCGGGAAAACCACTGGTTAATGATTATTCTTTGAACATTTTAAAAATATTAGATTGTGGATTAATGAAGTCATTTTTTTTTCTTTTTATGCAGCATACAATACGTTTTATCCATGATTGACAATTGTATCCAGTATGGAGAAGATGCTGATGTGAAAATACGAGATTTCGATCCGGATGATGATGATGAATAGGCTTCAAATACAGCTACCTTTTGGGCACTCCATATAAATTTTATTCTAGATGTAATGTGTCTGATTCTAAACACTCAATCGAGAGTGAGATGCCATTTCGGACTTGGATTTGTATATATTTGACAAGGGTACTAGATTTCATGCAAGCATGAATGGGGACTGTGATGGATCTGGCCTGTGATGCCACGATACTAAGGACTTCTAGTTTACCATTTCATTGTCACATTCTTTTGACGCTAGATGTCTAGTCTGAAACAAAACAATAGACGTTTAAAGATGTCATTTGGAAATTATTTTGGAGAAATTTAGTGGGTTCTTCGTGATGATCTTTCCAGCTGTATTAGTTAATTCCAGCGTAAGTGATCTATGATGTTTGATTAGATCGATGAACGTAGCTGAATATGTTTCCATACATAACTATTCACATTTGCGCGAAAGTGATACTAATGTGCAATTTTACGATGTTATTGACAAGTTCTGTGCCTTACCTGCTGTTGCCTCTGTGATTCTGT
Source organism: Asparagus setaceus (assembly GCA_012295165.1). Classification (NCBI taxonomy): domain Eukaryota; kingdom Viridiplantae; phylum Streptophyta; class Magnoliopsida; order Asparagales; family Asparagaceae; genus Asparagus; species Asparagus setaceus. The sequence goes on along the minus strand of CM022704.1, from coordinate 3,683,447 downwards.
GAAAATTAGTTCTAGTGCCTTTTGTATGAGGCCAATAACTTGATTCTTCTTCATTTATCAACATTAACCGTAACTCGTTCCTACTAACGTTATTCGTATAATTGTTACCTCATGAATGTCCTCTGCACTGACAGTTTATGGTTCCGATTGCTTGCTCAAGACCAATCAGATATTTGTAGAGAATCCCGGCTTCCAAATTCTTGTGACATTAGAATCACACGGTATACGAGGTGGACATATTCAGTAATCTTAATTCATTGCACTAAGGACGCAGTCAAGTAATATCAATCAGTGAATCAATACAGAACCAATGATATCTATCATTGGTTTAATGCATTATTCACCAAGGAATTGATGTTCTAATGTCCTCCACACACAATAATACCGTACCTTATGCCTGACATTTACAGGAAAGGAAAAGAAGAATTAAAAAGAAGGCCTTCTGCATCATAAATCTATATGATCCCAATTGGGTTTGAACAAAATTCGGCAAGTGACAAGAAGGTTATTAAACGTTAACATTGTTCAGGAGCAAATTCGGGAAACTCTTTCTAGCTCTGCGTGGACATATCACTCTAATCCTTCCCAGTATTCGGAAGAAATTGTCAGTGATTACCCACCAAAATACACGCGGATCTCACCCATATAACCATAACATCCCAATATGTATAATTAAAATTCAAACTAGAGGGGAAAAAAAGGGAACATATATGGAAGAGACATATCCGCCATTAAATTATGGATCCCTAATCAATGGTTGGGATCCGCCATGCACAAATCCAACAAGCTGATGCATCTCAGTGAACTAACAAACAGATCCTCACAACAAACACCCTCTATAAGAACAAAGTCATTATAACTTGCAATTTACATTTAAGAGACTGGGTAATACAACATTCCAAAAGAGCATAACCAGTTAACCGCCGCATCTAGTGCTTTCATCCCATGAAAATGTTTTCATCTTTGTGGCTTCCGTCTGCAGAAAGTTCAGATATGGAAACAGAATCAATATACTGACAAAGGTGCCACGAAAGCATATAATTTATTTAGCATTAACTTATAATCGCAGATTAGTAGAGTACAATCCAAACCAAACCTACCACCTGAATGAGGCCAAGGGCTGGCCCTCTACTATCCTAATCAGCTTCTAACGCAATAAAATGTCTCACAAGTTTTGTATCATGCTGAATGAATGTAAATTATGTTACAATAATCCTAGGGAAGGAGAAATTCATATCACACATAAGGGTAGGAAATGGAAAATTATATTGAGCTTCTTTAGATAAACCAGTACCCATTCAATCCACAACCTCGAGCCCCTCCACAAAAATTCCTCAGACAGGCCATAACATGTTCACTACACTCACATATCACTACTATATGGATCATGATCGAAAAATGATTTTTAAGCAGTTTCACTTATCACACTAGTGTAGGATGTGAATTTCAGAGTAAAGTGTGCTTCTTACATGGCTAAAGCATTGACCACGGGTGAAAAGGGAGGAAAGGTAACAGATGGTTACTAAAGCATATACTGCAATAGAATGTCAGCATAGCATGATATTCAAGCTTCAAATGTCTTGCATGCAAAAGCAAAGATACAATATACCATGAAAAAGCATAAAATTTTTGTTGCAAAAATTAAATGTATATTATCCAACAACAATAGTAATTATCGCATATGCATAACATAAAGAGTAAAGTAGATGTTAATCAGTATTTGACAAATTACCTTCTGGAGCAAAAAGGACCTCACGACACAGGACTCATTAATCAAGACCTGCTATTTTCCTTTGCAACACTGAAATTCGACTTTCCTGCAAAAAATTTACATCGAACTCTGAATTTCAAATTTTTTAATTTAGAAAATATTGAAATATTACTAGCTAACACACTTAAACAATTCTAGTATGACATGATGGAAAATAAAACATAAGGCTACAGTTAACCAAGATTAGTATTCGACAGAAAAGAGTATCTTTATGATGTGCCTAAAAAAATATATAGCAACTGAACAAAATGTCAAGAAATGTTCCCATGAGTAGTTCCCAACACAAAACTAAGACACAACAGGAAAAGAAATGGCAGTTATGACTGCTTATTCTCATTTTCTTTTGCCCCAAATGGATGGGAAGAAAGTAGTAAATCTGAAAACAACCAGAGCCAGTAAATTAAAAGATGAGAATGGATTTTCCTAAACTGGAAAGATAAGTAAACAGTCCTTAAATTGCACTGACGATAACATAGAAGTTATTTTATAGAATAATCTCCTAAAGAAAGATTCCCAAAAAATATCTGTGCACATACAATAAACCACCAAAATCCTAAGTTGAGTAAACTAAAGCAAGAAATACCTTCAATTAGCCTAGAACGGATTTTTCAGAATTAGCTTCAACTATACATATTGAGAAACCACCAATGCAAGGATATAACATACCGGCTTTATGTGGCAATAGGCGTCCAATAATCCTACTCCCAAATTGGGTAAGCACTAAAGAACGGGATACACCTAAAGCAAAAATATGCTAGCCTTTTTTGGAAAGTAATCTCAACTGTACATCTCATTTGTCGCTGGGTCAAACCAAACACAAAATTAACAAAAATCATTGGTATAGCCCATAAAATCGCGAATTTTGAAGCACGCATAATTATTTGTCATTGGGTCGAAACAAACAAAAAATGCACAAACATTGAGGACTATAACCCATGATTCATGAAATCTGTAAATTTCAATGCATACGCCTAATTAGTTAACAAACAAAAAATGGACAGGAATCATGAGATTAAAACCCATGAAAATCATGAATTTTAAGGCAGGCATACTTATTTAGCGCTAAAGAAACAAAAATTGACAGAAATCATTGGTTCGCCCATGAAAATTGCGATTGTTGAAGAGAAAACTTAATTGTCATTGAGTCAAGAGGAACGAATATCGACAAAGATTGTCGATTATAGCTCATGAAATTCGCGAATTTTGAAAATCATTGGTAATATAACTCATAAAAATCGTAAATTCTGAAGTACGCATTACTAGTGGCTACATGGTTGAAACGAAAAAAATTGAAAAATAAAATCGTGTGTCAGCCCATGATATTTGAGAATTTTCAACTACATGTATTTACTTGTCATTGGGACGAAATGAACAAAATTTTCCAAAATAGTAGGTTATAAAAATCGCAAATTTAATATAGTCATAAGTAATTGTCATTGGGTCAAATAAATGATAAATGGACAAAATTATCGGTTATATTGCATGAAAATCGCGAATATTAAAGTCCGCACAATTAATAGCTATTGGGTCCAACGAACGAAAAAAGACAAATTTCATGGACTATAGGCCATGAAATTCACGAATTTTGAAGCACGCGTACGTATTTGCCATTGGGTCGAAGAACAAAAATTGGTGGAAATCATTGGTGTAAATCGTAGGTTATAGTCCATGAAACTTGCAATTTTTATGAAAGAAAATTTAATTGTCATCTTGTCGAAATTAAAGAAAATAAATAAATTGTAGGTTACAACCCATGAAAATCGTGAATTTTTAAGTATGAATATTTATTTGTCACTAGGTGAAGACGAACAACAATTAACAAAATTGTAGGTTCTGACCTATAAAAATCTCAAATTTTAAAGTATGCATAATTAGTTGTCATTGTGTCCAAACAAATGAAAATGCACAAAATTATGGGTAACCCATGAAGATTGCAAATTTTAAAGTATGCATAATTAGTTGTCATTGTGTCCAAACAAATGAAAATGCACAAAATTATGGGTAACCCATGAAGATTGCAAATTTTAAAGTATGCATAATTAGTTGTCATTGTGTCCAAACAAATGAAAATGCACAAAAATTATGGGTAACCCATGAAGATTGCAAATTTTAAAGTGCACGCCCAATTAATTATCATTAGGCAGAGGCAGATAAAAATGGACAAAGTTCATTGGTTAAAGCCCATGAAAATCATGAATTTTAAATTATACATGCTTATTTGCTATTGGGTTAAAGAAAGAAAATTGATAAAAGTTGTTAGTTAGCCCGTGAAAACCGCAAATTTTGAAGTACACATAAGTAATTGCCATTGGGCTGAAAAATAAAAAATTGATAAAAGTTGTAGGTTACAGCCCATAATAATTGTGAATATTGAAGTTTGCACAATAATTTGTTATTAGGTTGAAATAGACAAAAGAAAAAAATCGTGAACTTTTATGCACGCATACTTACATGACTTTGGGTCGAAGAAAGAAAATTGACGAAAATTGTAGATTATAGACCAATAATACTTGCGATTTTTTATGAAAGAAAATCAAATTGTCATCCAGTCAAAATTAACAAAAATAGACTCAAATCGTGAGTTATAACACATGAAAATCACGAATTTTTTTACGCCATGATCAATTGTCATTTGGTTGAAACGAACAAAAATGAGCAAATATCATGGGTTATAGCCCATGAAATCACGAATTATGAAATATGCTTAGTTCATTAACACTAGGTCGAAACGAACAAAAATTAACAAAATTGTAGGTTACAGCCTATAAAAATCTCAAATTTTAAAGTATGCATAATTAGTTGTCATTGTGTCCAAACAAATGAAAATGCACAAAAACTGAGTTATAGTCCATGAAATTTGCGAATTATAAAATGCATACCTAATTAATTGTCATTCGGCCGAAACATATAAAAACGAACAAAATTCATGCGTTAAAGCCCATGAAAATCATGAAGTTTAACGTACACATACTTATTTGTCATTAGATCACAAAATAGAAATTGGCAAAAACTGTTGGTCAACAAATGAAAATGTGATTTTTCAAGAAAGAAACTAATTTTCATTGCCTTGAAACAAAAAGAACTGAGAGAAATCATGAGTTATAGCCCACGAAAATTGAAAATTTTGGACTACATTTATTTACTTGCCATTGGGACGCATCGAACAAAAATTGCCAAAATATAACCTAACAAATCGCGAATATTGAAGAAGTCATAATTAATTGTCATTAAATTGAATCCGCAAAAAACTGATAAAAAATTGTGGGCATGAAAATCGCGAATATTAAAGTTCGCACAATTAATTTCTATTGGGTCGAAATGAACAAAGATGGACAAAACTCATGCTATAGCCCATGAAATCACGAATATTGAAATACGTATACTTATTTGCCATTGGGCCGAAGAATGATAATTGATAAAAATCTTGGATTATAATCCATGAAACTCGTGATTTCGTATGTAAGGAAATTTAATTGCCATCGGATCGAAACTAATGAAAATAGACTAAATGTGGGGATTACAACCCCTGAAAATCGTGAATTTATTCACATGCGTGATTCATATCCGTTAGGTCGAAATGAACGAAAATGAGCAATTGTCATAGGTTTTAAACCATGAAATTACAAATTTTGAAATATGCTTAGTGATTTGTCATTAGGTCAAAACGAACAAAATTGTACAAAAATCATATGTCAAAACCAACGAAAATCGTGAATTTTTATGCACACATACTTATTAGTCATAGATCAAAATGAATAAAAACTAAAAAAATTTGGGTTATAGCCCGTAAAAATCGCATACTTAGTTACCATTGGGTCAAAACAAATGGAAATGTAAAAATTTCTAGTTATAACGCATAAAAAATTGCAATTTTTAAAGTGTACGCCTAATTAATTGCGATCAAGTCGAAATAAATAAAAATGGACAAAATTTATGGGTTACAGCTCATGAAAATCGTGAATTTAAATTACGCATACTTATTTGTCATTGGGTCAAAGAACAAAAATGGACAAACATCGTTGGTTATAACCCACGAAAATCATGATTTTTGAAGAAAGAAAAAATTATTGCCACTAAGTCCAAACAGATGAAAATTGATAAAAACGTGAGAAATAACCTATGAAATTTGAAAATTTTGAAAATCGTGGGTAATATAGCCCATGGAAGCCGCAAATTTTTGAAGAATGCATAATTAATTATCATTGGGTCAAAACAACAAATTTGTCAAAAATCGTGGGTTAGCCCCCAACAATTGAGAATTTTGAAGTATGTATATTTCTTTGTCATGAGGACGAAACAAATAAAAAATGTCAAAATCATGGGTTATAATCCATCAAAATCGCAAATTTTGAAGTAGTCATAATTAATTGTCATTGGGAGGGATGAATGAATGATAATGGACAAAAATTATGGGTTATAGCGAATAAAATCACAAATTTTAGAGTTCACACAAGTAATTGTTATTCGGTCAAAACAAAAGACATAGATAAAAATCATGGACAATAGCCCATGAAAATCACGAATTTTGAAATTTGAATATTTATTTGCCATTGGATCAAAGAACAAAACTTGACAATGAGACTTGACAAAAATTATGGAGTATAGCCCATGAAAGATAATTTAATTGTCATTGGATCGAAACTAACAAGATAGGCTAAAATCATGGGTTGTGTAACCCATCAAAATCACAATTTTGTAGTTGTCATAATTAGTTGCCATTGGGTCGAGTGCACGACATAAGATAAAAATCATGGATTATAGTACATGAAAATTGTGAATATTGAAGTTCGCACAATTAATATATATTAGGCTAAAACGAACAAAAATGGACAAAAATATTAGATTATAACCCATGAAAATTATAAATTTTGAAGTACACGTACTTATTTGCCATTGGGTCGAAGAATGAAAATTGACAAAAATTATGGAGTATAGCCCATGAAAATTGCGATTCTTTATGAAATAAAATTTAATTGTCATTGGATCGAAACTAATGAAAATAGACTAAATGTGGGGATTACAACCCACGAAAATCGTGAATTTATTCACATCGTGATTCATATCCGTTAGGTCGAAATGAACGAAAATGAGCAATTGTCATAGGTTTTAAACCATGAAATTACAAATTTTGAAATATGCTTAGTGATTTGTCATTAGGTCAAAACGAACAAAATTGTACAAAAATCATATGTCAAAACCAACGAAAATCGTGAATTTTTATGCACACATACTTATTAGTCATAGATCAAAATGAATAAAAACTAAAAAATTTGGGTTATAGCGAATAAAATCACAAATTTTGAAGTACATACTTATTTGTCATTGGGTCAAAACAAATGGAAATGTAAAATTTCTAGTTATAGCATAAAAATTGCAATTTTAAAGTGTACGCCTAATTAATTGCGATCAAGTCGAAATAAATAAAATGGACAAAATTTATGGGTTCTGACTCATGAAAATCGTTGAATTTAAATTACGATACTTATTTGTCATTGGGTCAAAGAACAAAATGGACAAACATCGTTGGTTATAACCCACGAAAATCATGATTTTGAAGAAAGAAAAATTATTGCCACTAAGTCCAAGCAGATGAAAATTGATAAAAGCGTGAGAAATAACCTATGAAATTTGAAAATTTTGAAAATCGTGGGTAATATAGCCCATGGAAGCCGCAAATTTTGAAGAATGCATAATTAATTATCATTGGGTCAAAACAACAAATTTGTCAAAAATCGTGGGTTAGCCCCAACAATTGAGAATTTTGAAGTATGTATATTTCTTTGTCATGAGGACGAAACAAATAAAAATGTCAAAATCATGGGTTATAATCCATCAAAATCGCAAATTTTGAAGTAGTCATAATTAATTGTCATTGGGAGGGATGAATGAATGATAATGGACAAAAATTATGGGTTATAGCGAATAAAATCACAAATTTTAGAGTTCACACAAGTAATTGTTATTCGGTCAAAACAAAAGACATAGATAAAAATCATGGACAATAGCCCATGAAATCACAATTTTGAAATTTGAATATTTATTTGCCATTGGATCAAAGAACAAAACTTGACAATGAGACTTGACAAAAATTATGGAGTATAGCCCATGAAAGATAATTTAATTGTCATTGGATCGAAACTAACAAGATAGGCTAAAATCATGGGTTGTGTAACCCATCAAAATCACAATTTTGTAGTTGTCATAATTAGTTGCCATTGGGTCGAGTGCACGACATAAGATAAAAATCATGGATTATAGTACATGAAAATTGTGAATATTGAAGTTCGCACAATTAATATATATTAGGCTAAAACGAACAAAAATGGACAAAAATATTAGATTATAACCCATGAAAATTATAAATTTTGAAGTACACGTACTTATTTGCCATTGGGTCGAAGAATGAAAATTGACAAAAATTATGGTAGCCTATGAAAAACGTGAATTTTAATGAAAGAAAATTTAGTAACAATTAGGTCGAAACTAACGAAAATAAACTAAAATAATGGGTTCTGTATTATGAAAATCGTGATTTCTGGTACGCATGATTAATTGACATTGGGTCGAAACGAACAAAAATAAGCAAGTATCGTGGGTTTTACACACGAAATCACGAATTTTGAAATATGCTTAGTTAATAGCCATTGGTTGAACTTGAAACGAATAAAAATAGAAACAATCATGGATTATAGCCCACGAAAATCACTTATTTTGAAGTACATACTTATTTGTCTGAGTTGGAGAAGGAAAATATGTAAAAAAATCATAGTTATAGCCCATGAAAATTGCGATTCTTTATGAAATAAAATTTAATTGTAATTGGGTGAAACTAGACTAAAATCATGGGCTATATATATAGCCCATGAAATCACAAATTTTGAAATATGCTTAGTTAATTGCGATTGGGTTGAAATGAACAAAAAAGGGACTTTAATAGCGGTTATAACTAATAAAAATTGTGCACTTTGAAGTACGCATATTTATCTATCATTGGGTTAAAACGAAAGAAAATTAATAAAAATCGTGAGTTATAGCTCATAAAAGCCGCTAATTTGAATTATGTGGTTTTTAAAGAAAACTTGATAGTCATTAGGTCAACACGAATGAAATTGACAAAAATCTTAGGTCATAACCCATGAAAATCATAAATTTCAAGAATCGCCTATGAAAACCACAAATTTTGAAGTAAGAATAATTAATTGACACTAAGTTGAAATGAACGAAAATTAACAAAAATCATGAGTTACAACCCAAGAAATTCATGAATTTTGATGTATGTATAGTTAGTTGTCATCGGGACGAAACACACAAAAATTACCAAAATCGTGGGTTACAACCCATCAAAACACGAATTGAAATAGTCATAATCAATTGTCATTAGGTCCAATGAATGATAATGGACACAATTTGTTCGTTATAGCCCATAAAAATCGCGAATATTGGACTTCGCACAACTAATTGTTGTTGGGTTGAAACGAGCAAAAATGAAAGAAACTTATAGACTACAATTAGGCTGAAGATCTATGTGAAGCAATGTTACAGAGAGCCCTAGGCGCAGCTAAGCACCGCTAAGCGATAGATCAGCTTCTACAGCCTAGGCGAACGTTTAGGGAGGATGGGCAAGACAGTTTTCCTTTTTCATTTAAATGGTGGTGGAGGATGTTTTGCTTTAGGTCAAATGAGGTGAAGGTGTTTATAGTCTATGAAGGAGTCCAGAGGATGTCAGAGGAGGTCAGACCTAATCAATGCAATCCACGTAAGCAGTCCATGCTCCCCTAGGCGCTATCAAGACCTAGGCGGGTGGCCTTAGTACTACTTAGACCTAGACGAGAGCTTGGACCGCTTTTTAAAGCATTGATGTGAATAACATCCACTTCTTTTCCTTATATAGTACATTTCTCAATTAAGAATTATTATCATTTGCTTGGACTATCTACTAAACGGACTCGAACCTAAATAGCATATTAATGAAGGGCCATTAAAGTTTACATATACTAAACTAAGCAACTGACCAGATTTGTACACTTTTGTTCGTAGTACAAGTATGGATGTAAGGCATGCTATTTTAAGTTACACGTGGAACAAAGGACATAAACCTAATCAGATCAGTATTGGCTAATGGTATTTTAAGTTACACGAGAGAAGCATCCACTAAAACTGTTTTCTTTTGTATACATCTATATATTTGTGCAGGAGAACAAAGGAGATGCATACACATTTAAAGACATGTCATTTTTATCAATTAATCTATAAATACTCTTAAAAGTAAATAGTTTAGATCCTTGTCCCCCTTTTTTCTCTCTTACGAGATATGTGGGGTATTAAGCATATTTTGAAATTTGAAACATATCCGAGTACAATTTTTTTATTTTTACTTTTTAATGAATCTAATGACTTATCATGAATCTAATAATCAGTTAATCACATAGTAGTTAATCATCTTTTCCGCTTTATTTAACTACAAGCATATCTAAAAAGGTATACTTAGAAAGCTATCAACAATAATAACAGAATTCCCACCCTGAAATTTAGTGGTCGGCTACATAAATCATATTCTTCCTTCAGTTTTATTACGGCTATTCCTTCATTAAGTTAACCACTGTCGTATCCTTCCTTAATAATCCTTATTACTTCCAATCAACTTCCCTAAGGCGAACTTTAAGCTCCATTAATTATAATTTCATCACTACTACCAATTGGGGTATTTCATAGCCTAATTTTTAATGTTCAAACCATCTCAATCAATTTTCTCCCATTTATTCACAATAGGAGAAACCTCTAACTTCTTGTGAATGCCCAAATTTCTTATTCTATTTCTTGGAGTATATTCACACATGCATCATAACATTCTTATATTTTCTACATTCATTTTCTACACTTTCTTGATTGCCTAGTATTATGATCCATAAAATATTGATGATCATATAACTATTTATAGAAATTTCCTTAAATTTCATAAGTATTCTCTGATCAAACATGACTCCAGAAACACTCCCCACTCTTTTGATTTAGTGAACCATATCATCTTCAATCTCACCACCTTCACAAATGATTGACCCTACATAGCGAAATAATTACTCTAGGGTATTTCTTGCCTATCAATAAATACAATATAATCATTCTTTCCTTTGCATATTTTACTAAAACTACATCACTTGTTCTGCTTTTATTTTACCCAATCTGATAAATAATTTAGAAATCTAGTAAACCATATCAAATAAATAATTTTTAGGAACATAAAGTAAAACCCCATCAGATTAGAGCTTTAATTTTTCAGCCTATTGCATTTACTAGGATCTATGTTAAATGAAATCTATCTGTGTGTATCCAATTGCCAACAATATCTAGATCTCGATAATATCTAAATACTCTAGTATTTTTGGTTTCATCTTTACAAATAACATGTGAACTAGGAAATTAAGATAAAAAGAAATCTATCAAATCAAACTCTCGGTTGTAGGCTTTTCAATTAGAAACTTAATCTTATAAATCTTCAATTTGACAGTACACTGATATAGAATATATAGTAATGTAATGTTCTTTGTGACATTTGAAGTTTTTATTGAAATTTTGCTTTTTGGATTCTGTGCCGATGTTAAAAATGGATTTTTGATATGTGTATCATGTCAATTTTCCTACTACCCATGAAGCAAATACTTATTCAAAAGATATAAAGTAAACTACTATTATGTGGAAAACATGAACACAACCTTAATTACATTAAATAGATATATTAATTTTTAAATTCATACGATAACCACAAACTCCATTAATAAAAGCACTAAATACATCAAATGAGATTAATGAATCGATGTTCCTCGTAATCTTTTTCTCTATTAGTTCACCAATTTTGGTAGTGCAAATCGGAATCACCATGAACCGAAACACATGAACTGGATTGCAACTAGAGGGGCGGGGTAAATTAAGTAATACAAACAGCCTAAATAAAAAATCTATGCACTAACCTCACAAAATGACAGCTTGCATAAACTTCAAATAAAGAAACATGTCCAAACTAAGACCTATAACGGCTTTTAAGTGTAAGCTTCAATCATACATATACACACTTAAAAGACTATAACGAGCAACTACTCTTACCCAAATAGACATCATACTCAACTAAAAATATTTCCACAATCAACACATAAAACTAAAGAATCTTACTTTCCACCATTATTGAACAAGATCGAACTATCCGATTCTAAACTAGTCCAAAAACCAATAAAAAGTTTATACCTGTTCATGGACCTTCACCGAGCTCGCCTCCACCAACCTAACCAACCCCTCAAGCTTCCCCATCATCTTCCCATACAAGTCCTCCAACTCCCTCGTGTACTCGGCCGCCTTCTCCCCCATCAACCCCTCCAACCTCTCCACCCCAAACCCCTCCACACTCCAATCCACCACATTCTCGCTCACATTCGAACTCTCCGTCTCCATATACCCTTCCCCCTCCTCTGAAACCCTTACCCTACACGGCATCATCGGAAACCCCGCCACTGACGACTCCGGCATAAACGCCCCGTATTGACCCCTAAACTTAGGACCCACGTTGATGACATCGACGGACACCGGCCGGAGAATCGACGGCCTCGTCAGCATGTAAGCTCGGTACTCGTGAGTGTGGATGGCCTGATTGGATGTGGAGGAGGAGGAGAGGAGGAGAAAGACGCAGGTTTTGGAGGTTGGGGCTAGGGTTAGGGTTTGGGCGAGGTGGTGGGAGGCGGCGAGCTCGCGCATGGAGGGGCGGAGCTGGGAGCGGGGGCGGGAGGAGAACCAGCCGACGACGGAGGAGCTAGGGTTAGGGTTTGGGCGAGGTGGTGGGAGGAGAGGAGGAGAAAGACGCAGGTTTTGGAGGTTGGGGCTAGGGTTAGGGTTTGGGCGAGGTGGTGGGAGGAGAGGAGGAGAAAGACGCAGGTTTTGGAGGTTGGGGCTAGGGTTAGGGTTTGGGCGAGGTGGTGGGAGGAGAGGAGGAGAAAGACGCAGGTTTTGGAGGTTGGGGCTAGGGTTAGGGTTTGGGCGAGGTGGTGGGAGGAGAGGAGGAGAAAGACGCAGGTTTTGGAGGTTGGGGCTAGGGTTAGGGTTTGGGCGAGGTGGTGGGAGGAGAGGAGGAGAAAGACGCAGGTTTTGGAGGTTGGGGCTAGGGTTAGGGTTTGGGCGAGGTGGTGGGAGGAGAGGAGGAGAAAGACGCAGGTTTTGGAGGTTGGGGCTAGGGTTAGGGTTTGGGCGAGGTGGTGGGAGGAGAGGAGGAGAAAGACGCAGGTTTTGGAGGTTGGGGCTAGGGTTAGGGTTTGGGCGAGGTGGTGGGAGGAGAGGAGGAGAAAGACGCAGGTTTTGGAGGTTGGGGCTAGGGTTAGGGTTTGGGCGAGGTGGTGGGAGGAGAGGAGGAGAAAGACGCAGGTTTTGGAGGTTGGGGCTAGGGTTAGGGTTTGGGCGAGGTGGTGGGAGGAGAGGAGGAGAAAGACGCAGGTTTTGGAGGTTGGGGCTAGGGTTAGGGTTTGGGCGAGGTGGTGGGAGGAGAGGAGGAGAAAGACGCAGGTTTTGGAGGTTGGGGCTAGGGTTAGGGTTTGGGCGAGGTGGTGGGAGGAGAGGAGGAGAAAGACGCAGGTTTTGGAGGTTGGGGCTAGGGTTAGGGTTTGGGCGAGGTGGTGGGAGGAGAGGAGGAGAAAGACGCAGGTTTTGGAGGTTGGGGCTAGGGTTAGGGTTTGGGCGAGGTGGTGGGAGGAGAGGAGGAGAAAGACGCAGGTTTTGGAGGTTGGGGCTAGGGTTAGGGTTTGGGCGAGGTGGTGGGAGGAGAGGAGGAGAAAGACGCAGGTTTTGGAGGTTGGGGCTAGGGTTAGGGTTTGGGCGAGGTGGTGGGAGGAGAGGAGGAGAAAGACGCAGGTTTTGGAGGTTGGGGCTAGGGTTAGGGTTTGGGCGAGGTGGTGGAGGCGGCGAGCCTGCATGGAGGGGCGGAGCTGGGAGCGGGGCGGGAGGAGAACCAGCCGACGACGGAGGAGCTAGGTTAGGGTTTGGGCGAGGTGGTGGGAGGAGAGGAGGAGAAAGACGCAGGTTTTGGAGGTTGGGGCTAGAGGAGGGATTTTTTTTTTCTTTTTTATTTTTTGCCCTTTATGCTTGGGTTTGTTTGATTTTTTTTCCCCCTCACTTTTTTGGAGAAATTACTTGGAAAAATTGCGCACAAGTGACCTTTGAACGTGTAGCGTCTATTCAGTAGTAACACTTTTCAAAATAAGTTATTGTGGTACCAATATATTTTTCGCTGTTGTTTGGTTAATTTTTAGAATGTATTTGGGTTGGATAAGATTGATGTTTGAAATAAAAATCAATTTGAACTAATAATTATTTTCTCACTTCTCTAAAAATATATACTATTTTCTGTTGAGCATAAATTTCCTTCGCTTTTTTTCATAATTTTAGTTTTTCCACTTCCCACGAACCTTAATCAATGATTTTTTTTTCCATCTATCTCTAGGTCTACGTTTTTCATTTGAGTTAAATAGCTTATTTTCTGAACTGGGGATCTAAGCGAAAACTACATGTACTGAATCAAACCAAATGTTTGATTCGTCTGAATGCATTATTTGAAAATGGTCTGATTCAATTTAATCAATTTATCAAAGTCGATCAAACTGATTGTTTGGTCAGCCCTAATATTATTAGACGGGGTTAATTGCGGATAGACTTTACGTACTATCATCCGAGGATAAAAGAGTTTTTAAAAAAAATTCACTTTTAGGGGATTCATCTGCAACAATAAGGCTATAACTCAGCAAGAGGTCTATTCGCAATTGGGCGATAGTGCATGGGGTTTATCTGAGATTAACCCTATTGGATTTAAATGTGTATATCGGATCCTGACCCAACTACCCGTATCTCTCAAGAACCTCCTCCAAATTTCTAGACGCCCCCTCCGTTCTCTCTTCCCCCGCCTTCTCGTTCGCCAAAATCCGGTGAAATTTTTTCATTTTCGCCACAAAATCTCACCTTCTCCTCGCAAAACCCTAACCCTAAACCTAGATTCTGATAGCTTTGCTGCAATGGAGGAGGAGGAGAACATCGGCCCCTTTCGCCGGACCTCGTCCCGGACACGGAAGATGGCGGGAAAGATGGCCGCCGCTCTCGCGAGCACCGACAATCGAACTCAGGTGAGCATTCTCCTTCTTCTTCTTGTACTTTTAATCCCACTTTATTGCGGAAAATATTAGGTAATTTAGTTTTTTTTTTTAATGGAGAGTGTACAAGCATCCAAAATTAAGAATGGGTCTGAAAATTAAGCTTAAAATTGTTAAGAAAGGTGGCTTCTTGGTAGCAACAAGCTCGAATATTTCGCGAAATAGACATGAATACATCAAGTAACATGTATGTAGTCATATATTCTGTTGTGTTGATTGTACATTTGATTCTAGTAATAGTTCAGTTGTTATCGGGAAGCCTGGTAAATGAATCAAGTTCAGGGGCTATTTTACAAGAATGAACATATTTAGCATTAGGGTTAACGAGAATTGACGAGCTGATGTAACTGGTAATAATCTTTAATTTTCATTATCTCATTTTGAAATGTAGCGTGTTGTTCGATCTGATTCCATGGATGTAGGAATTATATCTGCCAGTGTAATCAAAGGCGCACGCCTTACTGCGCCTCATGCGCCCTGCGATGCAGGGCTGTGGTGAAGCGCCCCGCAGCTGATGCGGCAGCGCCTTTTGCGCTTCGCAAGCACCCTGCGTTTCTCACAGGCGCATGGAAGACAGAGGCTCATATATTTTTATTCTTTTAGCATTTCAATCGGGTCTTTATACCCAATAACACATATCCCAAAAAAGCAAAATAAACCCATTACCCCTTTTTAGTAGCTCGGTTGAGGACCCTAACTAATTCTCGTTCACTCTTGATTTTCCTTCGATATTAGTCTTCTTTTGATTTGGAAAATTATGAACTTCGCTACGATGTCAAACGTGTTAGCATTAGGAATTATGACCTTGTATTGTGATTTGGTAGTAGATACTATTTATCTTGACATGTCACATATTTTTATGTGAAAGTTCATAAACATGTTTTTTCGTGCTTCATTATCTATCTTGTAAAATTATGTCCACGGTGTGCGCCTCACTTCACTCAGGCGCACACATCACATTGTACCTTGTGCATATGCGCATAAAGAATTTTTGCACCCTGCAGTGCGCCTTGCTCATTGATAGCACTGCAATCCGCAAGTTAGGCATTTTGTCTTTTGGAAGTTCAGACAGCAAACTTACATAATATCTGCTAATTTTGAAGTAATGTGATGAGATGCATGATACATATTTCTTCAATAAGAAATTTTGTTCCGTTGATTTATATGTTATTAGAATTATGTCTGCATGCACAGTTAAGTTAAATCGTTATTTAATATTTGGCCAATATTTTATTAATTCTGTTAGCTTTCTTGGTATACAGGCAGCACTTGCACGTCTTGAGGCTTTAGAAAATGACAATGCTGGAGTTGAGGTAGTAGATCTTAATGACGATGGTGATGCTTCTCTAGATGATGATGATATAGGTATCGCCTCCTTCCCTATATAACATCACATGTCTATATGGAAAATTTCTTTATTAAATTTTTAGAAACTGTGAAGAGGATATTCAGAGATCTGTTAAGAGGAATTTCAGAAATCAGTTAGAGGTGATATGTAGGATGACTTAGGGGAGCTCTCAACGCCATTAAAACTTTATAATTCTATCATAAGACTTATAACTGATAATCAAGATGAAAATATTGCCGCTTGATTGCTTTTGGTGTAGCATTTCACTTTTGTTGGCCCCTCACAAGTACATATGCAGAAGGATAAACAGAGTAGAATTATCTTCCTCTAGAATCGTTTCCTTTTTTTAGGAATGGGTTAAGTTCCTAAGATATTAGAGTGCATTTTTTGAACCTGAATAATTGTCAGAACAGAGATACTTCATTCTTCAAATGCATCTATTTTCGTGTCATCATATATGAGCTCCTTCTTAAAGTCTGAAAGTTAGTTTATGTGTCCATGCTTCTCGACGAGCAACGGAAACGTTAATTAATGTGGCAATATTAGTGCTCTAAGATAATAATAATATTATTATTATTATTATTATTGTTGTTGTAGTTGTTGTTCGCCTTTTTGGACATCTGATGTTCTCTTGCTGGGGTCATGAGACACAAGTTAATTATACATTGCAAGACACTTGCAACCTATAATTTGCTTAATCAGTATTAGGAAGAAATAAGGAGAAGGTATACAGTCAAGATAACGAAGAGAATATCAGAATAAGCAGAAGAAAAGAAAGAACAAATAAATATTGAGGCCAGAGTTTCTGTTCATCAACGAATTTCAGCATCTCTTTGGGCCTTTAACCTTTAAAAATATACTCATATGTATTCTAGGAGAATAATGCACAAGGTCGACTGGCTAGTTAGAGCTTATATAGTCTTGCCATACCACTGACCTAACATTTTCATATCATTTTGTTAAGTTTGATCAAATTAACTCAATATTAACATTCATAACATGTTTCAGTATTCACAAAGAAACAGTCGAAGAGTACAAAGCGCAAAACCAGACAGGCAAAAGCATTGGAGAATGCAAAGAAGGCACCTAGGACATTCTTGGAGGTGTTACATGAGGTTGGTGAACTCCATGTCTCTTTAATGTCTATACAAACTCATCCTGAGGGTTGGAACTTCAAGCCCCACAATAAATCATTAACGATCATCATTGTCTTAGCCTTTATGATTGAATGGGATTAACTAAATTATAATTATGTCAAGTTCTCTCTGAACAAGATGGGATTACTACTCAGGCTCCATCAAGAAACGAGGACTTTTTTTGGCAATGCTTAAATTGGTGTCTAGTTCCTAACAGAAATTGATGTAGGTTTATAGTATAACCATGGAAAAGGAAGGGGTTCCCTTTTCATGCATTTGCTTCTTGAACGTCTGCTTCTCAAATGTCAATCAATAAGAAAAGATAGACTAACTAAAGAATTCTTGCTCAAATCACTAACCCTCATTTCCCAGTTAGAATATGCCTCTGGATTTTGTTTGATAGTCCATAGTATGACCATATTAAAATAAGATTGAAATCAGACAGTGTCCAGAAATTCTGCCTGTGAGGTTGATAGGTCTTAGCAAAGTTGGAACATGAGAAAAGTTCAATCACTGTGTTGCTAAATCATGTACCTTACTAATTTGAGCTAATCGCTTGGTGTTGCGACAGGCAAATCTGGAATCTTTACCTCCACATGTTCCTACTTATTTGAGGGCAGCAGTCGGCCCGCCGAGTGCTAACTCTCGTCGTCATTTTTGCACCGTGTGTGGTTTTACCGCCAACTATACATGTGTGAAGTGTGGAATGCGTTTCTGTTCATGTCGTTGTCAGGTCATTCACGATGATACACGGTGTTTGAAGTTTGTAGCCTAATCTCGTTTCTTCTGGACTTGGTTCACAGACTCAAGCGCAGGTCAGGATTCCCGACTATTATGCTAGTTAACTGTCTGTATATTGCTGTACCTTATGCAGAGTGATCAAAATATGTTGTGACTCTTATATAGCTTGCTGTATGTTTTCTCTATGGAGGATATTTATGTCAGAGCAGTTTTTGTTTGGAAGAAATGTGTCTTATCTTACCCTAACTTTGCACATACCCTTTTATCTTCTGTTGGTATTCTCTATTCAAGTGCACTTGCCTCTTTAATCTTCTCCTCTGGCAATTTTCACCTATCATGTTCAAATATTTTCCTGCTTCCAGCAATTTAGACAGAAGGACTACTAACCAAATCCTTTCTTGCAAGAGATTGTATAGCGAACAAAGGAAATGAGTTGAGAAATTGCTTCTCCTTTGCAGGTTACTGTATTGAATTGAAGAAAGACCCAATAGATTGTTGAGGTCTCTTATTGAAAGAGCCAGGACAAGTCAACTAGTGAAATGAAATAAAGGTAGTTCCATAAAATAAATATCTCATTACTGAATCAAATACCAAATAACATAACCAATAGTGAGGTTCAAAACCTCCAAAATCCTCTCACATAATTTTAAACCAATAACACCAAAACGAACTAAATCAACTAAAGAAACAGAAGAAACAAACTAATGCATAAAAACTTCTATTACTGAAGCTCTCCTTCTAGCACAGTGGGAGATCTTCAGGAGGTGCTTCCAGTGCCTCCAATTCTCCAACCCCATCCTCAACCAAAAACGCCATGGCCAGTCCCCAAGTAATATGAACATCCAAATGACAATGCATCAGCCATACTCCAGGATTATCTGCAACAAATCGGATCACTGCCCATCCATTCACCGGAACCGCTACAGTATTCCTCAGCGGTGGGTCGACCAAATTAAACTTATTCGTATCCTTCGATGCATCAAAGTTCCCAAAACCCTCTCCAAGTATGTAAAAATCATATCCATGTATATGTATTGGATGATTCTCAGCTGCGAAAATACTAGTTCCCTGCAACACAAGCTGAACTACTGAACCAAACTTCAATTTATACACTTTAGTTGACTGATCTGGTTGCCAGAGGCTACGACTAACATTCCCAGTGTAATCGAATTGGACCGGTGGGTTTGCTGGAAAGTCTGTAGAAAATACCCCGGGCACGCCCTGGTGATGTGCTTGAAGGATAGAGAATGTTGATGGAAGCACAAATGATATGTTGTTTACACTAGCACCAAACCTTGTATTATTTGGCCCGCCACAAGTTTTTCCTCGCGGGCAGTTGAAAAGCCCGAGACCTACAGTGAAAAAGAGGTTCTCGTCGACTGGAGATGGAATATCAACTTTTTTAGGGCTTCTGAAGCTGGTGGTGAATTTCGTGGCAGTGTTAGTGTCATTAAACGCTGGAAGTGTGGGAAGCGACGGTGGAATGCTGAGTCCAGGTTTACTGGAGCAACTGCAGGTGTAATCAAGAATGGCGGTGGTTGTGGTGTTGTCGAAGGGGACTCCCTGAGCGCTGGAGTAGGAACGGGCGGCGATGTAGTAGCGGGCGGGGGGTTGGTCGGCGGTGACGAGGACGTCGGTTGTCTGACCCGGGCCGAGCATGAGGACGGATGTCGTGAAGGGTTTGTGTAGGACGCGTCAGCACCGACGACGGTCATGGTGTGGCCAGCAATTGAGACGAAGAGCTCGTTGTTGAGGGCGGCATTGATGAATCGGAAGAGGTTGGTTTCTCCGGGGGCTACCGGTATTATCGTGGTATCTGTTCACAATGTTTGAAGAAAATGTATTAGTTACTGCAAATGTTCACATAAGACTTTTTTTGATATTAGTCCCTCAAATCTTAAGGGGTCTTGCAAATTGGTTCCTCGATGACCAAAATGCCATCAGCTTATGTTCCCTCTCAAACTCCCGTGTTCACCAAAAACATAAGATGAGTGGCATTTTGGTCATTGAGGGACCAATTTGCCAATTCGCAAGACCCTTATGAGCAATTCCATAGATTTGAGGGACCAATATGGAATTATTTTAGAGTTGAGGGACTAATTTCTAAACACTTAGATGAAATTGAGGTGTTGTGTTCTTACCTTTGCTGGAGCATCTGTAGAGATCACCAGGTTGGCCGTTGATGGTGAAGGCGTCGGAGGTGTTGGGGGCTGCTCCTGTCTTTGTTGCTTGCCTTACGACATCGATTGGATTTGCGTCCCACCATTCTCCTGTTCATCATTGATCTTGTTGTCACTATCATTGTTATCATCATCGAATTGAAGGTTATTACAGCCTTTTTTTTCTTTTTCTATTTTTCCTTTAGCGGCAGCAATCTTAACAGCTAACATAGAATATTTCAATTTTTTTTTATAATTTACTAAAGTTGACTGCTTCATTGCTAGTTATCTGCTAGAGGTGTGTGATTGATATGGTTAGGTTCAATTTGATAGGAAAAGTTTCTTTTCTTAGGGGATGCCTAACGACCTGTTGACATTGCATTTGCATGTGAGGAAAATACTTGCATTACCTTTTTTACAAGAGTCGTAGAAAAATACCCCCAAGTGTCAAAATTTTAAAATCTAATGCAGAAACTGTCTGAAAACTTGAGCCATAACATAATAGGCTTTTTAGTTAATTCCATAGAAAGTTAAATAAATATATGGTTTGTGTTCAGAAATATCAACCAGGAGATTCTAGATAGTAACTATCTATGCCATGGAAAAGGTAGTCTTTTATACTTTCAGAGCACATGAAAGTGTGAAATCTTGTAAAGCTAGTATTATTTTGTTGTTACTTTTATGTCATGAGGGTGTGTGAACCTTGCAGACTGCATTATTATTAGTTTACTTGCTTTGAGCCTTTTGTCAATACTATCATGTGTTTCTCTACAGCGAACACTGATAATAACAACAACAGACTATTGTGCCATATGTCATGAGTTTGCCCATCCAATCAACAGTAAGCTACATATCTTCATCATCCCTTGTGGGCCTACTAGTAGTTGCATGCTTGGGCCCACCTTTACCTCAAGAGTTGGATAGTTTTTAACTGTTAATTTCATAGATACCCGCTGTAGCGTCGGGTTGTGCCACTTATTACCTTTTAGGTTTGATATTGACATATACAACCCCTGAGTGAATTCTCTTTGCCTCTTTTACCCTGGGGGATGCCTGCGTTTGTTTTTTTGGCAAATAGACCCCCGAGGATAGAAGACTAAAGAAAATATCAGTCAGCGTGTATCTGCCAATGTCAAACTAATGAGGTAACTAATGAGTCTCACAATGCGGTACTACAGAAGGTACATATGCAATAACCCTATTTTCAAATAAATGTCAATAGTCCGATATTGAAGAGGACGCATTAAGTTAAGATTCTATACCAAGAAGAATAGGAGCCTCTCTTTCAGGTTTTGTGAAGGGATAAGAGGAGTTCTCTCTAGGATGAATGACTATGGCTCCATACACTGTGGCTCTGAGCCAGGAGCTATGTGCATGCCACCATAGAGTCCCTTCTTGCCCTTGTATTGTGAACCGATAAGTGTAGCTCCCTCCGGGCCTTATCGGGCATTGGGTTACAAACTCAGGCCCATCGGCCCAACCCGTTCTTATCTGTCGAACTCCGTGCCTAAAACCCAAAAAATCAAGTGATGTTAATATTTCAAGTGATTGAGCTATATGCATTAGTTTATTTCCAAGAATAGCACTAATGCATTAAATTATGCATTCTAAAGTATAATGTGTGCGTATATGCATATATACATACCAATGAATTGTGACGTTATATTCAGCTTGGTTCTTTACATTAACGACAAGGGTATCGCCGTTATTGACCTCGAGAGTTGGCCCTGGAAACATCCCATTGACCGTGATAATGTTGTGAGTCATGCACAGCCTCTTCACTGGTGTTTTTTGTACCTGTTTAAGTTTCAATACATTCAAATACATGAGTCACAATGCAAGGACTAAAAGATGTTGAATCAAGAGTTAGAAGACTTACAACAAAGTCATGATAGTGAGTTTTAGCAATGGAGTGGGAGAATAGAAGGGAAAGCACTAGGATGAAGCAAGAGAGCATGCATTTCTCCATGATGAGGCAAAGTTTGTTGTTTGTTAATAAATTTTTGATGTGATCGTGCAGATAGCAAGGTGAAGGGGAGTTTATATAGATGGAGGAAATGACACTAAAGTGAGTTGTTTTGAGGTTGGCAGATTAGGTTTTGATTTGCTTTGTGTAAGAATGAAATTTGGGTGGTAAGGATTCAAGGGTTTTCCTTGTTCAAACCATGCAAAAGTTGTTGCACCCACTGTAAGCTTCTTTTGTTAGCACAAGGCAAAGTCATTTCAATAATGCTTGCTCCTCACGGCTCTTCAATGTGAAGGATTTCTTAGGACAGCACATCATCATGGCCTCTACCCTTTCATCAAAATCATTTCATATGAGCTCTTTTGTCGCTAAAAGAGTATGTATAGTATCACTCTATTTGGAAAGAACACAATGAATGAGCGTGTGTACAACTTTAAGGGGCTAAACTCAAAAGATATTATGAGGAGCGCATCACGTTTAGTGAAGTTGTGACTTGATTATTTGTCGTTGCATAGAACATATTGTGACTCTACACAAATTTCTAGTTTATTCTCGTCCCTTTGACCTCTATATTCTCATGTTTGTAAATCAGTTATTCTTTACTATCAATAGATTTTAGGCCCATGCATTTTCTTATAAAAAAGGAACAACTTCATTTGCATACTATTTCCTTTTCCTTTCTCATCCTTGTGTTTGTTTAGTTATGCATGAAACTTTCAAGCGTGTATTTGATCGTTGTCTTGCTTTTGACAATGTCAAGATGTTTAAACAAACAACACCAACATTTTTTCTTCTACTTCTACATGGGGTGGCATTGAAAGGCACTTGAGTTGTTTGGTTAGGAGTTGTTAGAAGAAGGATGCAACTTTTTCTAAACAGTAGATATACTAGGACCAATTCATTGCCATGTAGAAAGGAAGAGGCCAAAAATTCTACAAAGTTCATTTACATAAAAGCATTTTTGGTATCTTTTGTCAAGATTGTTGTTCAAGTTTATGTTGTATACACTTACTAAATATTAAAGTTTCAAACTTACCATATATATATATATATCTATTTTATTCATAGAAAATAGAACAGAAAAATACGAAAGAACGCGTTGAACTTGAACTCATCTAGAATCAGAGGAAAAAGTGAAAACTGGGGAGATGTACAAAAATAACAATATTAGAAAGATGCATGATGTAGGTAGGCAAAAAGTCACCTTCATTTCTTTGTTTTTCTCATTGTTCCGTTACAGAAGAAAACCCCAGTGGACCATGACTGATACAAGAAAAGAGTGCACGCTAACTAATTGTAGAAAATTGTAACCTATCAATATTTGATCTTGTTTCTCTTCCTTCCAATATAATTTGTGCATGATTATGGAAAATGTTCAGTTATCTAACAGAATTAGGATGCGTTAACATTACTCCGCAATGTGAAGTAAACTTTGAAGAATCTAATCTTAGGTACATCATGATCAAGGTAGAACGTACCAAACCTGAGAATAGTTTGATCATGATCGAACGGTGTTCATCGTAACGGTTTAACGTAAAACTAACATTAATAGATAACTAACAAGCCGATCGTCATCTAATCATTTTACTTGACAGAAGCCCACCTCCTTGTGATTGAAGGAAAAGGCAATGAGGATTGCAAAGTTGCCATAAATCAAGGTGATTAGCAAATGAGTGGCCACCACCCGAATCTTGAGCTTGAAGGAAAATGGGTGATGACACAAATAGGAAGATATTCTCGGCATGAAAAATGAAAAGGCTGATTGATATATTACGTCTATATTAATCATTCTTGATGTTGGATTGGAGACTGATATATTTAGGTGTATATTAATCATTCATGATGTTGGGTTGAGGGATTTGAGATTTAACCTCCATTGCTTTTCAAAGCAACGGTTGATATAATAAGCGTTGCACATATATATATATCTATATCTATATCTATCTATATCTATATATATATATATATACTACTATAAAAGAGGATTGGGGTGTTAAAACTTTTAATTCCCTTTTTATCCTCTCAAATTTTGATAAATTCTAACTATGTCATTATCTCTAATTAATCTTTCATTAAATAAATATAACCTCTAATTAATTATGCACCTCCTCAACTTCCTAAATAATTATAATTATCCATAATATTATAACTATTAATTTTAAAAATAATAAAATAAATAATTTCTAAAATAAGTATACACAATTATTAATAGTAACCAATTAAATTGAAATACTATACTATAATTCAATGAGCAATAAAATAAGTAGAATAAATTTTGAATCACATAAATAGTGTAATTATTTTTATAATATCACATAAATTACAATTACACTATTTATTTCCTATTATCTTATTAAATAAATAATTTAATATTATTTATAGTATTTCCTCAAAGATTATTACATGATACTGAATAATCTATACTTGGTAGTGATTGAAAATTAACTTTTTACAAAAAATTATTCAATATTAATAATAGTACTATTAATTGTTAATGATAGTATAATAAAATTTATAAAATATTCATAGTACTAAATTATTTAAGAGCATAATTTATAAATTTAAATTAGATAAATATTTTATAATATACGGACAGTATAATTATTTTAATAGTATTACTTGAACTAAGAATTATAATATTAAATAAGGTAAACTCTGAAAACCCCATGAACTTTCAAAGATTTTGCAAGAATAGACCCTATGAACTTTCAAAATCACACTAAACCCTAATAACTTTTGTAGAAATCCCCAATATCTTTTAGATAAATTCGCCAAACCCCAATAACTTTCAAAATGCCTTTTATGCCATTTTCGGTTCTAATTTATAGAGGTTATCTGCAAAATTGAAAGTTATTGGTGGTCTTCTTTGAAATAAAAAGTCATTAGGGGTTTAGTGTAATTTTGAAAGTTCATATAGGCTAAAAGTTCATAAGGGTTAAGTGTAATTTACCCTATTAAATAATTATAATGAGAAGTAACTATTGCAATATATTACGTATCAAGTGTAACTATCTAGGGAACATCGAAAAAAACTAGCAAGATTAATGCAGCTTAGTTAATTTAGAGTTAAGTTAACAACTTTCAAGTTGGATGGGTATATTTAAGAGAACTTATTATAGAATTGACAGTTTATTTAAGAATAATTTTAGATTTAGGGACTTATTTTACAAAAGGTTAATCTTGGCGATCATTATAAGAAAAATATTTAATTACAATAACTACACAATAATAATTAATTCATATATTTCTTTTAAGCAATCTTATTATACAATTTATTTATTGACATATAATTTTACTATTCAAGAAAAATTTAAAACTTAAAACATGTACATTCACGTGCAAAGCACGTACATTATACTAGTTTCATTAAAAGGTTTATTGCTGATAGACCTCGTATAGTGTTGCCTAATTGCTGATAGACCCTTGTACTATTTCCCAAGTGCGGGTATACCGACTTAATGAATTTTTTTTTACTCTTTTAAGAGTAAAAAATATAGCAATTAAGGGTCTAACCGCACCAACAAAACTCTAACGGGTCTATCAGCCTCTACAAAATTTTTACAACTTTTTTAAGAGTAAAAAGAATTCACTCAAGAGATATTCAAGAGATTTGGCCTGAAAGACTAAAACAAAAGGTCTAGATCTATGAGTAAAAACATCATTTATCTTTCATACATTACATGAAGAACCATCAATATTATTTTTCAAGCTGCATAATAAACAACACTTGAAATTTTCAAAGGTGATTCACATGTAGATGTTAGTTTGCTCTCCAAGTCACCGAGAAAAGGAAATAATATAATAAAGTGAATAGCACTTGTGTACACCAGCAAGGAGATGGTGACTCAATAGATTCTGATGAGCTAAGCATCATTTCAAAATATAGAGTAGATGGATGCAAGTAATTGTTTAATGACTTTTGAAATAGGTTAACGTGTTTGCTTTATGTTATGTTATTATGCCTTTGATGAGTGTAAATTACCTCAGAGTTGTGTACTTGAATCTCGTCGTGGAGTAAAATGGATGAAATTGCATGATCATCATTGGAGAATGCTACTCGCAAATGTCCAATTTTGATGACGTGGTTTCGGGCATGAATTTAAGAACCCGCGAGCAAATAATGTTATTATCAGAAGTTATACCTACTCCTCCTAACTTAAAAGAAAATCCTCAAAATTACTATTTATGCTACGCTAAACACTGTTCTTGCTACAGTATGCTTATTAATATTAAGATTACTGTTCATACTACAGTAAAGTCTCCAGTCTTTGCCATATTGTTCGCGTTGTAATGATTTTTTCCCCATAAACACTATTCATGTACAATGTAAATTTTGAATCTTAAACAAGTTTTTTATGCTACAGTGAATTTTTTAGCCCTTTATCCACTGTTCAAGCTAAAGCTGAAGTAATATTTTTTAACCTTGAAAACAATGTTAATAGCTTCTTCTATTTTTTTAATACAAATGATGAATTTAACATTTACCGGACATTTCACAAATATAAATATTTTCCGACTCTGTTATAAAAATTAATAAAACTTACTAATTGGTGTATTATTTTGTTAGTCGGTTCTAAAATTCACTTTGTATAAAATAGTAAAAATTATCCGTAAAATTTTTATAAATAGTTATATATATAAAAAACCATATTATCAATATGGGGACATACATACCTCGGTAAATAATACCAGCGACAGCGCTGGCTTCATATTAGTTTACTTATAAAATAGAACAAATGTGACATATAGTTATACTCACATAATACACGTTATCTGCATGCACAATTAACCTTATTTTAGATAAAAATCAGCTAAGCTCATTTGCAAAGTTCTCATAAGATCTGAAAGTCAAAATCTATTCCCTAACTGCCTCTCCACACAAATACTCTTCAACCATTGATTTTATATATAATATGTTAAGTGTAAGTCTTAACTATATAAGCAAACAGTTGGTATGTTTAGGAGGAGGTGGTAAGAAATCTGTATCATTAGAAGAGCTTCAATGTAACAATACGCTCTTTTGAACAATTCAGACTTGATCTAAATATAAAAAAAACTTGAAGAAAATTCTTATCAGGTACAATTTCAATGTCAAACCTTGAATAGTTGAGCTCTCATTTCCCACCAAATCTAAAACAAAGTGCAAAGAGTTGAAGAGAACTGGAGGATACCATATCCAAGGATCACATTTAAAATAACGGGTTAATTTTAGAAAACCCCCCTCAACTACGAGGTTTGTTTCATAAAACCCCTCAACTATTTAAACTTTATTAAACCCCCTCAACTTTAGGTTTGTTATAGATAACCCCTCATCTTTGAAACGTGATTTAACCCCCCTTAACACTATTAAACTTGAGGTTGAATGATGAAAGTGAAGGGGGTTAAATCACATTTTTGAAAGATGAGGGGGGTTAGCTACAACAAACTTAAAGTTGAGGGGGGTTTTATAGAGTTTAAATAGTTGAGGGGGGTTTTCTGAGACAACCCCATAGTTGAGGGGGTTTTTCTAAAATTAACCCTTAAATAACATGCTTTAGGTAATGGCCAAGTCTCTGGGTAGACAGAAGATCACTTGTTCTAGTAGCCATCCAAAGAAAATTATTTTATAACTAGGCATACTAATGAAGAAAAGAACTTAGGAGTGCTCTAATAGTGCTCATCTTTTCACATTACTTCTTGGAAATCTATCCTAATCAACAACAAGAGAAAATATATTTGACCTTGTTTTGATATATTAGTAAGTGTAAGATTTGTTCTTCATTCTGATATAAATTTGAGTAAATAAGACAGTATGTCCTTTCACGATCTTGGCTAGCATCTTGGTGACGTGATATGCATTTAAGCTACTACATTTCAGAGCATCAACATTTGCAAATCATGACCGAGAATTGGATGTATCGCAACACAACAGTCAAGATCGTGGATGTTTAATCTCTGTGTTCTATTTAATACTCGGTCGTAGAGTAAAATGGATGAAATTGCATGATCATCATGTGAGAATGCTAGCTCTTCGCAAATGTCCAATTCTAATGACGTGGTTTCTGGCATGAATTAAAAAACCCGCGAGAAAATAACCTTATTATCAGAAGGTATACCTACTACTCCTAACTTAAAGCAAAACCTCAAAATTACTATTTATGCTATACTAAACATTGTTCTTGCTACATTATGATTCTTAATATTAAGATTATTGTTCATCCTATAATAAAATTTTCAACCGTGGCCATACTGTTCGCTTTGTAATGTTTTTTCCCCATAAACACTATTCATGTACAATGTAAATTTTGAATCTTAAACATGCTCTATATGCTACAATAAATTTTTGGACCTTTATCCACTGTTCAATCTAAAGCCAAAGTAACATTTTTAACCTTGAAAACAATGTTAATAGCTTCTTCTATTTTTTTAATACAAATGATGAATTTAACATTTACCGGACATTTCACAAATATAAATATTTTCGACTCTGTTATAAAAATTAATAAAACTTACTAATTGGTGTATTATTTTGTTAGTGGTTCTAAAATTCACTTTGTATAAAATAGTAAAAATTATCCGTAAAATTTTTATAAATAGTTATATATATAAAAAACCATATTATCAATATGGGGACATACATACCTCGGTAAATAATACCCCGCGGCCTTATAGTTTACTTATAAAATAGAACAAATGTGACATATAGTTATACTCACATAATACACGTTATCTGCATGCACAATTAACCTTATTTTAGATAAAAATCAGCTAAGCTCATTTGCAAAGTTCTCATAAGATCTGAAAGTCAAAATCTATTCCCTAACTGCCTCTCCACACAAATACTCTTCAACCATTGATTTTATATATAATATGTTAAGTGTAAGTCTTAACTATATAAGCAAACAGTTGGTATGTTTAGGAGGAGGTGGTAAGAAATCTGTATCATTAGAAGAGCTTCAATGTAACAATACGCTCTTTTGAACAATTCAGACTTGATCTAAATATAAAAAAAACTTGAAGAAAATTCTTATCAGGTACAATTTCAATGTCAAACCTTGAATAGTTGAGCTCTCATTTCCCACCAAATCTAAAACAAAGTGCAAAGAGTTGAAGAGAACTGGAGGATACCATATCCAAGGATCACATTTAAAATAACGGGTTAATTTTAGAAAACCCCTCAACTACGAGGTTTGTTTCATAAAACCCCTCAACTATTTAAACTTTATTAAACCCCCTCAACTTTAGGTTTGTTATAGATAACCCCTCATCTTTGAAGCGTGATTTAACCCCCTTAACACTATTAAACTTGAGGTTGAATGATGAAAGTGAAGGGGTTAAATCACATTTTGAAAGATGAGGGGTTAG
Source organism: Asparagus setaceus (assembly GCA_012295165.1). Classification (NCBI taxonomy): domain Eukaryota; kingdom Viridiplantae; phylum Streptophyta; class Magnoliopsida; order Asparagales; family Asparagaceae; genus Asparagus; species Asparagus setaceus. Next base: position 3,653,810 of record CM022704.1, on the reverse strand, counting down.
CTAACAAACTTAAAGTTGAGGGGGTTTTATAGAGTTTAAATAGTTGAGGGGGTTTCTGAGACAACCCCATAGTTGAGGGGGTTTTCTAAAATTAACCCTTAAATAACATGCTTTAGGTAATGGCCAAGTCTCTGGGTAGACAGAAGATCACTTGTTCTAGTAGCCATCCAAAGAAAATTATTTTATAACTAGGCATACTAATGAAGAAAAGAACTTAGGAGTGCTCTAATAGTGCTCATCTTTTCACATTACTTCTTGAAATCTATCCTAATCAACAACAAGAGAAAATATATTTGACCTTGTTTTGATATATTAGTAAGTGTAAGATTTGTTCTTCATTCTGATATAAATTTGAGTAAATAAGACAGTATGTCCTTTCACGATCTTGGCTAGCATCTTGGTGACGTGATATGCATTTAAGCTACTACATTTCAGAGCATCAACATTTGCAAATCATGACCGAGAATGGATGTATCGCAACACAACAGTCAAGATCGTGGATGTTTAATCTCTGTGTTCTATTTAATACTCGGTCGTAGAGTAAAATGGATGAAATTGCATGATCATCATGTGAGAATGCTAGCTCTTCGCAAATGTCCAATTCTAATGACGTGGTTTCTGGCATGAATTAAAAAACCCGCGAGAAAATAACCTTATTATCAGAAGGTATACCTACTACTCCTAACTTAAAGCAAAACCTCAAAATTACTATTTATGCTATACTAAACATTGTTCTTGCTACATTATGATTCTTAATATTAAGATTATTGTTCATCCTATAATAAAATTTTCAACCGTGGCCATACTGTTCGCTTTGTAATGTTTTTTCCCCATAAAAACTATTCATGTACAATGTAATTTTTGAATCTTAAACATGCTCTATATGCTACAATAAATTTTTTGGACCTTTATCCACTGTTCAATCTAAAGCCAAAGTAACATTTTTAACCTTGAAAACAATATTCATATCTTTTTTTTCTTGCAATTGATGAATTTAACTTTTACCGAAATTTCGCAAATATAAATTTTTCGGCTTTATTATAAAATTTTGATAAAACTTGCTAATTTGTGTATTATTTTATTAACGGTTCGAAAATTCACTCTGTAAATAATAGTAAAAAATTATCGCTAAAGTTTTTATAAATAGTTATATATATCTATGTTGAAAAAATGATAACGCATAACGTAGGTTATATTGTTTACTAATTATTTAGATGTTCTATAAATATAAATAATTTATAATGACTTTATTAATTAGAATCATCAAAAGTTTCAAACACAAAGATCATAATTATCAAATATAGAAATATAATATCGCAATTTCTTAACAAAGTTAGTCATACATGACCAATAACCACTCCAAAAGCATCATCAAATGATCAAATATGTTAAGTTTAAAGCAATCAAACAAGTCTTAACAAAATCAAACACTTCCAAGTTTCAACTTTCAAGTTTCGAGCTGTAATAAACCCTACAAGATAAAATCTTCATCCTCTAGATCTCTCACAAAACAACTAAGTGTCCTCCTGAAGTGATTGGGTGTTGATTAGATTAGAATAACTTGGTCTAATTATCGCAATTCATTGTAAATAACTTTAACAAAAATAAATTTAATAAAAATAAAAATAAAACCTTGTTATCTCACTAGAAAAGACTCAAAAGAGTTGGGATTAATTAGATCCGACGGTGGAGAATGATCCACGTGTCCAAATCGATACATAATGTAACCCAAAAAAAACATAGATTTTAAAACCCTCAACATAACGCTCCATAAAACGAGTTTTATTGGGTTTTTTGGACCGTTAAGTGCACTATGCGTTTTTTGCTTGTATTATGTAACATTTTGGTCCCGTTAGGTAATGAAACGGGTTATAACGAAGTTACAAAACGGGTTTTATAAAACATTATAAAACCATATTATCAATTTGGGGATATATATACTGGTAAATAATACCCGCAAAGAACGCTGGCTTCATATTAGTTTACTTATAAAATAGAACAAATGTGATATATAGTTATACTCACATAATACACGTTATCTGCATGCGCAATTAACCTTATTTTAGATAAAAATCAGCTAAGCTCATTTGCAAAGTTCTAATAAGATCTGAAAGTCAAAATCTATTCCCTAACTGCCTCTTCACACAAATACTCTTCAACCATTGATTTTATAATATGGTAAGCGCTAGTCTTAATTATATATAAGCAAACAGTTGGTATGTTTAGGAGGAGGTGGTAAGAAATCTGTATCATTAGAAAGAGCATCAATGTAACAATACGCTCTTTTGAACAATTCAGACTCGATCTAAATATTAAAAAACTTGAAGAAAATTCTTATCAGGTACAATTTCAATGTCAAACCTTGAATAGTTGAGCTCTCATTTCCCACCAAATCTAAAACAAAGTGCAAAGAGTTGAAGAGAATTGGAGGATACCATATCCAAGGATCACATTTAAATAACATGCTTTAGGTAATGGCCAAGTCTATGGGTAGACAGAAGGTCACTTGTTCTAGTAGCCATCCAAAGAAAATTATTTTATAATTAGGCATACTAATGAAGAAAAGAACTTGGAGTGTTGTAATAGTGCTCATCCTTTCACATTACTTCTTGGAAATCTATCCTCATCAACAAGAAGAGAAAATATATTTGACCTTGTTTTGATATATTAGTAAGTGTAAAATTTGTTCTTCATTCGATATAAATTTGAGTAAATAAGATGGTATGCCCTTTCACGATCTTGGCTAGCATCTTGGTGACGTGATATGCATTTAAGCTACTACCTTCCAGAGCATCATCAACATTTGCAAATCATGACAGAGAATTAGATGTGTGTCGGTAACACACTAGTCAAGATCATTGGTTGAGGGACAAACTGACATCCATCTATAAACTGCTCCATACAACAATCAGAAGATTTAATGCTTCATAATGTGATAATATTTCAAACTTGCATTTTGTGGAAGCGGTCATAATCGTGATATAAACAAAACTAATTTACATAAATCATAATGATTCATTTAAAGAAAATTTGTGTAGGGACAAAATAACACAGTAAAAGTACACGGGCCAAATGCCCTGAGCTACATGCAGCCGAAAACAAAAGGAGCAGGAAAACCAAGGAAGGTTCAGTTAAAGGATCACAACCTTCAAAGAAAAGCAAAATAAAAGTGGCCTAAAGCCCGTTAGATTCTGGCCCAACAAGAAAAACGCGAGCCCCTTGGCGTGCAAACGCAGTAACGTTGACACTGCTCCCAAGAACAACTTAACAAATGCAAAACCATCAATAAACAACAATTCCAATAAACCAACAGCTACGATCAACCACCCCAAACCACGTTAACAAACTCCTCTTCAGGCGCACCCCACCTCCACCCTCAACAAGAAACGCGATTGGCGTGCAAACGCAGTAACGTTGACACTGCTCCCAAGAACAACTTAACAAATGCAAAACCATCAATAAACAACAATTCCAATAAACCAACAGCTACGATCAACCACCCCAAACCACGTTAACAAACTCCTCTTCAGGCGCACCCCACCTCCACCCTCAACAAGAAACGCTCCCCATCAAAATCCCCAATTCCCCAAATCTTTTCACATCCAACCCCAAACAAAACCAAAATTACACAATGATCCCTCCTCCACCCCCAACCCCTCCCTCCCCGTCACCGCCGCCGCCGTCGATCCCAACTCCGCCGCCCCGCCCCGCCGTCCGCCACTTCATCACCAACCTCGCCGACTCGGCCCGCTCCGCCCTCTCCAACCGCCGGCCATGGCCGGAGCTCGCCGACCGCTCCGCCTTCTCCCGCCCCGAATCCCTCTCCGACGCCGCCTCCCGCCTCCGCAAGAACCTGGCCTACTTCCGCGTCAACTACCTGACCCTAATCGCCGCCGTGCTCGCCCTCTCCCTGCTGACAAACCCCATGTCTTTGATCGTCCTCTTTGGGCTTTTCGCTGCCTGGGCCTTTCTTTACCTGTTCCGGCCCGCTAACAGCCCGTTGGTGTTAATGGGCCGTGAGTTCTCGGACCGGGAGACGCTGCTGGGCCTTGGGCTGCTGACGGTGTTCGTGGTGTTCTAATGACGTGGTTTCTGGCATGAATTAAAAACCCGCGAGAAAATAACCTTATTATCAGAAGGTATACCTACTACTCCTAACTTAAAGCAAAACCTCAAAATTACTATTTATGCTATACTAAACATTGTTCTTGCTACATTATGATTCTTAATATTAAGATTATTGTTCATCCTATAATAAAATTTTCAACCGTGGCCATACTGTTCGCTTTGTAATGTTTTTTCCCCATAAAACTATTCATGTACAATGTAATTTTGAATCTTAAACATGCTCTATATGCTACAATAAATTTTTGGACCTTTATCCACTGCTCAATCTAAAGCCAAAGTAACATTTTTAACCTTGAAAACAATATTCATATCTTTTTTTTTTCTTGCAATTGATGAATTTAACTTTTACCGAAATTTCAAAATATAAATTTTTTCGGCTTTATTATAAAATTTTGATAAAACTTGCTAATTTGTGTATTATTTTATTAACTGGTTCGAAAATTCACTCAGAATAATAGTAAAAAATTATCGCTAAAGTTTTTATAAATAGTTATATATATCTATGTTGAAAAAATGATAACGCATAACGTAGGTTATATTGTTTACTAATTATTTAGATGTTCTATAAATATAAATAATTTATAATGACTTTATTAATTAGAATCATCAAAAGTTTCAAACACAAAGATCATAATTATCAAATATAGAAATATAATATCGCAATTTCTTAACAAAAGTTAGTCATACATGACCAATAACCACTCAAAAGCATCATCAAATGATCAAATATGTTAAGTTTAAAGCAATCAAACAAGTCTTAACAAAATCAAACACTTCCAAGTTTCAACTTTCAAGTTTCGAGCTGTAATAAACCCTACAAGATAAAATCTTCATCCTCTAGATCTCTCACAAAACAACTAAGTGTCCTCCTGAAGTGATTGGGTGTTGATTAGATTAGAATAACTTGGTCTAATTATCTGCAATTCATTGTAAATAACTTTAACAAAAAATAAATTTAATAAAAAATAAAAAAATAAAACCTTGTTATCTCACTAGAAAAGACTCAAAAAGAGTTGGGATTAATTAGATCTGGACGGTGGAGAATGATCCACGTGTCCAAATCTGATACATAATGTAACCCAAAAAAAACATAGATTTTAAAACCCTCAACATAACGCTCCATAAAACGAGTTTTATTGGGTTTTTTGGACCGTTAAGTGCACTATGCGTTTTTTGCTTGTATTATGTAACATTTTGGTCCCGTTAGGTAATGAAACGGGTTATAACGAGTTACAAAACGGGTTTTATAAAACATTATAAAAACCATATTATCAATTTGGGGATATATATACTGGTAAATAATACCCACGGCAATGCGCGGGCTTAATACTAGTATACTTATAAAATAGAACAAATGTGATATATAGTTATACTCACATAATACACGTTATCTGCATGCGCAATTAACCTTATTTTAGATAAAAATCAGCTAAGCTCATTTGCAAAGTTCTAATAAGATCTGAAAGTCAAAATCTATTCCCTAACTGCCTCTTCACACAAATACTCTTCAACCATTGATTTTATAATATGGTAAGCGCTAGTCTTAATTATATATAAGCAAACAGTTGGTATGTTTAGGAGGAGGTGGTAAGAAATCTGTATCATTAGAAAGAGCATCAATGTAACAATACGCTCTTTTGAACAATTCAGACTCGATCTAAATATTAAAAAAAACTTGAAGAAAATTCTTATCAGGTACAATTTCAATGTCAAACCTTGAATAGTTGAGCTCTCATTTCCCACCAAATCTAAAACAAAGTGCAAAGAGTTGAAGAGAATTGGAGGATACCATATCCAAGGAGCAAAAACATTTAAATAACATGCTTTAGGTAATGGCCAAGTCTATGGGTAGACAGAAGGTCACTTGTTCTAGTAGCCATCCAAAGAAAATTATTTTATAATTAGGCATACTAATGAAGAAAAGAACTTGGAGTGTTGTAATAGTGCTCATCCTTTCACATTACTTCTTGAAATCTATCCTAATCAACAACAAGAGAAAATATATTTGACCTTGTTTTGATATATTAGTAAGTGTAAAATTTGTTCTTCATGTTGATATAAATTTGAGTAAATAAGATGGTATGCCCTTTCACGATCTTGGCTAGCATCTTGGTGATGTGATATGCTTTTAAGCTACTACCTTCAGAGCATCAACATTTGCAAATCATGACAGAGAATTAGATGTGTGTCGGTAACACACTAGTCAAGATCATTGGTTGAGGGACAAACTGCCATCCATCTATAAACTGCTCCATACAACAATCAGAAGATTTAATGTTTCATAATGTGATAATATTTCAAACTTGCATTTTTGTGGAAGCGGTCATAATCGTGATATAAACAAAACTAATTTACATAAATCATAATGATTCATTTAAAGAAAATTTGTGTAGGGACAAAATAACACAGTAAAAGTACACGGGCCAAATGCCCTGAGCTACATGCAGCCGAAAAACAAAAAGGGAGCAGGAAAACCAAGGAAGGTTCCGTTAAAGGGTTAGAGGGTACGTAGGCAACCATGGTATTATGGTGCAGCTGGATTGGCCTGGTTTGGCTGATGGAGATCTCTCTAGTAATGTTCGCGGTGTTCTTCTGGTGTTCATCGAAAATTTAAGGTTTATCAAATGATGTACGATGTGGAGAATTGTGAACGTGGGAACGTGGGTGGGGGCCACCCACGTTACCCTGCGCGACACAAAATCCCCTCCCCCCGGTTCGTGAGACTGCGACACACAAAAAAAAGGGGGGAAGGTTTTTTCTTTCCCTATAAATAGGTATCTAAACCTAGGATTTTGTGTGGGAGAGAAAAAAAAAAGAAGAAAAAGAGGGTTTTTTGGCGGCGGCTAAAGAGAGAGCTTGGAGAGATTTTATAAGAGAGAAGTCAATTTTTTTTGGGTAAAAATCAAAGCTTTATCTCTGAGACGAGCTTGTGGATTGTACAAGTCGTCGATGTTCTTCTTCATAGTAGAATCTCCCTCACCCCTCCCGTGGGCGTAGGCAAGTTTGCCAAACCACGAAATCTCGTGTCTTTCTTGTTTCTTGTGTGTTGGCTATTGTTTGTAGGTTCCTTGATTGATCCTAGAAGCTGTTGAGAGGAAGAGTGGATATCTCACTTTGTTGAGATATTTGATTTCTATTCTTGTTTCCTTCGCAAACGGAATATAAAATAAGGCCTTCTCTCGGTGATATCGCCAGGCATGGGCTGAAAATTTCAACAATTTCAATGTCAAACCTTGAATAGTTGAGCTCTCATTTCCCACCAAATCCAAAACAAAGTGCAAAGATTTGAAGAGAATTGAAGGATACCATATCCAAGGATCAAAAACATTTAAATAACATGCTTTAGGTAATGGCCAAGTCTATGGGTAGACAGAAGGTCACTTGTTCTAGTAGCCATCCAAAGAAAATTATTTTATAATTAGGCATACTAATGAAGAAAAGAACTTGGAGTGTTGTAATAGTGCTCATCCTTTCACATTACTTCTTGGAAATCTATCCTAATCAACAACAAGAGAAAATATATTTGACCTTGTTTTGATATATTAGTAAGTGTAAAATTTGTTCTTCATGTTGATATAAATTTGAGTAAATAAGATGGTATGCCCTTTCACGATCTTGGCTAGCATCTTGGTGACGTGATATGCTTTTAAGCTACTACCTTTCAGAGCATCAACATTTGCAAATCATGACAGAGAATTAGATGTGTGTCGGTAACACACTAGTCAAGATCATTGGTTGAGGGACAAACTGCCATCCATCTATAAACTGCTCCATACAACAATCAGAAGATTTAATGTTTCATAATGTGATAATATTTCAAACTTGCATTTTTGTGGAAGCGGTCATAATCGTGATATAAACAAAACTAATTTACATAAATCATAATGATTCATTTAAAGAAAATTTGTGTAGGGACAAAATAACACAGTAAAAGTACACGGGCCAAATGCCCTGAGCTACATGCAGCCGAAAAACAAAAAGGGAGCAGGAAAACCAAGGAAGGTTCCGTTAAAGGGTTAGAGGGTACGTAGGCAACCATGGTATTATGGTGCAGCTGGATTGGCCTGGTTTGGCTGATGGAGATCTCTCTAGTAATGTTCGCGGTGTTCTTCCGGTGTTCATCGAAAATTTAAGGTTTATCAAATGATGTACGATGTGGAGAATTGTGAACGTGGGAACGTGGGTGGGGGCCACCCACGTTACCCTGCGCGACACAAAATCCCCTCCCCCCGGTTCGTGAGACTGCGACACACAAAAAAAAGGGGGGAAGGTTTTTTCTTTCCCTATAAATAGGTATCTAAACCTAGGATTTTGTGTGGGAGAGAAAAAAAAAAGAAGAAAAAGAGGGTTTTTTGGCGGCGGCTAAAGAGAGAGCTTGGAGAGATTTTATAAGAGAGAAGTCAATTTTTTTTGGGTAAAAATCAAAGCTTTATCTCTGAGACGAGCTTGTGGATTGTACAAGTCGTCGATGTTCTTCTTCATAGTAGAATCTCCCCTCACCCCTCCCGTGGACGTAGGCAAGTTTGCCAAACCACGTAAATCTCGTGTCTTTACTGTTTACTGTGTGTTGGCTATTGTTTGTAGGTTCCCTTGATTCAGTCCTAGAACTGTTGAGAGGAAGAGTGGATATCTCACTTTGTTGAGATATTTGATTTCTATTCTTGTTTCCTTCGCGAAACGGGAATATAAAATAAGGCCTTCTCTCAGGTGATATCGCTTTCGCGGCGTGTGGGCGTGTCTCTGCGCCCAACAATTTCAATGTCAAACCTTGAATAGTTGAGCTCTCATTTCCCACCAAATCTAAAACAAAGTGCAAAGAGTTGAAGAGAATTGGAGGATACCATATCCAAGGAGCACATTTAAATAACATGCTTTAGGTAATGGTCAGTCTCTGGGTAGACAGAAGATCACTTGTTCTAGTAGCCATCCAAAGAAAATTATTTTATAATTAGGCATACTAATGAAGAAAAGAACTTGGAGTGTTCTAATAGTGCTCATCCTTTCACATTACTTCTTGGAAATCTATCCTCATCAACAAGAAGAGAAAATATATTTGACCTTGTTTTGATATATTAGTAAGTGCAAAATTTGTTCTTCATTCTGATATAAATTTGAGTAAATAAGACGGTATGTCCTCTCACGATCTTGGCTAGCATCTTGGTGACGTGATATGCATTTAAGCTACTACCTTCCAGAGCATCATCAACATTTGCAAATCATGACAGAGAATTAAATGTGTGTCGGTAACACACTAGTCAAGATCGTTGGTTGAGGGACAAACTGACATCCATCTATAAACTGCTCCATACAACAATCAGAAGATTTAATGCTTCATAATGTGATAATATTTCAAACTTGCATTTTTGTGGAAGCGGTCATAATCATGATATAAACAAAACTAATTTACATAAATCATAATGATTCATTTAAAGAAAATTTGTGTAGGGACAAAATAACACAGTAAAAGTACATGGGCCAATTGCCCTGAGCTACATGCAGCCGAAAAACAAAAAGGAGCAGGAAAACCAAGGGAAGGTTCAGTTAAAGGATCACAACCTTCAAAGAAAAGCAAAATAAAAGTGGCCTAAAGCCCGTTAGATTCTGGCCCAACAAGAAAAAACGCGAGCCCCTTGGCGTGCAAACGCAGTAACGTTGACACTGCTCCCAAGAACAACTTAACAAATGCAAAACCATCAATAAACAACAATTCCAATAAACCAACAGCTACGATCAACCACCCCAAACCACGTTAACAAAACTCCTCTTCAGGCGCACCCCACCTCCACCCTCAACAAGAAACGCTCCCCCCATCAAAATCCCCAATTCCCCAAATCTTTTCACATCCAACCCCCCCAAAACAAAAACCAAAATTACACAATGATCCCCTCCTCCACCCCCCAACCCCCTCCCCTCCCCGTCACCGCCGCCGCCGTCGATCCCAACTCCGCCGCCCCCGCCCCCGCCGTCCGCCACTTCATCACCAACCTCGCCGACTCGGCCCGCTCCGCCCTCTCCAACCGCCGGCCATGGCCGGAGCTCGCCGACCGCTCCGCCTTCTCCCGCCCCGAATCCCTCTCCGACGCCGCCTCCCGCCTCCGCAAGAACCTGGCCTACTTCCGCGTCAACTACCTGACCCTAATCGCCGCCGTGCTCGCCCTCTCCCTGCTGACAAACCCCATGTCTTTGATCGTCCTCTTTGGGCTTTTCGCTGCCTGGGCCTTTCTTTACCTGTTCCGGCCCGCTAACAGCCCGTTGGTGTTAATGGGCCGTGAGTTCTCGGACCGGGAGACGCTGCTGGGCCTTGGGCTGCTGACGGTGTTCGTGGTGTTCTTGACCTCGGTGGGGTCCATCCTGATGTCGGCGCTGACGGTGGGGGCGGCGATCGTCGGGGTTCATGGGGCGTTCCGGGTGCCGGAGGATCTGTTTCTTGATGAGCAGGACGGCGGTGGGCCCGCCGCCGGGCTTCTGTCGTTCTTCGGTGGGGCCGCCCCCGGTGCCGCCGCGGGTGGTGGGCCCGCCGCCGGAGCCCGCGTCTGAGGAGGTGAGGTGATCTTGATCTTGGTTTATTGATTGAATCTAGGGTTTGGTTTTGGGAATTATGTAGATTATTTGTTAGGGTTTGTGTAGATCTGTTGAGATCCCTCTTTTGATTGCAGGCGTAATGTGGTTTGATTTCATAAGAAATTTAGGATCTTTGAACAATTATCTTATGAAATTTGGGGTCTGTTTCTTCAAGATAAAAATTCCATTATCGATGAAATTTCCATTATTGATATAATTTTAGGGCATATTCTTATGATATTTAATTTATTCTTTATGTGAAAATATTTCTTGTGTCATGTTGCTGAAGTCGGACATATCCCCAATATGAATGGCTTGAATTTTTCAAATAACAAGAACCTAGTGATCACCACAGGTCTACTTCTTTTTCTAACATGTTTCCATCCTCAAGACTGGTTTCATTGTCATTAATCTAATACCGAAATAATTTCAGTCATGATTCAACACAGATATCTATAAAATTTTCCATTTATATATCCATATTCGACAGCATATGGATTTTTTATGTTTATATCTGTATCTATTCGCAGAAGCTTGTTTCAAGCTGAAAGTGGGGCTAACCTTTCGCATGTCCCATTGCCATGCTAGAAATATAGAGAACATAATGTTTACATCATTCTAGAAATAGAGAGAACATAGTATTTAGGTCTGGTACTTTGCAGAGCTTTTGTTTCGGTTGGAAAACTAAACAATGGCCATTTGCTGAGAAAAGAAAATTGCAGAAAAGACAACTTAAGTAGAACGCCAAGTGAATTTCTTACGAGTGCACCTTCTACTGGAAAGATATAAAATGGTGTTAAAAGCTTTTGATGGATGCTTAACTTATGCGTGAGACAATTGTTGGCATAAGCCTTCATCTTCTGTTGAGAACTTACAATTTCATTTCAGGATCTTATGATCTTTATCACAAAGTTTTTCAACCAGATCAAACATTGGAAACATGTCCAGATGTTATGATCTTGCTAATGGATCTTATGGCCCATCATTTTTGGACTTCTCACATACAAAACAAGTGTGGAAACTCTACTAGTATACTTAAAAACTTTCGAACCTCCTTTAGTAGCATATTAATTCAAACTACAATTTCTTTTTTAAAACTTTTCATGCATGAATCAGGCCTACATCACTCTCTATTCAAGCAATGAACACATCTTGTTTATTCTCTCACCTTCCCAACGACGGGATGGAGAGTGAGACATAGGCTTACAAACTGTTAATGCATCACTCTTTTTTGCATGTTATTTGGTGTGACACTAAGTTGTCAACTTCAATGATGCCATATTCTCCAATAGTTTACAGTCCGATCAGAATAATATTATGAATAAATGAAGATAGATTCGAGTAGGGACTAAAGAATGTTTGTACAGACCTTTCATGGTATTATTTAGTCACTCCTGAATTAGTTTGTTGTTTCAATCCTTCTTGTAGACTTTTGGAACCGTAACTTATAACACCGGGTACATTTCATTAACCTTGCTTTCAAATGAGAGCTTTGTTGCCTGTTGACATTGCGGGTAAGCTGCAAAACTCACAAGCTTATAGATGGAACTTCATTGGCACTTGGAAGTGAAAAAAAATTACTTTTTAGTTTTACTTGGTTGTTCTAAACTCCTACATTTTGGGCGTTCAAGATGATGGGATTGTGATTTTTCACTTGAATGCACAAAGTTTGAATTGTAGTTTTTTTCTTTTCTCATCTTACCTTTACAGAGATAAAGGAAAAGAGACTTGCAGTAGATTGCATCAGTTCGTGGGGAGTGTTTAAAATTCGAAACTATCCCAACTTAATTTATGCAATATTAAGAAGTATTCTGTGTCAACTTGTGAGAAAGCACAACGATGTCTTCTTTTACATTCAAAAAAACTTGTATGACCACTCCTTTGGGCCCTAAAAGTAGAAGAAACTTGGGATTAAGGTGTCAAGATTGAAGAGAATATACTAAGTGGAGGTTTTCTTTTCTCTTTGATGGCTGAAAATATATTCAGTCAGTTGGGCATTATCCAGTTATGGCAATTCCAGTGAGATATTGAATTCTTTGAATCTCAATGTCACTTTAACTTCTCATTTTTCTTCTCTCTTTTTTGCCCATCTCTTTGCACTGTCAATGAGGAAGTATTTCATCACATAGCAAATAAAATACATTTTTCATGAAACTAAAATGTGATGAAACTTAACTCTATGCAATACCTGATGGGGTTGCTTTATTTGCATTTAGGTAATCAAGAATGCATGATTCTTGTGTCATCTATGAAACGATTTATCTCATTCCAAACGAGATTGTGTTCACAATCCTATCTGATCTTTATAGAGTATGATAGCTCACAATACGATCAGTGTTTGCGAATGTTTGGACCTTAATGTATATGCATTTAGATCCGGAAACTGCAGCTGTATGTTTTGTTTGTTCCCTTAGGCCTTAGTATTGAAGTTCATTCTCGGAGTAAGTAGTTCATGTCTGTTTTTTGTTTTTTGTTTTTTTGTTTTTTTCTATTTGCATTTGTCTAAATTGCACAGAAAAGTTATGTTGTACTGCTTCACATGTATTATTAGGATCTGAAATAATATGAATTGCCTTGTTACTATGAGAAGTTGGAACAAATTGGGATATTCTGTGAGATGCATTTTCCCCCCTTTCTTTTATGTGCTTTTACATTATCAGCCACTGTAAAAATGTAAATACGTGAAACACAGTTCTTTCTTTTCTTACAAGGGTTTAAATTTGCTTGCAGAGGAGAGAAGTTGTGAGCAGACTTCAAATGGAACAAAAAGAGCTGGGCGTATACTATCAGATTCAATCTTATGATCCTACTTTTCATGTAGAGGTTTTAAATTTGACATGTAAACATATTTTTTTACCATTTATTGTTTGTCATGAAAACCAGCTGCTATCACTGTAGAAACCGTCTTTTACATGATCTAGCATTTATATATTGAAACATTTGCAGTTTCAGGGTTCTACACGTTTATGTTCTCTATGTTGTGCTAGAATTACTGGTTTCATTGGTTTTTACTGTCTCAAATTTTGTGGTCTTGAGTACTATTTAAGATGTTGAAAGATGTGACCTGAGGTAAATTATGTGTGCCTGAAGATAAAGCTTGGTGGTTGCAATGGCCATCCTGTTCTCATTGCATAGGCTGTAAAGTTAGTATTTATCCTTGCCTAGTACTTCATGTACTCTAGGAATCATATCATGTGACATAAGACTATATACTCCATATATATTTGGGTTTATATGTTTGTTTTCAAATTTTTTTTTTCACTTAATGCCTCCTTTAAAATACGGTTATTCTACAAAATCACCTTTAATTTTCAATTTATACATAATCTATCTTTAACCAGTTTTTTGTTGCAATCAACCATTTGAACTCATTTTTAAGTCGAGTTTTTTTTTGGTTTGCTATAATAATTAGTTATCAAATTATTCAGCATATTGGAGAGATAATCCTTAATGGAGGTTAGGTGGGATCACTTATCGGAAAAAATTAATGGTTTATGTATAAAATTAGTCATTGTTGGTCCAGTTTTTGTAAGCCCAAAAAGGCCCCATAAACTGGTTTTGTTGTGGACCAGGGGAGAGTTGGTCCACAACTGAACTGGTTTTCACTAGAACCAGTTCTAAAGCTCAGTTTGGCCCAATTACCAAACACACCCTAAAGGAAAGGGAAAGTATATTGTTATTATCAAGTTGATAAAGGAAAATATATTGTTTATCAAATTGGAACTCTATCTTTATGCATATGTGTATTTATTAAATATTATTTAGTTCTAGATCAGTTTTGTTAAATAAGTAGTCAAACTAAGTTTAACTCAAAACTAGTTCACATAGAAACTAGTTTAGCCTAATCTAGATAAGTGCAACTGGATCTACCATCTCATATATTGTTGGCCTACATCCTCCTATTTATATCACCATCCACTGCATTTTAAGTAGATCAGAAAATAAGAAATGCAATTGACATGTATTCATCTAAAGTAATTCCTTTCTTTTTTTCTCTTTTTCGTTCTGGTTATTTAATGCTCTCAATATATTAGTCTTAGTAATGAAGAAACTCTGAGCCCACCCATTTCTACAAACATCAAATGGCAAGCTTCCATTGACATGTACATTGTCCATAGTTAGAAAATATGATGTTTAGCTTCCATTAAAAAAAAACATTTCTAAATAAAATATATGGAAGAGAAAATTGTTTTTGCCTTTCTTGACTTTCAACCTTTTAATGCTACCTTTTTCTGCAGTAAATGACATCACCTACTACATCACCAGTACAGTAACACAGTACAGAAAAATACACCCTCGCCTTAAAATTCGTTATGAAGGAAAAGAAAAGGTTTTATTTATTATTTATTCCGGTTTTTTCTTCAAAAAAGCTCATCATCATCATCATCATCGCCCCTTTTTCGTCCCAGTACTAAAATCAAGATCCCAAGCAAATCAAACACCAAAACATCATCAATATTCCTGCTCCCAAGAACCCCACCACCCATCAATAAAAGAGCCCGTTCCACAAAAAGCCCAGTTGGATTCCCTCCCCCCAAACGGGCCCACCTATCTCGGGCCCATCTAAGGAAGTAGCCGTTAGGGGGGCCTAGTCAGCAGACCACATTCCCTCCCCAATTCAATAATACAAAAGTAGCCGTTAGCTTCAAACAGAGTTCGAGATTATATCCCTCTCTCTTTCCCCCTTGATTCTTTCCCAAATCTCCACAAATCTTCTCTCTCTCTCTCTCTCTCTCTCATTCTCTAAAACCCTAAAAATTTCATATACCCATTTTGAGCTCAATGAGAATTCAAGCAAAGAGAGAGAACTGGAAGAAGCGCATCCTCTTCAAGCCCCTCCTCCTCTTCATTCTCCTCCCTCTACTGAGCCCAACAGAAGCCCACCAGCCCACCGACGGCTTCGTGATCACCGAGGCGGACTACCAAGGCCTGCAGGCCTTCAAGCACTCCCTCGTCGACCCCGCCGGCGTCCTCCGCAGCTGGAACGACACCGGCCTCGGCGCCTGCCTCGGCGCCTGGGCGGGGATAAAATGCGTCCGCGGACAGGTCATCGCTATCCAGCTCCCCTGGCGCTATCTCGGCGGTAAGCTCACCGAGAAGATCGGCCAGCTCACCGCCCTCCGAAAGCTCAGCCTCCACGATAACCTCATCGGGGGCCAGATCCCCGAGAGCATCGGGTTCTTGCCTCATCTCAGGGGCTGTACCTGTTCCACAACCGGTTCTCTGGATCGATCCCCGCTTCGATCGGTAACTGTATCGTACTTCAGACTATCGACCTCAGTAACAACCTGCTCGTCGGTACGATTCCTTCTTCTGTATCGAATTCGAGTAAGTTGTACAGGTTGAATCTTAGCTATAACAATTTATCGGGTTCGATCCTTCTGGGATTTCTCGATCGCCCTCGCTGAACTTCCTGTCTTTGAATAATAACCATCTCTCCGGTTCGGTTTCTGATACTTGGGGGGATGATAATGTGACTTACCAGCTTCAAAGGTTGAATCTTGATAACAATTCGTTTTCTGGGAGCATACCCAGTTCTTTTAGTAGGCTGCCATTGTTGCTGGAGATCACTTTGAGTAATAATCAGTTCGATGGAAGGATCCCTGAAGAATTAGGATCACTTCCTAAGCTTCAGAGATTGGATTTGTCTTCAAATTCTATCTCTGGCAGCTTCCCTGTTTCATTCTCCAGCTTGTCATCTTTGGTTGAGTTGAGGCTTGATAACAATCTCATTGATGATCAAGTCCCGGAATCGGTTGATGGGATGCAAAACCTGTCAATTTTTTCCATGAAGAACAACAAACTTACCGGTGAAATCCCTGAAACAGTTGGAAACCTTACAAACTTGTCTCGGTTGGATTTCTCCGATAACGAGTTCGACGGAGAAATCCCTTCCTCATTGATTCATCTCAGCAACCTTACCTTCTTCAATGTCTCAAACAACAATCTCTCCGGTCCCGTACCTCTCGGTCTTTCGCAGAAATTCAATGAAAGTTCATTCAGAGGAAACATCCAGCTCTGTGGGTTTAGCCCTTCAGTCCCTTGTCCTTCACCATCTCCATCCCCAAATCTACCCCCTGCTGAGTCTCCTCCTGCTCAGAAAACCCATCACCGTCGAAAGCTGAGCACCCGAGATATAATCCTGATTGCTGCAGGAATTGTGCTTGCAGTCCTGCTTCTCCTCTGTTGTATCCTTCTCTGTTGTCTGCTCAGGAAAAGATCTGCAATAAGCAAGAAGAGCAAAGATGCTGCTGCAGGGAGAGGGGTGAAGCCCGGCGGGCCTTCGACGGGCCCTGAAGTCGAATCGGGGGGCGAAGCGGGAGGCAAGTTGGTGCACTTTGATGGGCCTTTTGTGTTCACTGCAGATGATCTTTTGTGTGCAACTGCTGAGATAATGGGGAAGAGCACTTATGGGACTGTGTACAAAGCCACACTGGAGGATGGGCATGAAGTTGCAGTGAAGAGATTGAGGGAGAAGATTGCAAAGGGGCAGAGGGAGTTTGAGAGTGAGGTTAATTTGCTTGGAAAAATTAGGCATGAGAATTTGTTGGCTCTGAGAGCTTATTATTTGGGGCCTAAAGGGGAGAAGCTGCTGGTGTTTGATTACATGTCAAAGGGGAGTCTTGCTGCTTTTCTTCATGGTGAGCTCTCAATTTTAACTTAGCATTTTTTTAGTTTATATGATGCTATGGACATTCATACTCCATGCACAATTTGTGGTACTATGTCCTACTTTAGTTTAGACCAAATTTACATTAGTACTTCAGCTCTAATTATGGTTTATCCTTCATTAAGATAATTACTATAATGTCTTAATTGTTTCCAATCAAGTTCTGTTAGGCTTAGTGGTAATGTTTGCCCTGTGGACCATAACCTTCTCCTAAGTATCTCAGTTGGTTCTCTCTCATTTTATCCTCAATAGAAGCAATATCTTACAAAATGTACTCATTTCTTAACCTATATGTTAGTGTATATCCACAAGACCGTCATAATGTTCGAATATCTGCGACAATCATTTTTCACACATTTCGTTTTTTAAGTGTGCAATAGTTTCATTATAAACATTGTTTGTCTTATAGCTGTCTTGTAGAATTTTCCTATCAATCTTACAGGTATTATGTAGTGACATAAGACTTTGTGTACTTCTATTTAAACTACTTCTAAAATTTTATCTGTTTTTCTTCTATGTAATGATTTTCAGACTTCTCTATATGATCAACCTTATAGTTCAAAAACATTTTATTGCAGTTGCTTCCAATTCATAATGAAATGTGTTGTATAAAAATCTTATCAGAATATTTATTGAAAGTGATATTTGAGATGTTCAATCCATCATGTTTTTTTGTAAATGATTCATAACACTTTCCTCACAAGCAGAATGTTCTGATAAGATTTGCACTCAAATCAAATCTGTTAGCTAGAATTATGTAATTAGACCCTTAACAATTGTCTTTTTTCTTTTTCTGTAATTGCAGCTAGAGGACCAGATACACCAATAAACTGGGCAACAAGGATGAACATAATCCACGGCACAACAAGAGGCCTCCACCACCTCCACACCCAAGCCAACATCATCCACGGCAACCTCACCAGCTCCAACATCCTCCTGGACCCCACCGCCACCCCGAAAATCTCCGACTACGGCCTCTCCCGCCTCATGACCCCCGCCGCCAACTCCAACGTCATCGCCACCGCCGCCGCCCTCGGCTACCGCGCCCCCGAGCTCTCCAAGCTCAAGAAGGCCAACACCAAGACCGACGTCTACAGCCTCGGGGTCATATTCCTCGAGCTTCTCACGGGCAAGTCGCCTGGCGATACGACTAACGGGGCTGATTTGCCGCAGTGGGTGGCGTCGATAGTGAAGGAGGAGTGGACTAACGAGGTGTTTGATCTGGAGCTGATGAGGGAGGTCGAAGGGAACGTAGGCGATGAGTTGCTGAACACCCTGAAGTTGGCTTTGCATTGTGTTGATCCGTCGCCTGCCGCGAGGCCGGATGTCGGAGACGTGCTCCGGCAGCTGGAGGAGATCAGGCCGGAGCTGGTGGCAGCGACGGAGGCGGGGCCGAGCGGAGGAGGGAGTGAGGCTGCTGCCGTTGCTGGTACATCAGGAACTGATGATGTTTGATGAGGAGGAGGAGTTAAATAGTTCTCAGTAGAGTATCACAATTCTTTGATTCTTGAAGTTTTGAAACTCGTTACTAGTGTGATTGTATATAAGTAGTAGATTATTTGTTTGGGATTTGATGTTTGTTGTTAATGTAGTTGTTATGTTTTAATCATAAGATCGATTGCATTCAAAATTGTAGTGAATAAAAATTGCAGATTGCTAGCATTCTTTTAATTCTGATTTTTCTTTAGAAAAGTACCATATGTATGCAAATGTTATCATGAAAAAGTTGTTGTTGTTTGTTATTGTCTGATTCAGCATTTGAAGAGGAATTTGTTGGGAATAAACGTTAAATATAAATCATTCAATACAAAATGATGAATCCAAGGGGCTTTCGATTAATATTTCTCAAGGATCAGAGCCCAGTCCTAGCCCATGGGCCTCAGCATAACAGGATTTGACGCCTGCTCACTTATTCGGCTAAAGTCCCACAATACTCGTGAACAGAATTGATAGTAGCATTTGGGCTTAAAGTGTTGAGAATGGAGAAGCCTTTCGCTACTTTTGGCATAAAGTTTATGTGAAGTATGTAACGAGTTAATCGAATAATTGGTATTGTACTTATTACTTAGTTGGATGTCCGTACATATGTTTAAATTATCTAGATGACTGATGATCATGTAATTAAATACTTATTGAATTATAAACCACTTCTAGTGCTTTCTATCAATTGATATAACAAAATTTCGCTGATGTGACATAAAAGAATGTTAATCATTTGACATAATGGATTTCTTCTTGTGAGTAATATCACTTATAAAAATAAAAATTTATGTCATATCAAGCAACATGTATTGGGTTATTATATTGTGTTTGGCATTTTGTTATTGAAAATGTTAGCTTATGACATGTAGGCTTCATTGCTAGAAAATAAGTGAAAATATAGACGAAAAGTGTTGAAGTGATCAGCAATTCAATTAATAATTAAATACATAACAAATTGTTCAAGGAATTAAAACATATGTCTAAATGTCTAATAAGAGATAAATACAATAATCAGCGATCTAATCAATTATTATTTAACTACAATAGTCAGGCCAATTTTAGGAGAGCAAGTATCATGTAGTATAGTGTTAAAATATGGTTATCCTATGCACATAATTTTCAATTATAGCAGGCCAAAACATATAAAGACTCGCTATAGATATAAAATAGTGCTTGCTAACTGTATACTTACATCTTCCCACCGAAAAAAAAGAGGTTTTCATTATAAAAGTAGTATCAAATATGAATAAAGTACTGATCATTCATATGGAATCCAGATTGTGAATGTCCAGGTAAGTAGAGGAAAGCTTTATAACGAACTTGTTTTATTGCATATGCATGATGATTTCAAAGAAAGATATTTTTGAACCAATTTACTAACCTCGAAATAGGAATCTTCTTAGAATTTAATGCATGTAATCAGGATGTTCTGAATCTTATACAAGAAGTGAAATGTCCAAATTTCCCTTTCTATGTGTAAAGCTCAAAATATCTCATCGAATCGACTATGGATTGTATTAGAAGTACATAGAACCGCGCTTATAAGAGTGAGATGGTTTGCACCATAATAGTTAAAATTCTCACACTACCTCGATATCCACCTGTTAGTGTCATAGATTAACTTATTGTAAGCATGTGTTCTGATAAATTTTATATTCTAATTTATCTCCAAATCTCATAAGCACGAGCAGCGCAACACCTCAACATTGGTTTCATGGGTATAGTTTAAAAAAGTCTTATTGCACTGAAAATACACTAGTTTAATTTTCCTACTTCGCACTTCTATACCCTTACTTATTTTTTGCAGCTCTTTATATATCTAAAGTTTTAAAAATTTGCACAACATCCTTAGTTATGTAAACGTGAGAATTTCTCCTCAATAATTATCATGGGATACTCACATACTAATTTTAAAATATTTCAACTCTTAATATTTATTAAATTTATCATTAAATCGAAATCTATTTAAGATAGAATTGGGATAGACTCAAAATAGAATTACTATAAGTTTATCAGTAAACTCAGCAAAAATTAAGGATTGAAAGTTCCACAATTAGCATGTGAGTGTCACATGAAAGTTTTCAAGAGCAAAATTCTCATGTTTGCATGACTGAATGTATTGATGTATGAAATCACACAGTCACTAAGCTCTGATGGATTAGTTGTTGATGAAGTGGAGTCCGCCTTCTCTCCTAATATCCGATGGTGTTGTTCAGACCAGGGGTTCACCTAGGGCAGAAGGAGAACCTGTGTAAGGGCGGAGTTGGGATCTCCGGTGGTCCCTCCGATGGTCAAGTCAGTATGTGGAGAAGATGAGAAAAATTGGAGCAGAGATTCACCTAGAAAAGATCACTTCCTTGTTTTGTGGAACAGTCTGCTATTTATACCTAGGGTAGGAGGGTATTTTCGTCTCTTCATTTGGTAGGAAAACTGGAAAGTGAGTCAGCTCCTTCCTCCACGTGGAAACCAACGGATGGGTAGATGTCTTTTTGTTATCGGCCACGGCGGCTTGCCTTTACAGGTGTCAAGCGATGAGATGACTTTGAGAGTTAGTGATGTTCCCTCGTCATTAATGAGTTCATTAATGAGATGGGATTGGCGACGTCCGCAGCCAGAATAGTTCGAGGTATCATAATTACCGTGAGAGATGGAGATATTAAGGAGTTGACTATGCATTTAATGTGATATTGACGTGTTGTCGGGATCAGATTTCATGTAACCGTCGTTTAGATTGAGGGAGCCATCTTGGATGAGGAAGAGGGGAGTCGAGGCCGAGTGGCCGACTTGCACCACCTTCCGAGTCATTCATGAGGATAGTTGGTTGAAGGGACGACAAGTACCGCCTTTCGCGTCGTCCATGAGGACAGATAGCTGAAGGGACAATTAACAACGCCTTTCGCGTCGTCCATGAGGACAGATAGCTGAAGGGAAGACAAGTACTGCCTTTCGCGTCGTCCACGAAATTAGTCGGTCAACTTGGATGGTCGGACCACGTAGAGGAGGTGGCTCGTCCATTCGGCTCGGCCGGCGAGTTTGGATTGCCTTCTAGTTAATCGAGTTAAGATGTTTATTTGCCTAAAGCATGTGGGGTTTTCCTTCTAATCAGGAATTAGCGGTTATGACCATAACAGAAGGTATTAAAATGCCAAAAACAATTGAGGGTATATAAGTATAAAATAGGAAAAACTACTCGGTATTTAAGTGCAATTAAGCGTTTAAAGAATCCCACAAGTTAGATACCATAGGAGACCTATAGATGACGCCAACTATTATTATGATAGTTTCATGGGGAGAAAGAAAGTGACCCTTAGGACCGTGACTTGCACGGAGTCTTTAAAGTCTCCACAAAATGGTCAACACCTGTTCTCTCTCATTCTATCAAGCTCCGGCCCTCCACTTTATTAATAATCAACATCAAATGCTATACTACTCCAATCAAAGCCATATAAATTGGGATAAGACCACTTTCTGGTACTTTACTGGTCAAATGATCTTTATTTCTTTCTCAACTTTAGGCGTTTGGACACTAGCTAGGCTCAAAAAGTCATGACACATGGACAGGACATCATCTTTGTTGATCACCCACTTTTGGTTCTTGATGGGAGTTTGGGCTCTTTTCTTACTTCAGACTTCCAGGGCATGCTTGGAAACTTAAGACTATATCTACTTTTGTTATAATCTGTTTGTACATTTAATCCAAGTGGATTACAATCTAAAAGTGTGTGATAAATTTAGTAGATTATAACATGTCTTTAGATTATCTGTCGTTATTATCAAAATGACCAAAAGGACATGAGGTTGGTGATTAATTATTAAATGATGCATGAGATTTTGTGAAATTACGATGGTAAAATTATCTTTTACTTAGTCCGACATCATGGATAATCCACACAAAAAAAGAAAAAAGAAAAAAAAAGGAGTATCTCAGATTGTCTTTTGGTGGATTATAATCCAAAATAATCTACTTGCCAAACATCCAATCTGCTATTGTGGATTATAAGCCAGTTTGACCACTTGCCAGCCATTCCAGAGTCACAAACATAATGTATACGAGAAGGGTGTTTTGAGTCCCATACAGGGAGATTGGGGGATAGTTTGAATATTTTACTAACCTATTTGTACGCTTAGAACACACCCGTGGCATGTGAGCTATTCCGATAAAATGTGTCTTCCTCACTGTTCCTATTTTATGTTTTAGGTAAACACATTGGAAAAGATTGATATACTAAACATGTTTTAAATGTTACATGAAACAAGTTAGAACTTTCTTCATGCAACAAATGCTAGTAAGAAAATTGGATATTTCAAGTAGTACTTTAGAAAATAACATTATGTCCACAAAATAGTAGGAACTTGGAACACCTTGCTAACTTGTTGCCAAGTTAAATTTGCCTAAAAATTTAAGCTAGTATGGTAAATTAAAACTAATTTTTGTTCTTGTTAATTCTACACCATTCCCACAATTTTTATAAATACAAAACATTGACGGTATATTCTAATGTAATTCAAAATCTAACATCTCAACAAACAACAATTAATGTGACAATGCCACATGTTTGAAGTGAGTATGCATGGATCAGCAGTACACATCTGCAACAGTATTGACACATGAATCATATATAGTCAAAAGGAAATGAGCTATATTGAGCTAAGATATAAGAATAGGGCCACTAGTGTTGGTCCTTGTTCAGAGCTATTAATACTGATGCCTCATTATTGAATCATGTTCTGATTCATGTGAGTTCATTCATCAGTACACTATTGCATTCACCTCATTTCCGCACCAAGTAAAATTTTACCCTGCCTTGAAAGTGTTAAGGATTCATATGTGCTTATAGTCCCACATCAAATAAAATTCATATGCAGTATAATCTCACATTGGTAGGAGAAGAAAGAGTAATAAGTTTAAAATATGAGTTGAGACCAATACATAACAACTTAAGCTTTTGAATTAGAATTGATTCCTAGCTAGCACCTGTTTGAAGTACATTAACTCTAGGTTAGACCTGATTACTCCCCAATGGAAAGACATATGATTCACTTTTCCACACTTTGTTATTAATGAAAATGCTGTAGGAAAAGCTTGATATACTAAACATGTTTTAAATGTTACATGAAACAAGTTAGAACTTTCTTCATGCAACAAATGCTAGTAAGAAAATTGGATATTTCAAGTAGTACTTTAGAAAATAACATTATGTCCACAAAATAGTAGGAACTTGGAACACCTTGCTAACTTGTTGCCAAGTTAAATTTGCCTAAAAATTTAAGCTAGTATGGTAAATTAAAACTAATTTTTGTTCTTGTTAATTCTACACCATTCCCACAATTTTTATAAATACAAAACATTGACGGTATATTCTAATGTAATTCAAAATCTAACATCTCAACAAACAACAATTAATGTGACAATGCCACATGTTTGAAGTGAGTATGCATGGATCAGCAGTACACATCTGCAACAGTATTGACACATGAATCATATATAGTCAAAAGGAAATGAGCTATATTGAGCTAAGATATAAGAATAGGGCCACTAGTGTTGGTCCTTGTTCAGAGCTATTAATACTGATGCCTCATTATTGAATCATGTTCTGATTCATGTGAGTTCATTCATCAGTACACTATTGCATTCACCTCATTTCCGCACCAAGTAAAATTTTACCCTGCCTTGAAAGTGTTAAGGATTCATATGTGCTTATAGTCCCACATCAAATAAAATTCATATGCGAGTATAATCTCACATTGGTAGGAGAAGAAAGAGTAATAAGTTTAAAATATGAGTTGAGACCAATACATAACAACTTAAGCTTTTGAATTAGAATTGATTCCTAGCTAGCACCTGTTTGAAGTACATTAACTCTAGGTTAGACCTGATTACTCCCCAATGGAAAGACATATGATTCACTTTTCCACACTTTGTTATTAATGAAAATGCTGTAGGAAAAGCTTAAATCCAAAATGATAATTAAAAGAAATAAAGCATTGATTTGGACTTCAACAATAAAATATGAAAACATCTCTACCTGTCTAACATACATTGATTTCTATGATTTTGCATCTAATTCTTGTTAATTCTTCTACCCGAACATATATATCCTAAAATGTACAGACTAAAAATCATGAATGAACTATAGAAAAAATTAAGAAAATAATAAATAAATGGCCACCTCACTAATGTTGATCCAATTAAACTTCAATTTGTCAAAAAACGTTGGGTACTTTGATGCCATCAAAAAGAAATCCAGAAGATTAGAAAACTTAAAACCTAGAAGAGTACATTTCTTGCATAATTGTGGGCAAAGAAGACAATAAAAGAAAGGAAAAGAGTTTTTTGTAATAAGAAGGTTTATATACCTCCTAGCTGAAAGCTCAAATGTCTCTAGTTTTCTGTATACTTTCTTAAATTATGTAATTTCTTTTTAAATGTATGGATTGTCTGAAAGAAGTCCTAACACAACCAAAATAGAAAATAGATAGAGAGGCCAAAAACTCCAATATTTTCAATTGACTACAAAGATAATAATAGCCAAAATTACATATATAAAACTAGGAACTAGCTAGATGATAATTGCATGTAACAAGTTGAGATGTAGAAGTCTAAGCTATATATACACAATTAGATGTATACTCAATTTATAGAAATTAACCCCTTTTATCTCTAGTAACCATTAGATACGTCCTATGAGAGAGAGTAGGAAGAAACCATAATGCTCAGGATAGATAGCGCCAAAAATTGAACAAGAACTTTATAGAGTATTTTGCTCATCATGATGAATGGCGCTATCCCTCCTGAGCTTTAAGGATTCTTTCACACTTTTTTCTTCATTTTCCTCCAATTTTGAGAGAAATATATAAAGAGAAAATAAAAGAGAATATGAAGGGAAGTGAGCAAAGGGTTCAAGCCATGGGGGTTTATTTATAGGGGCTCCAATGTGAGAGTGAGAGGTAATGACAAGGGTCGCATCTCTTGGGCCATGAGAAAGCTTGACCAAGTTTGAGAGAGAGAGAGAGAGAGAGAGAGAGTATTGATATTTCATGTGAATTAAGCCTCTACTGTTTCAGGACTCCTGAAGTCTATAAACAGTATAAAGAATAGTAGTACCAATGAAAGAATTTGGATTCTTTTCGCTGTTGTTTTGACCGTAAAATTTTTTTGTTTGTTTTTCAATCATAGTCTTTATTAGTACTGCTTAAACAAATGTTTTCATTGCTAATGTAAGTAACATTATTATCTTTTGCATTGATTTAAGGTATTTTACTCACGATAAATTATATTCTTCTATTAAATAATGTTAGAAGATAAAATTATCCTCAAGCCTCATAAGGCATTCGCACACTTTCTATAGTTTTGCACCCAGGATCGATGATTTTGATATAGCAGAAGAGAGTTTAAGACAATATCAGAGCAGTTCAAATTCAAATCTCATCTAACATGTAGTTGAACAGATCTAAAAAAGTATCATTAATTGAAACATGGTAGAAATTCAATTCATGAGTAATAAAAGAATGTTCTGCATACAATAATATTTTAGAATATAAGAGTCAGTTTAACAACGAAGCTCCTCCATAAACCAGTTTAGTGCTGGGTCTTGGTGAAGTGGACAAACAAAATGAATTTAATGTCAACAATTAGCCTAACAGACTATCCCCAAGTAGGACCACACTTCAAATCACATTTCTTCCACTAAACGCGTTTAATTTGGGGACGTTGCCAAGCAGACCCTAAGATTATAAATCTCAACCTTAATCATAATGATGTGGAGATTGTGACACATCATTGTATATGAGAGAATCTCCTCATATGACATATGATACCCATTATATATATATATATATATATATATATATATATATATATATATATATATATATATATATATATATATATATATATATATATATATATATATCAAAAGGACTTAAAGATCATATATAATTTAGCAAGTCCTCTACCTCCTCACCTTTTCTAATTTGAGGAAGTACTAGCCACAAATGCCATTCTGGGATTCTGGGTTATTTGCAAGAGAGTGGGTGGAAACTTTTAAGTTCCACCAATCATTTCAACAGTATTGTGACTGCATATCAGCAGATATGTTTTCTCTGAATTCTGAATTTTTGTAGCATATAAATTCAATTGGAGGTTCTAACTCTCTGAAATTTGTAGCTGAATTTTGTCAGAATGTGTCTGATCAGATTTTAAGATTGTGGGCTGTACATCAGGAGGAGAGTAGCTGGCTGATAGAGAGAGAGAGAGAGAGAGAGAGAGAGAGAGAGAGAGAGAGAGAGAGAGAGAGAGAGAGAGAGAGAGTATTGATATTTCATGTGAATTAAGCCTCTACTGTTTCAGGACTCCTGAAGTCTATAAACAGTATAAAGAATAGTAGTACCAATGAAAGAATTTGGATTCTTTTCGCTGTTGTTTTGACCGTAAAATTTTTTTGTTTGTTTTTCAATCATAGTCTTTATTAGTACTGCTTAAACAAATGTTTTCATTGCTAATGTAAGTAACATTATTATCTTTTGCATTGATTTAAGGTATTTTACTCACGATAAATTATATTCTTCTATTAAATAATGTTAGAAGATAAAATTATCCTCAAGCCTCATAAGGCATTCGCACACTTTCTATAGTTTTGCACCCAGGATCGATGATTTTGATATAGCAGAAGAGAGTTTAAGACAATATCAGAACAGTTCAAATTCAAATCTCATCTAACATGTAGTTGAACAGATCTAAAAAAGTATCATTAATTGAAACATGGTAGAAATTCAATTCATGAGTAATAAAAGAATGTTCTGCATACAATAATATTTTAGAATATAAGAGTCAGTTTAACAACGAAGCTCCTCCATAAACCAGTTTAGTGCTGGGTCTTGGTGAAGTGGACAAACAAAATGAATTTAATGTCAACAATTAGCCTAACAGACTATCCCCCCCCCCAAGTAGGACCACACTTCAAATCACATTTCTTCCACTAAACGTGTTTAATTTGGGGACGTTGCCAAGCAGACCCTAAGATTATAAATCTCAACCTTAATCATAATGATGTGGAGATTGTGACACATCATTGTATATGAGAGAATCTTTTCATATATATATATATATATATATATATATATATATATATATATATATATATATATATATATATATATATATATCAAAAGGACTTAAAGATCATATATAATTTAGCAAGTCCTCTACCTCCTCACCTTTTCTAATTTGAGGAAGTACTAACCACAAATGCCATTCTGGGATTCTGGGTTATTTGCAAGAGAGTGGGTGGAAACTTTTAAGTTCCACCAATCATTTCAACAGTATTGTGACTGCATATCAGCAGATATGTTTTCTCTGAATTCTGAATTTTTGTAGCATATAAATTCAATTGGAGGTTCTAACTCTCTGAAATTTGTAGCTGAATTTTGTCAGAATGTGTCTGATCAGATTTTAAGATTGTGGGCTGTACATCAGGAGGAGAGTAGCTGGCTGATAGAGAGAGAGAGAGAGATGAAAGCTCATAAAGCTTGTTAAAATTTTATCTCATTGGCCTATGTGATTGTCATGTTTTGAAGCTGTTTGTATGTTCATTTGTAATTTAAGTGTTTTATTCATCATGAGCATCCCCTTTGTACAATATGATAGACTAGAGGTCAATTTAGATAATTCAGTTAAAATTTTGGACAACAAATAATTTACTATCACTTAATTTTCTATGTAACTTCTCATAATCTTATGCATGGAAAAGAAAGTTTCCTGAGATTTAGAAAATGCAAGTGCTAATAGAATATAGGAAAATTTCTTAGGTGCTCGATGAGCATCAAGTTAGCATATATCACACCAATAGAAATAGTCCATGTGGCATAAACTACATGAAAAAAATGATGATATTAAATAATATTTATTGTGCTATAAACCCTATTCCTATTAGTGTGGTGTATGCCACATGGTGCTCATGATGCACCTAAGAATTCTGATGTAAAATCTTAAATTTTTACTATGTTTATACTACCTTAATCTTGAAATGCAAGTAGCTAGAATGGGAGGTTAGCTCTAGGGAGGCAATGTCATAAATATCAATGAATTTTGCATTGAGAGAAGATCATGGATGAGCAAATCCCCTGTTCCCTTGAAGACTACTTATACAATCATAGTTATATATGATGATATACTAGCTAGTATACTTTATTTATGATATATACAAATTTAATTATATATGCTTTGGGAAGTGGAGTATAATGTTCTCGTGCATCTCCCGGCACTGACTCTAGGTACGATGCATTGCGTTGCTCTGAAGCATCTCTGACACTTGAAACTTAATGCAATCGTCCCCGCGAAAATGACGGGGTCTTCCCTCTAGGCTTCCGTAAAAGTACTGCAACTGGCTTTTCAAAGGCTAAGCTATATATACACAATTAGATGTATACTCAATTTATAGAAATTAACCCCTTTTATCTCTAGTAACCATTAGATACGTCCTATGAGAGAGTAGGAAGAAACCATAATGCTCAGGATAGATAGCGCCAAAATTGAACAAGAACTTTATAGAGTATTTTGCTCATCATGATGAATGGCGCTATCCCTCCTGAGCTTTAAGGATTCTTTCACACTTTTTCTTCATTTTCCTCCAATTTTGAGAGAAATATATAAAGAGAAAATAAAAGAGAATATGAAGGGAAGTGAGCAAAGGGTTCAAGCCATGGGGGTTTATTTATAGGGGCTCCAATGTGAGAGTGAGAGGTAATGACAAGGGTCGCATCTCTTGGGCCATGAGAAAGCTTGACCAAGTTTGAGAGAGAGAGAGATGAAAGCTCATAAAGCTTGTTAAAATTTTATCTCATTGGCCTATGTGATTGTCATGTTTTGAAGCTGTTTGTATGTTCATTTGTAATTTAAGTGTTTTTAGTCATCATGAGCATCCCCTTTGTACAATATGATAGACTAGAGGTCAATTTAGATAATTCAGTTAAAATTTTGGACAACAAATAATTTACTATCACTTAATTTTCTATGTAACTTCTCATAATCTTATGCATGGAAAAGAAAGTTTCCTGAGATTTAGAAAATGCAAGTGCTAATAGAATATAGGAAAATTTCTTAGGTGCTCGATGAGCATCAAGTTAGCATATATCACACCAATAGAAATAGTCCATGTGGCATAAACTACATGAAAAAAATGATGATATTAAATAATATTTATTGTGCTATAAACCCTATTCCTATTAGTGTGGTGTATGCCACATGGTGCTCATGATGCACCTAAGAATTCTGATGTAAAATCTTAAATTTTTACTATGTTTATACTACCTTAATCTTGAATTACAAGTTAGTAGAATGGATAGAGTAACATGATTGTTAGCTCGAGGGGAGGCAGTGTCATAAATATCAGTGAAGAGAATTGAATTTTGCGTTGAGACATGAGCATGGATGAACAAATTCCCCTGTATTCCTATTCCTATACCTGTACAACCATAATCCTATGTTTATACTTTCCATGTATCCGCTCATAAGGCAATGACCTATTGACAGAAAAGAACTAAGAACACATTAGCATTTGTGGTTAATCAGACCTTATTCGTTTTCCTGACACCTTAATTAAAACATTCCACCTCACATTCATAAATTTTAGATTTTGCACGTCAAAGTTTCATCAAAATCTAAAATCTGAAGTCCCTTAATCTTGAAATGCAAGTAGCTAGAATGGGAGGTTAGCTCTAGGGAGGCAATGTCATAAATATCAATGAATTTTGCATTGAGAGAAGATCATGGATGAGCAAATCCCCTGTTCCCTTGAAGACTACTTATACAATCATAGTTATATATGATGATATACTAGCTAGTATACTTTATTTATGATATATACAAATTTAATTATATATGCTTTGGGAAGTGGAGTATAATGTTCTCGTGCATCTCCCGGCACTGACTCTAGGTACGATGCATTGCGTTGCTCTGAAGCATCTCTGACACTTGAAACTTAATGCAATCGTCCCCGCGAAAATGACGGGGTCTTCCCTCTAGGCTTCCGTAAAAGTACTGCAACTGGCTTTTCAAAGGCTAAGCTATATATACACAATTAGATGTATACTCAATTTATAGAAATTAACCCCTTTTATCTCTAGTAACCATTAGATACGTCCTATGAGAGAGTAGGAAGAAACCATAATGCTCAGGATAGATAGCGCCAAAATTGAACAAGAACTTTATAGAGTATTTTGCTCCCGGATCGATGATTTTGATATAGCGTAAGAGAGTTTAAGACAATATCGAGCAGTTCAAATTCAAATCTCATCTAACATGTAGTTGAACAGATCTAAAAAGTATCATTAATTGAAACATGGTAGAAATTCAATTCATGAGTAATAAAAGAATGTTCTGCATACAATAATATTTTAGAATATAAGAGTCAGTTTAACAACGAAGCTCCTCCATAAACCAGTTTAGTGCTGGGTCTTGGTGAAGTGGACAAACAAAATGAATTTAATGTCAACAATTAGCCTAACAGACTATCCCCAAGTAGGACCACACTTCAAATCACATTTCTTCCACTAAACGTGTTTAATTTGGGGACGTTGCCAAGCAGACCCTAAGATTATAAATCTCAACCTTAATCATAATGATGTGGAGATTGTGCCACATCATTGTATATGAAGTCACTTTCATATGATATATATATATATATATATATATATATATATATATATATATATATATATATATATATATATATATATATATATATATATATATATATATATATATATATATATATATATATATATATATATATATATCAAAAGGACTTAAAGATCATATATAATTTAGCAAGTCCTCTACCTCCTCACCTTTTCTAATTTGAGGAAGTACTAACCACAAATGCCATTCTGGGATTCTGGGTTATTTGCAAGAGAGTGGGTGGAAACTTTTAAGTTCCACCAATCATTTCAACAGTATTGTGACTGCATATCAGCAGATATGTTTTCTCTGAATTCTGAATTTTTGTAGCATATAAATTCAATTGGAGGTTCTAACTCTCTGAAATTTGTAGCTGAATTTTGTCAGAATGTGTCTGATCAGATTTTAAGATTGTGGGCTGTACATCAGGAGGAGAGTAGCTGGCTGATAGAGAGAGAGAGATGAAAGCTCATAAAGCTTGTTAAAATTTTATCTCATTGGCCTATGTGATTGTCATGTTTTGAAGCTGTTTGTATGTTCATTTGTAATTTAAGTGTTTTTAGTCATCATGAGCATCCCCTTTGTACAATATGATAGACTAGAGGTCAATTTAGATAATTCAGTTAAAATTTTGGACAACAAATAATTTACTATCACTTAATTTTCTATGTAACTTCTCATAATCTATGCATGGAAAAGAAAGTTTCCTGAGATTTAGAAAATGCAAGTGCTAATAGAATATAGGGAAAATTTCTTAGGTGCTCAATGAGCATCAAGTTAGCATATACCACACCAATAGAAATAGTCCATGTGGCATAAACTACATGAAAAAAAAATGATGATATTAAATAATATTTATTGTGCTATAAACCCTATTCCTATTAGTGTGGTGTATGCCACATGGTGCTCATGATGCACCTAAGAATTCTGATGTAAAATCTTAAATTTTTTACTATGTTTATACTACCTTAATCTTGAAATGCAAGTAGCTAGAATGGGAGGTTAGCTCTAGGGGAGGCAATGTCATAAATATCAGTGAAGAGAATTGAATTTTGCGTTGAGACATGAGCATGGATGAACAAATTCCCCTGTATTCCTATTCCTATACCTGTACAACCATAATCCTATGTTTATACTTTCCATGTATCCGCTCATAAGGCAATGACCTATTGACAGAAAACCTTAGTCTATCTGACTTGATCGAAATAGGCAACCATGAACTAAGAACACATTAGCATTTGTGGTTAATCAGACCTTATTCGTTTTCCTGACACCTTAATTAAAAACATTCCACCTCACATTCATAAATTTTAGATTTTGCACGTCAAAGTTTCATCAAAATCTAAAATCTGAAGTCCCTTAATCTTGAATTACAAGTTAGTAGAATGGATAGAGTAACATGATTGTTAGCTCGAGGGGGAGGCAGTGTCATAAATATCAATGAATTTTGCATTGAGAGAAGATCATGGATGAGCAAATCCCCCTGTTCCCTTGAAGACTACTTATACAATCATAGTTATATATGATGATATACTAGCTAGTATACTTTATTTATGATATATACAAATTTAATTATATATGCTTTGGGAAGTGGAGTATAATGTTCTCGTGCATCTCCCGGCACTGACTCTAGGTACGATGCATTGCGTTGCTCTGAAGCATCTCTGACACTTGAAACTTAATGCAATCGTCCCCGCGAAAATGACGGGGTCTTCCCCTCTAGGCTTCCGTAAAAGTACTGCAACTGGCTTTTCAAAGGCTAAGCTATATATTTCGTCATTTACTATATCATTTAAAAAGTTGTTTGATTCCCCCATGATTCTAGGGACTATAGCTATAGTGGTAAAGAAACTAAGATATTTTCACTTAGGGGCTGTTTGGTTGGCCAAAAATCAAAGAAACTAGCTATAGGAAATATATTTTCTATAATGGTTTTCTTTTCTTTGTTTGGTTCAAAACTTAAAACCAAGTGAAAAGATGATGTGACACATTGTTATTAGATGATGTAATTCATATTTAAGAAAACCGGTTTCATTGGTTTTGTAAGGAAATGAGTGAAAAACCATTCTTAATTGTTTTTAACGCCAATTTCTTTTTCTTTGGTTTTTAAGAGGCCAATTTGTTTCATTTTCCACTAATATGGGAAACCTTATCGGATGCTAAAAGACGTTTTTTATGTTCCCAGAAAAACCTTAATTTTTTTTGCTTTGTTTCACATAGAAATGGATGGCGAAATCCTGTTTTACAGCAGTTCAATAATTTATTTCAAAACTCAAAACAGGAATTCACCTCTTTAGAAAATGGGAACTTTTTTTTTGAAAGCATGTGGTTCCCAATAATTTATATTATAAAAACGAGAAAGTATCCCATGGGCCGTCCCTATAGGGACGCCCTTATGTGAACCATTGGATCTCTTTGGGATCTGAAAATTTCCAGATCCCGAGGGGATCCAATGGTTCATAGGGGAAGGGTGCAATGCACCCGTCCCCATGGGATACTTTCCCTATAAAAACACATGGTTTCCACCTTATTATGTGCAGAATACGTAGAATTGGATTTTTTCGAAAACACGACAAATGCTGACATCTTCGGAAACCATTTTCGAAATTGTTTGGGTGAAACAAACAGGTTTTTAGGATTCTCATTTTGCATTTTCTGACACAGAAAAAGTGTGGTAGGAATTTTCCATGCACTTTCACCCCTTTTTTCCCAAACCAAACATGCCCTTAATTGTAATGCTTTGTTTCAGGAAAACTAATTAAATGTTGACACAAGTATAATTGCAGTAGTTAGGGGTGCAAATGGGTCACATACAGATCTGATATAATGCTAAACATATCTGTATCTGACTACCAATCGCAGATACGTATACATATGTTGATGTCTCTGTAAGGAAAATTCATATCCATACTCACAAAAATAAAAAATAAACATGATAAAATAAGAGAAAATATATACAAATACAAAACGGATATGATGAACACAAATAAATTTGCAAACTATATACGTCACATAATAAAAGAGAGTCCCTAAATATGTTCCACATGTCGGAAAAACAAAAATAGATCTCTTAGATCTATCAAAATTAATCCAAAATTTATTTATCTAATGGTCACAATAATTATAACTTTATATTGGAATGCAATTACAATTGCATTATGAATTTAGATCCTCAAGTGGATCCTACAAAGCTATAATAGATTCCCTAGCCCCTCTTTCACCCAACACCCTCATAAAAGCCCAGCTGTATTTCTTTCAGTGATAGGTTTCAGACTTTCGTGAGAAGTAAAGGCAAAAGCTAATCAATTTCCCAAAAACATCCACAACTATTGAATTTAATTGGGCTAAAAAGTAAAAAAACTTAGAAATTACCATAGCTTATGAAGGGAATTTTCAATGTCATCTTTTATGGCAATTAAATGGACTCAGGTTAGGACCCGATTGCGACAGGACTAGGCCGGACCCTGGGCCGGGTTGCTCGGCATAGAGTGTACCGGAGCTATAGTAGTAGGAGCTCAATAATGCTAACATAGTCATGCGGGCATGATCCTATGAAGATTTACTCGCTTCTCAGACAGGGCCTTTATAAAGGCTCCAATCATTCACCTTAAAAGATTTTCGAAAAATGTGGTCATGATCAAGGGCGTGCGTGTTATGCTCAAGTCATATTTACATAGAAGACAATAAAACTCTTAATTTTATAGTAAATTCTGCTAAGATGTAACGGGAGTATGTTTTTCTTGACATATGAGATATCGGAAGAGCTCTATTAGATTTTGTTAGACGACATTTGAAGCATTTAGGTTTTTGAGATAGATGAGCTATGTTCTGTTATTGATGACAAATGACCCTTCCATTGCACCAAAACTCCGAAGTTATGATGAGGGTTGAAGGTTATTTCTTGATACATGAGCACATATATTCCAAACACAAGATCACCTCATCATCAAATCACGTGATTGTCTCTTCAAATTTTCACGATTCACAGGAATAACTAGAGACCTAATAAAGGACCCTAGGGCACGCCGCCATCGCAAAACTTGATGGCTTACATCACTGCTTCGGCGCCGTTTGCCGAACCTCTGCACTGTCTGCTCCTCCGCCACCTACTCCTACACCGTCCGCCGGACCTTCACCACCAGCGAACTTTTCTTCTTCTTCTTCTTTTTTTCTTCTTCATCTTGATTATTGTACCGCCGATCTTCAATCTCGCATGACGACGACTTCTATCTTGAAAACTAACTCCCGGATTAATCACCATGGCTCTGATACCACTTGTTGGGGATTTTTACTCTCCCCGCCTACTACTATATGAGCAACTCGGAAGCCAATCAACAATCCAAAAGATAAAAGTACTCACAATCAAGAAGAAAGAACACTGAGATTTACGTGGCTCGGTCGACCAACTTCGACCTACATTCACGGGGCAACAATACGAGAAATTCCCTATATATCAGAGAGAACTATAAGAGGAAAGGAACCACTCAACTCTCGTCTCTCAATCTCTCAACCTCACATACATAATTAACTCTCATATTCCTCAACCTCACATACATAATTAACTCTCATATTCTCTCTAAAACCCACTCCTTGCAATCTTTTGAACGAACAAAGGCTGCGAAACCCTCTCTCAATATTGTAATCTTGTGCACGGATAAAGACCACGAAACTCTCGCCAATGTTGTAATCTTTTGCACGGACAAAGACTACGAAACCATCGCCTCTGGCATAATATTCTTGAATCAGGCTACGCCCTCTGCTAACCCTAGATTACAAGAATATTGGCTTTCCCTCCTCTCATT
The DNA here is from genome assembly GCA_012295165.1 of Asparagus setaceus. Taxonomy (NCBI): domain Eukaryota; kingdom Viridiplantae; phylum Streptophyta; class Magnoliopsida; order Asparagales; family Asparagaceae; genus Asparagus; species Asparagus setaceus. Next base: position 3,617,491 of record CM022704.1, on the reverse strand, counting down.
CTTGGTTTTTCCTCCAATAATAGAAGAATACATATAGGGAAACCAAAACCCTATCTCTACCCTAACGTCCCAATTAGAATAGGATTCAAACTCCTAATCATGATGAGATCTAATCTCCTAATCATGATAGATCTCTAACCCTATCTAATTCTCATGAAGTTATATAAAGAATCAAAGACACAATTCTAACAGAAACTCCAAATAATAGCGAAAAAATGGAGACGTAACACACTATCAAATACTAAATATATGGAATAACGGAGATTATATTCTAACATTTTCTTTTTGATATGTGAATCGAACCCAAAATCTTGGGAGCCATATTGGAATCTCCTAACTATCCAGGTCATCCACGTATCCCATATTCTAACATATTAAATATACTTAAATTCAACATCCCCCCTCAAACTCACGGCGGGATGAAAACCGTGAGTTTAGCAAAAATTGCAAGATGTCCAAGCCAAAATACCATATTCTAACAAATAGACATATAAGCTGTCCCAAATAGTTGGTCCCATGGTTTTGTGTTCATAGATAACATCTTAGATTAAGTATGAGATAAGATTTTGGCTCAAAAACAAAAAGTATGAGATAAGATTATCTCAAGTTTGACAAAGTCAAAAAAGCCTGGCCCATCTTTATCATCGACATGGTCAGCAAGAGGATTCAACTACATAGGGCTCAGGCCCAATCCATTGAACCCAGGTCATTATCTGAAGTTTTAGACCCAATGTAGTAGGATGAGGCCCAATACCAAAATCTTTCATGGTTTGAATTTCTCCTTGATCATTTCTCCACTTCTATTGCATTTCTTAAACATTGATCGAATAATAAACATTCTTAAAATTCACAAGCTATGGACTCTTTGAGATTAATTGGCCCAGCCCATTATCACTTGGTGGGCTGAAGCTTGTAACAGTAGATTGCAATGCCATCACCTTTGGTTCTTTAGCAAAGCAGCAGGATTGTTGCTGGTAAGAACAAATTCAATTTTTCTTTTTTTACTTTTAAATTTGTTCATTTTCTTGCAACATGGTTAATATTAGGACACCCAGATGGTAGTTTTGTCTAATAATTATAGTTTCTGCATATCATTTTGGTGTATTTGATGCTGTTTGATGAATTACCAGACCCTGTTACATAGAATTTTGATGGACTTTGTTGTAGTTTTCTTGATAGCTTTTAGTTTAGTGAAGAGCCTTAATTTTCAAGAACCATGAAGGGAGTTGATATTTGTAGAATTAATATGCTCTCAATGTGGGATTAAGCCCATATATGGGGCTTGCTCACAATTTGTATGATTAAATGGCTGAGAGACAACCTCAAAAGAAATCTATCTTTTCCTTTTGTGATATTGACTTTTTCTCCCTTTTTTGGGTAAAATATCTATTTAATGATGGATTGGTTGAAGATTTGTGATAATGGTACTCTTTATTGGTTAAATTACTCGTTGGTCAGTGAAGTTCAGGCCTCAAATTGGATGGACATATAGAAAAGTTAAATGACAGTAGGCAAATCATTATTAAGAAGAGGTCAAGATTGTAATTTTCTCCTATAGTTGGTTACTAGTTCTAATTTTCTTAGTAATAGATAATAGATGTATGGGTGCACGGTAGGTTTATTCTCAAAAAAGAAAGGTGCATGGCAGGTGGAGTTGTTGAATTTCTTGGTAAACCTGTCGAATTATCTAAGTTTTTGTTTCTGTTATTTGCGTCATTTGGACTCCAAGTTAATGAAGAGGAAAATGATGGAGCCATGCTGTTGAGCCGTTGATATAATATGACTGATTTTGCACCAAAAGTGCGGATGCCCAATCTCTCCTCGAAATGCCTTTGCTTGTGTGCAGGTTTGCCTGTCCCGTTTGGAGTTACTGGTAGGTGCACACCAGATAACTCAGACTACTGTTCTTGGAAGCGGTTAGGACTTGGGATCCTTGCAATGGAGTAGGCCAAATAACGGTTTAAGGTCAGCGTTCGAGAATGCACAACAGCTTCATTAATCAACAATCACCGATGCAACAGTTAGGATTATTCTCCTAAGGCTACAAGTCATCAAATTCTCTGTACTTTATTCTTTAGTTAAGTAGCCAGTCGTCACCCTCAGTTCATATGAATACATTTCAATCTTTAATAAAGTACAACCTGTCCCTTTGCCTTTAAGGCTAATCAATACCTACTAAACGAACAACTGAAGAAAAGTTGGGACATTCATTTCTTTCTTGTCAGACAATCATCTACATCTAAAGTAGCAAGAGTAGGCAGAGATTTGTTATCTAGTTTCTATCCTAACTAGAGTATGATGGTTGCTAAATAATTCATTTAATCATTTGTTTGGATTTCTAATTAATCAAATAATTGAGTCCCGGTCTTTTCATCTTTATAAAGTAACCATCATTCTTCAGCGATAATTTTCTTTTTCTTTGTTGAGGAGAATATAACTACTGAAATCGTCAATGTTTCATTTTTGAAGTTTTCAGGAAGAGTAAATCCTGTTATGCGTAGTGTTTTGTCCAAAATGCTACTTACAATTCCCTATTGCTCTTCTCTGCATACATATGATCATCTTGTTTAGAGCAGAATGTTATAGTTTCGTTTACATGAGAAATACAATTCATGTCTGCCATCAAATGGAAAAACAAAGATAATGAAATTGCTTTATTTTCTCTTATGTAAATTGTGTATACAACATTTCAAAATTGCTTATGCAGACTACATGAATTCAGAAACTCACTTATGAGTTTTGTAGTCCTATTTCAACCTTTCAAAAACCTCAATTCCTTCAATTGTTCTCCTTGTTCTTGTAAGCTGGAGGGAAAATGAAATATTTGTGTCATTTGGAGATAATGTAGGCATAGAGAATCTCATTCCATACATCAGGGACACCTGGAAGGCACCAATGAGTGCAATCAGAATAGCTACTAGGATTTGCGAGTTTATCTTCATCAATAAGATCCCAGTGCTTTCTATATATCGATGGATGTCCATCTTTTCTATATTCTGAGAGTTGAGTAATATTAAGCATTTGCACATTCACTCCTTTTTCCTTTAGACCTTCAATTGCATCCTCAACTTTGTGAAGAAACCTATAATCATTTCCTTTGGCTGTATACCCTTCCTCTGGAATTGGCTCTGTTTCATTGTAGCAATTTTTACCGTCAGCCACTCCCCAGGCTCCTCCCCTGTCAAAATTATGTACAATTCTATTTTATTATGGGGGTTAAGTTTATGTGGTTTTTATTAGTGGTTATGTGAATTTTCTCACCAAAGATGAGTTGGAGATAAGCTCATAAAGAAAAGTTTGGTCTTGAGCGTGTCGACCTTGAATTCAAGCCAATTTGCCCATGTCTTCAGTGCCAGTTCAAAGCCATCTATCATTTCTACCACCTGATAGTTTTGCTCTTTGTCATCAAATGAACCATGCCTACAATTTTATTGGACAGTTTCAAAGATCAGCAATGTATAATATTAGAAGTTTGTCAAAAATGAGAATGTTACGATGGACAAGTGATATACAATAAAATATAGGATAAGAAATGTGTGCGTTTATAGAAAGTTAGAGGTTTCTCCTATTGAGGATAAAACAAGAGAAAGCCATTTGAGGTGGTTTGATCATCTGCATGAAGGCTGTTAAGTACACCAATTAGTGATAAAATTATAATTATTGGAGAAAAAAGGACTTGAGGCAGACCTTTAAGAACTCGATTAAAAGATGCTAAAAAGGATATGATAATAATCAACTTATTAGAGGAGATATCCCTCAACAGAACCGATGGAATAGTACGATTCATGCAGCCGGCCCCAAAAACTTTGGGATAAAGTCCTTGTTGTTGTTTGTAACAATGTATATTGCCAAGTGATTTTTACACACATGCAAAACAATAAGTTAACTTGTTAAAAGCATATCCAATTATCCATCAAACAAGCATACATAGATTACTATTAGGCATCACCATGGTTTATTAAAAAATTTAATTGAATATTTAACTTAGATATAATCAGATGGCAATCCATACTCACAGAATATTCATCTTCAACCTAGGTTTCATCCACCAAAGATAAGAGTTAAAAATGAGTATATTTGCATCTGTCCAATGTTGTGCATGCTTTTCAATAGCTCCTGCTCTCATGGTCCTGTTTGAAACTCTATGGAGCACTGGATCATCACAATTGGACTCTACTAGCAGAGGTGACCAGTAGAAGTCGATCGATGCATTGAACTCCTGCATTTATCCTAAAAAAATGTTACTACTGACTGAATTAATCTATGCCCATTCTATATTTTCAATAGCCAAGTTAGTTTCATGCACACAAGTCAAATATGTATACAGGAATCAATTTATAAATAGGGATGGAACCAGATTGAAGATTGAGGGTATTTATATCTGTATTTGTATATAATCATCAACTTCAAATTTGCCTTTCATATCTGAAATTTATTTTGATTGCTTCATTGAAGGTTTTATTTGAATACTACAACATATTTGTACTTTCATGCTCATTTGATTGTAGAGTTCTTTTATTTGGTGAACAAATTTTGTCCTCTTGATGTTGTTCAATTGTATATTCTGAACTGAACTAATTAGATCAAATTACAGGATGACGAAAAGTATTCTTCTGAAATTCTGTCCTATATACAGAACTTCTCTGTTTGAAGTAGTCTAACTTAGAAAATGAACCCACAACTAAATTGTTGGTATAAAATATCTATATTCATTCAATTAGAAAAATCAACGAGTACCTTAGCCTTGAAAGACTTAAGAGATCCATTAATTATCAACTGCTTGTGCTCATTAGCTATAGAAGACTCCAAGAGGCAAATCATAGACATCCATTGATTCCTATTCAATGAATCCCCAACATACACCATTCTCTTCCCCCTTAACCTCTCCAAAAAGTCTCTTGCTTCAAACCTACGTCATTAACAAAGAACAATCAAAACGCTTACAATTTCATATGATTAAGAACCAAGTACTAACCTTGGAAGATTACATCCATGTGGTTGCCATCTCCAACCTTGATATCTAATATCTTTTCTCCCATACTTATCGCAGGCGATCTCATCGTTCATGTAGGGGCAATTCAGGCCAGAATATAATGGATGGCTCGAGTTATCGAACACCCACCTGCCCGAAAAGAGATTGCATGAAGTATAATTGTTTTGCAGGATCATGTTATTATTCTCCATCTTCCAGTTCGATCTCTTGACTGACGACATGACGATGATTACCGTAACTCCTGCGATAAATAGAGCCGTGGAGTTGCTGTAGTATTTCCAGAAGCCCCAAGTGAAGTTTTTCTTGGCCATTGTTTGCTCTGTTTCAGCTTTGGGTTTGGGGTGGGTATTTGTTATGTTGAAGAGTTAGGTGTTCGGTGAAATCAGGTGTGGTGTCATTTGAGTTCGGTATTGACTAATGTTTGAGATTTTGAGGTTCATAACAATTGCAAGGCCCCTCTTGTTCATCATTTGGCTCAGGGTCTGTAGTACTAGTCAACTGCATGTGGTTGTATTTATTCCGAAGGTTTTCATTTGGAAGTTTATGCGGTCCCCTGAAATTTGGATGTGCCCACTTGGTTTAGAATAGCCAATCCAAGGTGAGTACTTTATCCATATATGGATATTAATTCAGTGATTCAAAATCTGGATCCAGATGCTCTTTCAAAGTTTCAGAGGATTATTATGTAGGGTTAATTGCGGACAGATGTAGGGTTAATTGCGGACAGACTCCCTGTAATATCGCCCGATTGCGGAGAGAACCCCTTTGTAGTTCTATTGTTGCAGATAAACTCTTTCTCAGTGAATTTTTTTTGACTCTTTTGCTTGAGAGAGAGAGAGAGTTTTTTCTTTTAAATTTTTTTAATTTTGACAAATAGATCTCTTCACGGTAAGAGTCAATTTTCTTTTTCTTCTTACTCAGGGTGTCTATCTGCAACAATGGAACTACTATGATTTTATCCAATTGCACAACAGTACAAGAGGTCCATCTGCAATTAACCCATATATATAGCGGGTCCATTTCTAAGTTACTCATTTAATAAAATGAGCTGCAGTCTCATATCCAATTTTTTATATACATGTATGTATGCACAGGAGAGAGGGGTATTGTCAAAAGTGTCATAAACGAACATGTTTCCACTTCAAAGGAAACAATTCACATTTCAAACTGAAAATTAATATGGATAGATGCTATCTATTATTTCTAAATTATGTAGGATAATATATTTTCAACAAGTTCTCCTCATGACTCATTTTTTTTGGATATTCTTGGACAAAACTTGTCAAAATTGTACATGAAATTATGTTTCTATATAGTTTAGATATAGTCAATCTTGTAGGCATCAGAGTTTGTCTTCAGTTCAAAGTATGAATGTTAAGATCAAAGCAGAAGTACGTGGATCACGTGGATAAGAAAAGAAAAGGGAAAGAGGATCAATGAGAGTATTTTAAAAAAAAAAGGTATTATCAATAATGGTGAGCTTTTTCCCATACAAAACTTTGGTTATAATAGATTAATTACTGTCTACGAGGCTGAAGTAGGGCCAAGTGAAGGGACTAACAGAGATCTACATTCTCGAGAATTGAACACTGATATAATACGGTGATATATACACGCATGGAAACTGAGAGACTGAAACTGAGCTTGGGTCAAACATGCTAACAACATTGGGCCAAACTATTGTTTCAGCCGGAGAGGTCTGGTCCAAGCCCATATAGTCAAAAGCCCAAACATAATCCATGTTATTCTCTTGGGCTATACAATAGAGAAACTAGTTTAACAAGATCTAAGATGATTAGGGAAAAAGGTTTAATTTCACAAAAATCCCCTAAACTTTGGGGGTTTTCACATAACCCCTATGAATTTTAAATATTTCTTACCAGACCCCTACATGTAACTTGTAAATAACTAAATTTTCTTGAGAAAAAAGACCCAAATTTTACATGTAACTTGTCAAAGGTTATTTGCCACCGGGTCAAAAATGATTTCATTAGTTATAGTTCATGAAATCATCGATTTTGAATTTGGCAAAATTATTTGCCACCGGGTCAAAAATGACCAAAATGGCAAAAAATCGTGGGTTATAGCTCATGAAATCTTGATTTTTGCATTTAGACGAATTGTTTGCCACCATGCAAAAATGAAAAAATGGCAAAAGATCATTGGTTATAGTTCATGGAAATCATCTATTTTGAACTCCACCTAATTGTTTACCACTAGTTCAAAACGGACATAAACGAACTAAAATGGATATATAAAAATTGTGGGATATACTCCAAATAGCGTCTAGTTAGGGGTTGAGTGAGAATATTGGCATTCTAGATCGTTAAGTATAAATATTGCTATGTTCTATATCTAGAGATTAATGGTATGAGTTGTGTACGGGAGGGTTTCCTCGTCTGGATTATTCCCTCTTAGTGCCTTTCTCATATTATTAATCTCTAAGATACGAATGCGGAATTTCGGGGACGAAATTCTTTTAAGGGGGGAAGAAAGTAGAACCCCGAAAATTTAAATATTTTATGATAAATAATAATAAATGAGTTATATGGTGATAAATACATTTTATTAATGTTTGAGTATGCTAGGAATTGATTTGAGATCAATTCAACATATATTTGTGTATATATGAGTGCAAATGCACAAATCATGCACGAAGAGAAATCTGAAAATAATGACCAGTTAAGAGTTTATAGATTTTACACACTGATACAGTTAGAATATAGAAAAACTTAAAAGACCAAAGTTGTAGGTCTCTTCAACAGATTTCCAACAAGTCTTAGATCACATCATTCTGAGGTCATATGAGAAAGTTATAACTAAAATACCGAAGATCTTTTTCCCAGTCAGACTAGGTTTCCTGGTTCGGGTCAAACAGGTTTGTTTCGGGTTTACCTCTATAAATACCGGTGTTTTCACAAAAATTTTCTCTCTTTTATCATATCTCTGAACCCTAGCAGCCACCCTCTCCCCTCAAAAACCCTAGATCTTTTTCTTATGAGTTTTGAGAGCTTTGTGAAGTAAAATATCGACACGAGGGCGAGATCATCGACGTGTGGCAAGGGAAAACGGGTTGTTTACACTTTTGGATCACTTGCTATTAGTTTCAGAGGCTTTTCCACGTGCAAAGGCAAGATTATCTGCATCCAATCCCATCCCCTTAGTTAATCACCGAATTTAACATGTTTTAATTGTTGATTACATGTTAGATCTAATTTTTGAGATGCTAAAACATGATTTTGATGATGGATACTAATCTCATGCTATTTTCATGATTAAATCTTGCTGTTCATGATCAGAATCTTTAGGATGTTTAATTTTTTTTATCTTTAATGTGATAATCATGTTAATTTAGATTTTATCCATGTATTAAACCTAGTCTGATATAAAATAATTCTATCATGCGAGTTAATCATGTTTAAAACCTTGGATTTGTGATATCTAATTAATCTAAACATGTTTCAATAATTTTATACCTCTGTTCATGTGTAAAAATTATCATGCTCTAGTAATCACATTGTTAATATATGAGTAGATTTGAGAAATTTAATTAATTAAGTGGCAAACCCTAATTAATTTAATATTAGTTGTAGTCTCATGTTCAAGTTCACTTCCTGCTAATAAATTAACAAGTCTTACATCTTGTAATAAGTTATTTGATGATGAAATAAATCTTTAAACCAAGTTACAATGCCTGAAAACCCGAAAACCTGAGGAAACAGAGTTTTCTCTGGCCGGTCGACCGGAGCCATAGAGTCGGTCGACCGGTGAACTCAGTTCGTGCACTTTGTGCACGTTCTACAGTTCGGTCGACCGACGCCCTAGGGGCGGTCGATCGGTCTGTGCTATTTTCATTTTCCTGAATATTTTCTTCTAAGTTTTGAATGCGATTGCGGGGTTCTAGCTGTACGTCGATATTCCATATGTACAGGCCATTGAGTCGGGTTTGGATGCTTTGTATAGCAGTCCATCCGCACGAGGGTGCGATGAGGCTTGTGAGCCGTCTATTTGGATACCTATATGGTAGGCCGTTCCGCACTCATGTTACGCACTGAGACTGCGATGAGACTAATGAGCCGTGTACACTATTTATGATACCTACGGGGTAGTCCGTTGCACAAGATGATGCAAAGTATTAGAATATTGCATAGGGTACCTTGAGATAGTTATTTATAGCCAGAGTCCTTGGTGGACGCTAGAGCGAATATGAATCGTCGCTGAGTTATATGACCGAGATATTTTGCTCTTGACAGTACGCGAGATGATATGTTGGTATTTATTCTATCTCTCCAGTGATAGTGGAGAAATATTATAAATTCGTTGTATTGATGTCTTATTTCTTTTATTGCTTTTCTTTATTTCTTAGTTGAGATCAATGATTAGCGGTTCACAATGTGAGGCAACGGTATATACATGAGGGTTTCCTTGTTTGGATTATTTTGCTCGACGCACTACGTCTCGTGTTGTGGTGGATTTCTAATCGTTGATTTCATTTAGATTATGTATTCTTAGTTCGGTATTAATGTTTAGATATCTATAATACGAGACAACGTTATATACATGAGGGTTTCCTTGTTTGGATTATTTCGCTCGACGTACTACGTCTCGAATTGTAGGTGTCTAAATATTAATTCCATTAGTTACGGGGAAAATAATCTAGGTAGGCTATGCTTAATAGGTAGAGCCTCCACTTCATCTAGTAGCCCTTCCCCTGGGGGCGGATGGAGGTAATCTTGCTGTAGCGCTCTGACGCTCTTGTTGTTGCTATTTTTCTTTTAGGAAGCTCGGAGCACCGGAGAGTCGCAGGATGACGGAGTTCTCGCATAGTCGCCGTCGCATGAGTTGTATTAGAGGCTCCACTATAGCTTTACATCTTTATCTAGACATTAGAGTTTCTTTCCTGTATTGTAAAGGCAGCATGCCTTAGTATATTTTTCGTTTTGACTTATGTTGAGACATTTTTATTATTTCAGACTCCATATTTATTTCTGTTTATTTTACAGCTGAGACATAACTTGGGATTATGAGATATCTTCTTCTTTATTATGTTTATCGTTGTTGTTCTATTTCTTTGCTTGTTTTGTACCTACCCCTTCCATTTGATTCCACTAGAGGATATGACTGTGATTGGTGAAATGTGTTACTGCACAATATAGGTGCATGACAGGTTTGACATTCTGGGTTTCACCTTGGACTGCAGTCTTGTTGAAACCTGGAGCGTCACAGAAGATTTCTCCAGTTTTATCTAGTTTAGATAGTTTTATCTAGTTTAGATAGCATACTGAGTTGTTTGTCTCAGAAGTCTATGATGAGGTGGTTGTAACCCTTTGTTTGTTCTTTGTTTTGAGATATACTCCAAATTTTGGAGTTGCTAGTTCTTGTACATAACTTTTGTTTGTTCTTCAAGTCATTTGGTAAATAATATATCATTACTTACAAAAAAAAAAAATCGTGGGATGTAGCTCATGAAATGGTGAAATTTGAACTCCGCTTAGTTATTTATCTTTAATTCAAAACGAATGAAAATAAATAAAATTCGTGGATAATAGCTCACAAAATCTTGAAATTTGAACGCTACTTTGTTATTTGTCGCCGAGTCGGACAAAATTCGTGGCTTATAGCTAATGAAATCATGAAATTTGATCTCCGCTTAGTTATTTGCCGTCAGGTCAAAATGGATGAAAACGGACAAAATTTATGGGTTATAATATGTGGACAAAACTCTGGAGTGTCCCACTTAACTTCCTTGAACTTATAACCAAAATATTCTTTTTCAAAAATAACCCCTATCTCAACTGTATTTTCAAAAGAAACAACCCCCACCCCACCTCCAACTAAAGTAAAAAAAAGTTTTTCAACATAGTTTTAAGGTGGTTTTGGTATAAATTAGAAAATATAGGTGGTTCCTATATAATCGCCCTATTTTTAAGGTGATTTTAATGAAAAAACCCTCCTTTGTTTAACATATAATATATTATCTATATTTTTAACAAATATAAAATAGTTTAAAATTACCCAAGAGGGACTAGCCGAGTTATTAAGTCATTCACGAGGAGTACTCAACTCGTGTCCGATTCTCCTAGGAGCACCCACTTGAACTTAATTTTCGGAATACATGAGGCTATGGGAGCCAACCACGCCGATGATGTGTGACAATGCTCGACGATAGGGGACGCAGCCGAATAGACTGCGCGCCGACAGCTTACCATTGCCAACCGTGGACGTCGGGCTCGACCAAAAATTTCCACATATTATAACCCATAAATTTTGTCCGTTTTCATTCATTTTGACCCAACGGCAAATAACTAAGCGGAGATCAAATTTCATGATTTCATTAGCTATAATCCACGAATTTTATTTATTTTCATTCGTTTTGAACTAAAGATAAATAACTAAGCGGAGTTCAAATTTCAAGATTTTGTGAGCTATTATCCATGAATTTTATTTATTTTCATTCGTTTTGAACTAAAGATAAATAACTAAGCGGAGTTCAAATTTCACCATTTCATGAGCTACATCCCACAAGTTTTTTTTTGTAAGTAATGATATATTATTTACCAAATGGCTGGAAGAACAAACAAAAGTTATGTACAAGAACTAGTACTCCAAAATTTGGAGTACATCTCAAAACAAAGAACAAACAAAGGGTTACAACCACCCCATCATAGACTTCTGAGACAAACAACTCAGTATGCTATCTAAACTAGATAAAACTGGAGAAATCTTCATAGGCAATTTGGAGTATATCCCGATTTTTATATATCCATTTTAGTTCGTTTATGTCCGTTTTGAATCGGTGGTAAACAATTAGCGGTTCACAATGTGAGGCAGCGGTATATACATGAGGGTTTCCTTGTTTGGATTATTTTGCTCGGCCTTTTCGTCTCGTGTTGTGGTGGATTTCTAATCGTTGATTTCATTTAGATTATGTATTCTTAGTTCGGTATTAATGTTTAGATATCTATAATGAGACAACGTTATATACATGAGGGTTTCCTTGTTTGGATTATTTTGCTCGGCCTTTTCGTCTCGTGTTGTGGTGGATTTCTAATCGTTGATTTCATTTAGATTATGTATTCTTAGTTCGGTATTAATGTTTAGATATCTATAATGAGACAACGTTATATACATGAGGGTTTCCTTGTTTGGATTATTTTGCTCGGCCTTTTCGTCTCGTGTTGTGGTGGATTTCTAATCGTTGATTTCATTTAGATTATGTATTCTTAGTTCGGTATTAATGTTTAGATATCTATAATGAGACAACGTTATATACATGAGGGTTTCCTTGTTTGGATTATTTTGCTCGGCCTTTTCGTCTCGTGTTGTGGTGGATTTCTAATCGTTGATTTCATTTAGATTATGTATTCTTAGTTCGGTATTAATGTTTAGATATCTATAATGAGACAACGTTATATACATGAGGGTTTCCTTGTTTGGATTATTTTGCTCGGCCTTTTCGTCTCGTGTTGTGGTGGATTTCTAATCGTTGATTTCATTTAGATTATGTATTCTTAGTTCGGTATTAATGTTTAGATATCTATAATGAGACAACGTTATATACATGAGGGTTTCCTTGTTTGGATTATTTTGCTCGGCCTTTTCGTCTCGTGTTGTGGTGGATTTCTAATCGTTGATTTCATTTAGATTATGTATTCTTAGTTCGGTATTAATGTTTAGATATCTATAATGAGACAACGTTATATACATGAGGGTTTCCTTGTTTGGATTATTTTGCTCGGCCTTTTCGTCTCGTGTTGTGGTGGATTTCTAATCGTTGATTTCATTTAGATTATGTATTCTTAGTTCGGTATTAATGTTTAGATATCTATAATGAGACAACGTTATATACATGAGGGTTTCCTTGTTTGGATTATTTTGCTCGGCCTTTTCGTCTCGTGTTGTGGTGGATTTCTAATCGTTGATTTCATTTAGATTATGTATTCTTAGTTCGGTATTAATGTTTAGATATCTATAATGAGACAACGTTATATACATGAGGGTTTCCTTGTTTGGATTATTTTGCTCGGCCTTTTCGTCTCGTGTTGTGGTGGATTTCTAATCGTTGATTTCATTTAGATTATGTATTCTTAGTTCGGTATTAATGTTTAGATATCTATAATGAGACAACGTTATATACATGAGGGTTTCCTTGTTTGGATTATTTTGCTCGGCCTTTTCGTCTCGTGTTGTGGTGGATTTCTAATCGTTGATTTCATTTAGATTATGTATTCTTAGTTCGGTATTAATGTTTAGATATCTATAATAATGAGACAACGTTATATACATGAGGGTTTCCTTGTTTGGATTATTTCGCTCGACGTACTACGTCTCGAATTGTAGGTGTCTAAATATTAATTCCATTAGTTACGGGGAAAATAATCTAGGTAGGCTATGCTTAATAGGTAGAGCCTCCACTTCATCTAGTAGCCCTTCCCACGAGGCGGATGGAGGTAATCTTGTCAGAAGCCCGACGCTCTTGTTGTTGCTATTTTTCTTTTAGGAAGCTCTGAGCACCTGAGAGTCGCAGGATGACGGAGTTCTCGCATAGTCGCCGTCTCATGAGTTGTATTAGAGGCTCCACTATAGCTTTACATCTTTATCTAGACATTAGAGTTTCTTTCCTGTATTGTAAAGGCAGCATGCCTTAGTATATTTTTCGTTTTGACTTATGTTGAGACATTTTTATTATTTCGGACTCCATATTTATTTTTGTTTATTTTCTGGTGAGACATAACTTGGGATTATGAGATATCTTCTTCTTTATTATGTTTATCGTTGTTGTTCTATTTCTTTGCTTGTTTTGTACCTACCCCTTCCATTTGATTCCACTAGAGGATATGACTGTGATTGGTGAAATGTGTTACTGCACAATATAGGTGCATGACAGGTTTGACATTCTAGGTTTCACCTTGAATTGCAGTCTTGTTGAAACACGGAGTCCTGAAGATTTCTCCAGTTTATCTAGTTTAGATAGTTTTATCTAGTTTAGATAGTTTTATCTAGTTTAGATAGTTTTATCTAGTTTAGATAGTTTTATCTAGTTTAGATAGCATCTTGAGTTGTTTGTCTCAGAAGTCTATGATGAGGTGGTTGTAACCCTTTGTTTGTTCTTTGTTTTGAGATATACTCCAAATTTTGGAGTTGCTAGTTCTTGTACATAACTTTTGTTTGTTCTTCAAGTCATTTGGTAAATAATATATCATTACTTACAAAAAAAAAATCGTGGGATGTAGCTCATGAAATGGTGAAATTTGAACTCCGCTTAGTTATTTATCTTTAATTCAAAACGAATGAAAATAAATAAAATTCGTGGATAATAGCTCACAAAATCTTGAAATTTGAACGCTACTTTGTTATTTGTCGCCGAGTCGGACAAAATTCGTGGCTTATAGCTAATGAAATCATGAAATTTGATCTCCGCTTAGTTATTTGCCGTCAGGTCAAAATGGATGAAAACGGACAAAATTTATGGGTTATAATATGTGGACAAAACTCTGGAGTGTCCCACTTAACTTCCTTGAACTTATAACCAAAATATTCTTTTTCAAAAATAACCCCTATCTCAACTGTATTTTCAAAAGAAACAACCCCCCCACCCCACCTCCAACTAAAGTAAAAAAAAAAGTTTTTTCAACATAGTTTTAAGGTGGTTTTGGTATAAATTAGAAAATATAGGTGGTTCCTATATAATCGCCCTATTTTTAAGGTGATTTTAATGAAAAAACCCCTCCTTTGTTTAACATATAATATATTATCTATATTTTTAACAAATATAAAATAGTTTAAAATTACCCAAGAGGGACTAGCCGAGTTATTAAGTCATTCACGAGGAGTACTCCAAGGTCTCAGGTCTGATTCTCCTAGGGAGCACCCACTTGAACTTAATTTTCTGGAATACGTGAGGCTATGGGAGCCGACCACAGCTCGATGATGTGTGACAGCGGCTCGACGATAGGGGACGCAGCTCGAATAGACCTGGGTGCGTCGACAGGCTTACCATTGCCAACCGTGACGTCGGGCTCGACCAAAAAATTTCCACATATTATAACCCATAAATTTTGTCCGTTTTCATTCATTTTGAGATATACTCCAAATTTTGAGTTGCTAGTTCTTGTACATAACTTTTGTTTGTTCTTCAAGTCATTTGGTAAATAATATATCATTACTTACAAAAAAAAAATCGTGGGATGTAGCTCATGAAATGGTGAAATTTGAACTCTCCTCATCATCGAGGTTTGGTCAGCCCCATAGCCTTGGCTAGTCTCTCTTGAGTAATTTTAAACTATTGTATATTTGTTAAAAATATAGATAATATATTTTATGTTAAACAAAGTTGTGACAAAAGTATCTTCAAGGATATTGTCTTAACATTCCAATAGTTCTGAAAAATATCATCCTAATTAGTTTCCAAATTATGAGATTAAGATTTATAATCGTATGTCTTATAATATCCCTCACAAACTTAGTTTCAAAATTAGAATCCCGCACAAACTAGGAATCCTAATCACAACCGCGGTCCACTAGCGAGTACTACTAGGATTACTATCTCCAAATCCTATATATCCAACATCGCTCTCAATCAATTCTCCATCGAATCAAAACTCATCATGGCTTTGCTCGAATCCCTAGCGATAATCACAACAATAATAATAACAACAACGCTAGCAATTTTCTCAGCACCAACCGCCGCCGTCCCAGCAACCCGCGTGGCTCCGTCGCCATCGTCAACTCCGCCACCATCGGCAACCGAATCTCCGGCACCGTCGCCGCAGCCTAACGATTGAGTCCTAACGCGGGAGGAAGTGTTAAGAGCATGTCACTTCGGGAGTTTTGCCGTTATCTTCTTCGGGCTTTTGATCTACGTAATCTATTTGCGACCAAGTGTTTAGAATTTTACTTTTTATCTTTTCTTTTGTACTTTTTACTTCTGTCTGAATAAATGTATCCATTGAGTTTCTTTTTTTTTTTTTTTTTTTTTTTTTTTTTTTTTTTTTTTTTTTTTTTTTTTTTTTTTTTTTTTTTTTTTTTTTTTTTTTTTTTTTTTTTTTTTTTTTTTTTTTTTTTTTTTTTTTTTTTTTTTTTTTTTTTTTTTTTTTAATTTTGACAAATTCAAAATCGATGATTTTATGAGCTATAACCCATGATTTTTGCCATTTTGGTCATTTTGACCCGTGACAAATAACAAAGTAGAGTTCAAATTTCACCATTTCATGAGCTATAACCCATGATTTTTGCCATTTTGGTCATTTTGACCCGTGACAAATAACAAAGTAGAGTTCAAATTTCACCATTTCATGAGCTATAACCCATGATTTTTGCCATTTTGGTCATTTTGACCCGTGACAAATAACAAAGTAGAGTTCAAATTTCAAGATTTTGTGAGCTATTATCCATGAATTTTATTTATTTTCATTCGTTTTGAACTAAAGATAAATAACTAAGCGGAGATCAAATTTCATGATTTCATGAGCTACATCCCACAAGTTTTTTGTAAGTAATGATATATTATTTACCAAATGGTGGAAGAACAAACAAAAGTTATGTATTAAGACAATATACTTGTTTTATGTATTAAGACAATATACTTGTTTTATGTATTAAGACAATATTTGTAGGAGAGACATGATATGTATGAAACACTATATGATATGGGATGTTTATTTTGTAGGAGAGACTTGGGATACTTATTTTGTGGATGTTTTCTCATTTGTGTTCGATCTCGAATGTAATGTACTTGGTTGGATTTGGTATTAAAATAGTAATGTGGTATGTATATTGAGTAATGTTGGTATGTATATTGAGTAATGTTGGTATGTATATTGAGTAATGTTGGTATGTATATTGAGTAATGTTGGTATGTATATTGATTATCGTTAGATTTGGAATTGAATTGGGATTTGGATGCATATATATTGGTTTGAATGGAATATTGGATTGGGAATTGGATGCATATTGATTTGAAATGGAATATTGGATTGGGAATTGGATGCATATTGATTTGAAATGGAATATTGGATTGGGAATTGGATGCATATTGATTTGAAATGGAATATTGGATTGGGAATTGGATGCATATTGATTTGAAATGGAATATTGGATTGGGAATTGGATGCATATTGATTTGAAATGGAATATTGGATTGGGAATTGGATGCATATTGATTTGAAATGGAATATTGGATTGGGAATTGGATGCATATTGATTTGAAATGGAATATTGGATTGGGAATTGGATGCATATTGATTTGAAATGGAATATTGGATTGGGAATTGGATGCATATTGATTTGAAATGGAATATTGGATTGGGAATTGGATGCATATTGATTTGAAATGGAATATTGGATTGGGAATTGGATGCATATTGATTTGAAATGGAATATTGGATTGGGAATTGGATGCATATTGATTTGAAATGGAATATTGGATTGGGAATTGGATGCATATTGATTTGAAATGGAATATTGGATTGGGAATTGGATGCATATTGATTTGAAATGGAATATTGGATTGGGAATTGGATGCATATTGATTTGAAATGGAATATTGGATTGGGAATTGGATGCATATTGATTTGAAATGGAATATTGGATTGGGAATTGGATGCATATTGATTTGAAATGGAATATTGGATTGGGAATTGGATGCATATTGATTTGAAATGGAATATTGGATTGGGAATTGGATGCATATTGATTTGAAATGGAATATTGGATTGGGAATTGGATGCATATTGATTTGAAATGGAATATTGGATTGGGAATTGGATGCATATTGATTTGAAATGGAATATTGGATTGGGAATTGGATGCATATTGATTTGAAATGGAATATTGGATTGGGAATTGGATGCATATTGATTTGAAATGGAATATTGGATTGGGAATTGGATGCATATTGATTTGAAATGGAATATTGGATTGGGAATTGGATGCATATTGATTTGAAATGGAATATTGGATTGGGAATTGGATGCATATTGATTTGAAATGGAATATTGGATTGGGAATTGGATGCATATTGATTTGAAATGGAATATTGGATTGGGAATTGGATGCATATTGATTTGAAATGGAATATTGGATTGGGAATTGGATGCATATTGATTTGAAATGGAATATTGGATTGGGAATTGGATGCATATTGATTTGAAATGGAATATTGGATTGGGAATTGGATGCATATTGATTTGAAATGGAATATTGGATTGGGAATTGGATGCATATTGATTTGAAATGGAATATTGGATTGGGAATTGGATGCATATTGATTTGAAATGGAATATTGGATTGGGAATTGGATGCATATTGATTTGAAATGGAATATTGGATTGGGAATTGGATGCATATTGATTTGAAATGGAATATTGGATTGGGAATTGGATGCATATTGATTTGAAATGGAATATTGGATTGGGAATTGGATGCATATTGATTTGAAATGGAATATTGGATTGGGAATTGGATGCATATTGATTTGAAATGGAATATTGGATTGGGAATTGGATGCATATTGATTTGAAATGGAATATTGGATTGGGAATTGGATGCATATTGATTTGAAATGGAATATTGGATTGGGAATTGGATGCATATTGATTTGAAATGGAATATTGGATTGGGAATTGGATGCATATTGATTTGAAATGGAATATTGGATTGGGAATTGGATGCATATTGATTTGAAATGGAATATTGGATTGGGAATTGGATGCATATTGATTTGAAATGGAATATTGGATTGGGAATTGGATGCATATTGATTTGAAATGGAATATTGGATTGGGAATTGGATGCATATTGATTTGAAATGGAATATTGGATTGGGAATTGGATGCATATTGATTTGAAATGGAATATTGGATTGGGAATTGGATGCATATTGATTTGAAATGGAATATTGGATTGGGAATTGGATGCATATTGATTTGAAATGGAATATTGGATTGGGAATTGGATGCATATTGATTTGAAATGGAATATTGGATTGGGAATTGGATGCATATTGATTTGAAATGGAATATTGGATTGGGAATTGGATGCATATTGATTTGAAATGGAATATTGGATTGGGAATTGGATGCATATTGATTTGAAATGGAATATTGGATTGGGAATTGGATGCATATTGATTTGAAATGGAATATTGGATTGGGAATTGGATGCATATTGATTTGAAATGGAATATTGGATTGGGAATTGGATGCATATTGATTTGAAATGGAATATTGGATTGCGATATTATATATGAAATGGATGAACAAGTACGAAAAGCGCTCTTCCGTGAGGAGCCATCATTGTATTTATCGTGAGAGTTGAGAGAGAGAGAGAGAGAGAGAGAGAGAGAGAGAGAGAGAGAGAGAGAGAGAGAGAGAGAGAGAGAGAGAGAGAGAGAGAGAGAGAGAGAGAGATGACCTCAACTGTATTTTCATCAATTTGCATGAACTTCAAGATACTCTTTAGTTTTCACCTGGTTAAGTTTGTTTCTTGTACTCGTAACATGGTTTTCTCTCGATACTAGCCCTTAAATCATTCAATTTTGAACTTAATACATCAAATCATTGAAATTGCTATTACGTCCCCAATTCTTAAATTACTTTGCAATTAGTCCGTCAAATTTGTAAGTTGTTGCATGTTAATCCCTCAAATTGATATCTCCACTCTTAATTGGAGGGCTAATTGCAAGATAACATAAGAATTATGGGACCAAATAGTAATTTCAAAGATTTGAGAGATTAGTTTCAAGATACCTTAAGAATTGAGTGACCTAATAGAAATTTCAATTAATTTGAAGATTTTATGTTATTTTATATACTGTATTTGCCCCAAATACCAAATTTATAACTCCTTTCCTTCCCCATCCACCACATCCTCCGTTCTCATCCTATTCCATTATTATTAAAGCACAAAACCCTCTCTCTTCCTGTTGGATGCTTTATGGATCTAGTTATTGGACAAGAAAGAACTTGGTTTAGGGCCTCTTTACGGTCTAGGAAAAACCGGACCAACAGTAATTCTATTTTTGCCATATAAAAGAGTCCAAAATTGGGCTAGCTTCAACCTCGTTCCACGAGGTTGCCAAACACAACGACAGTTTCAAAATTTGAATCCGTGAATGATCAATTGCAATCAAACATTAGACAATCGCTTAAACTCCTCTATCAAATCCTATATATCCAACATCGCTCTCAATCAATTCTCCATCGAATCAAAACTCATCATGGCTTTGCTCGAATCCCTAGCGATAATCACAACAATAATAATAACAACAACGCTAGCAATTTTCTCAGCACCAACCGCCGCCGTCCCAGCAACCCGCGTGGCTCCGTCGCCATCGTCAACTCCGCCACCATCGGCAACCGAATCTCCGGCACCGTCGCCGCAGCCTAACGATTGAGTCCTAACGCGGGAGGAAGTGTTAAGAGCATGTCACTTCGGGAGTTTTGCCGTTATCTTCTTCGGGCTTTTGATCTACGTAATCTATTTGCGACCAAGTGTTTAGAATTTTACTTTTTATCTTTTCTTTTGTACTTTTTACTTCTGTCTGAATAAATGTATCCATTGAGTTTCTTTTTTTTTTTTTGTTTAGATAGTTTTATATATTGTGGGTGCATTGTGAATCTGTGTTACTCTATATGTGATTATTTTTGGCGTAATGCTATGTGTGATACTGAGAAGATGACCTCAACTGTATTTTCATCAATTTGCATGAACTTCAAGATACTCTTTAGTTTTCACCTGGTTAAGTTTGTTTCTTGTACTCGTAACATGGTTTTCTCTCGATACTAGCCCTTAAATCATTCAATTTTGAACTTAATACATCAAATCATTGAAATTGCTATTACGTCCCCAATTCTTAAATTACTTTGCAATTAGTCCGTCAAATTTGTAAGTTGTTGCATGTTAATCCCTCAAATTGATATCTCCACTCTTAATTGGAGGGCTAATTGCAAGATAACATAAGAATTATGGGACCAAATAGTAATTTCAAAGATTTGAGAGATTAGTTTCAAGATACCTTAAGAATTGAGTGACCTAATAGAAATTTCAATTAATTTGAAGATTTTATGTTATTTTATATACTGTATTTGCCCCAAATACCAAATTTATAACTCCTTTCCTTCCCCATCCACCACATCCTCCGTTCTCATCCTATTCCATTATTATTAAAGCACAAAACCCTCTCTCTTCCTGTTGGATGCTTTATGGATCTAGTTATTGGACAAGAAAGAACTTGGTTTAGGGCCTCTTTCTGGTCTAGGAAAAACCAGACCAACAGTAATTCTGTTTTTGCCATATAAAAAGAGTCCAAAATTGGGCTAGCTTCAGTCCAGCCTCTGTTCCACGAGGTTGCCAAACACAACGACAGTTTCAAAATTTGAATCCCGCGGAATGATCCGAATTGCAATCAAACATTAGACAATCGCTTAAACTCCTCTATCAAATCCTATATATCCAACATCGCTCTCAATCAATTCTCCATCGAATCAAAACTCATCATGGCTTTGCTCGAATCCCTAGCGATAATCACAACAATAATAATAACAACAACGCTAGCAATTTTCTCAGCACCAACCGCCGCCGTCCCAGCAACCCGCGTGGCTCCGTCGCCATCGTCAACTCCGCCACCATCGGCAACCGAATCTCCGGCACCGTCGCCGCAGCCTAACGATTGAGTCCTAACGCGGGAGGAAGTGTTAAGAGCATGTCACTTCGGGAGTTTTGCCGTTATCTTCTTCGGGCTTTTGATCTACGTAATCTATTTGCGACCAAGTGTTTAGAATTTTACTTTTTATCTTTTCTTTTGTACTTTTTACTTCTGTCTGAATAAATGTATCCATTGAGTTTCTTTTTTTTTTTTTTTTTGTTTAGATAGTTTTATATATTGTGGGTGCATATTGATTTGAAATGGAATATTGGATTGCGATATTATATATGAAATGGATGAACAGGGGGGAAATGGTTTTGAAAGGTCACAAAAACCGAAAACTCCATTCCAGACGGAAAAACCGTCTGGAATGTATTCCAGACGGTTTACATTCCAGACGGTTTTTCCGTCTGGAATGGTTCCGTCTAGAACGAATTGCCGACGGAAACTATTCCAAACAAAAAAACCGTCTGGAATATATTCCAGACGGTTTTTCCGTCTGGAAATCTTTTTAGACGGTTTAAACCGTCTAGAGACATTCCAGACGGTTTTGTTATCCGCCTACAATAGTTTTCCGTCTAGAATAGCTTTTGTAGTCGGTTTTCCGTCTAGAATAGATCATTCTAGACGGAAACTTAGTAGACCGGTTTTCTAGACGGAATTTCGTCTAGAATGTGGAATGTAGACGGAATTTTAACTAATCTAGACGGATTTTTCCGCCTAGAATACCACGTTTTTGACCAGTGAGAAGATCACTAAAGCCAATCCAATGCCAACGAGATAGAGGACTATCCTCGAGGGCAACAGAGGAGCAGCAGAAGGAGAAATCGAGGGTGCTATCGATGAAGAAGGAGATGGTGCTGTCGATGGTTGAGGAAAACTTCGGTGTGCAGATATTATTCCGGTGAACAATGCTAGTGTCATCATCATCGTTATCGTAGTGAGCGCTTTGAAGTAGGCCATGGTGAGATTTTGTTTGCGAATTCATGAGGATAGAAGTTTTGTTGGTAAATTGCGGTACAGTACTTTTAAAGGATTTGGACAGAGGAATTTTGTTGTGGTACCAATTCTATTGAGGCTAGATTTGCTAAATGAGTTTGTATAACATAAGGGTACTTTGTTCTCCACACGCACATTAAAGTTTTGTAGAAAAAATTAATTTCTAATGGAAATCTTGCTCTTATGATCAAACATTAAGCTTATTTATATTAGTTGAACAAAGCTAATTACATTGGAGAAATGAATAATATTTTTAAGTAGCAACAATATGTAAAATATAACACCACCCTCAAGAGTCCTTGAATATAGATTTTGTTTTAATACTTTGGAAAGCCTCGAAATATCTACTTATCCTAATCTTAACCTTGCACTCCAAACCCTTGTGTATCTACAACAATATTCCTCTCAATTATTGAACCCTCTCTAATACCAAAACATATATCGTCATCACGACCTCTCTCAAAACTCCAACAATAATACTAACAACAATCCTAGCAATTTTCGTTGCAAAATCCGCCGCCGTTCCAGCGACGCCCATTAACTCCTCCTAATTGTTTACCACAAGGTCTAAAAGAACAAAAATGGACTGAAATCGATAAAAATTTAAACTCCACTTAGTTATTTACTTTCGGGTCGCAATGAATAAAAATAAACAAAATTCGCGGGTTATAGCTCATAAAATCTTGAAATTTGAACTCTCCTCATCATCGAGGTTTGGTCAGCCCCCATAGCCTTGGCTAGTCTCTCTTGAGTAATTTTAAACTATTGTATATTTGTTAAAAATATAGATAATATATTTTATGTTAAACAAAGTTGTGACAAAAGTATCTTCAAGGATATTGTCTTAACATTCCAATAGTTCTGAAAAATATCATCCTAATTAGTTTCCAAATTATGAGATTAAGATTTATAATCGTATGTCTTATAATATCCCTCACAAACTTAGTTTCAAAATTAGAATCCCGCACAAACTAGGAATCCTAATCACAACCGCGGTCCACTAGCGAGTACTACTAGGATTACTATCTCCAAATCCTATATATCCAACATCGCTCTCAATCAATTCTCCATCGAATCAAAACTCATCATGGCTTTGCTCGAATCCCTAGCGATAATCACAACAATAATAATAACAACAACGCTAGCAATTTTCTCAGCACCAACCGCCGCCGTCCCAGCAACCCGCGTGGCTCCGTCGCCATCGTCAACTCCGCCACCATCGGCAACCGAATCTCCGGCACCGTCGCCGCAGCCTAACGATTGAGTCCTAACGCGGGAGGAAGTGTTAAGAGCATGTCACTTCGGGAGTTTTGCCGTTATCTTCTTCGGGCTTTTGATCTACGTAATCTATTTGCGACCAAGTGTTTAGAATTTTACTTTTTATCTTTTCTTTTGTACTTTTTACTTCTGTCTGAATAAATGTATCCATTGAGTTTCTTTTTTTTTTTTGTTTAGATAGTTTTATATATTGTGGGTGCATTGTGAATCTGTGTTACTCTATATGTGATTATTTTTGGCGTAATGCTATGTGTGATACTGAGAAGATGACCTCAACTGTATTTTCATCAATTTGCATGAACTTCAAGATACTCTTTAGTTTTCACCTGGTTAAGTTTGTTTCTTGTACTCGTAACATGGTTTTTCTCTCGATACTAGCCCCTTAAATCATTCAATTTTGAACTTAGTACATCAAATCATTGAAATTGCTATTACGTCCCCAATTCTTAAATTACTTTGCAATTAGTCCGTCAAATTTGTAAGTTGTTGCATGTTAATCCCTCAAATTGATATCTCCACTCTTAATTGGAGGGGCTAATTGCAAGATAACATAAGAATTATGGGACCAAATAGTAATTTCAAAGATTTGAGAGATTAGTTTCAAGATACCTTAAGAATTGAGTGACCTAATAGAAATTTCAATTAATTTGAAGATTTTATGTTATTTTATATACTGTATTTGCCCCAAATACCAAATTTATAACTCCTTTCCTTCCCCATCCACCACATCCTCCGTTCTCATCCTATTCCATTATTATTAAAGCACAAAACCCTCTCTCTTCCTGTTGGATGCTTTATGGATCTAGTTATTGGACAAGAAAGAACTTGGTTTAGGGCCTCTTTCTGGTCTAGGAAAAACCAGACCAACAGTAATTCTATTTTTGCCATATAAAAAGAGTCCAAAATTGGGCTAGCTTCAGTCCAGCCTCTGTTCCACGAGGTTGCCAAACACAACGACAGTTTCAAAATTTGAATCCCGCGGAATGATCCGAATTGCAATCAAACATTAGACAATCGCTTAAACTCCTCTATCAAATCCTATATAAACACAACAATTAATTCTTTCCATTAAAAGGTTGTTTGTAGTTTCTAGAATATTCAGGGGAGTTTTTTTGTAAAATTTTCACTTTTTCAGGTTTTCATGTTGGGGTAAAAAAATTAATATAGCTCTCAAAGTAGGGTAGAATTAGCAAATATCTAGGGTTCGCTTTTACCTACCATGCTCAATGCCTTAATGGGTACTATTTTACTTATCATGGGTGACCTGGACGGTTAGAAGGTTCTATTATGGCTCCCATGATCCTGGGTTCGATTTGCGCTGGGTTATAAAAAAAAGGTACTATTTTTCTTCTTTGTGCTTTCAGTAAATATAACCTGCCTTAAAAGAGATAGTTCCAAAATTATAATTGGGCACAAATTTGAGAATCTTAATAACATCAGTCTTAATTACAAGAGTTAAGTTCCAAAATTAGAATCCTCGGCAAACTAGGAATTCTAATCACAACCGCGGTCCATTACGAGCCTACGAGTTCTACTAGGATTATAGTACCCCAGAAATCATATATATATATATATATATATATATATATATATATATATATATATATATATATATATATATATATATATATATATATATATATATATATATATATATATATATATATATATATATATATATATATATATATATATATAGTAATGCTATTGTGAGATGGGAAGCTCACATTCTTAAAGTGAGCTAGCCAACATTAGCCATTAGATTCTAAGCAATGGTTAGGATTAAATGTTGGGATATTTAGTAGGTTATAAACATCTTAACTGCTCCCCTCTTCTCTCTCCAATTATTTCAAGCGTAAATTTCTCCCCGCACACGTCTTCATCTCTTTGCTATCTCAAATCAATTTTCTCGTCTTTCTTCCTATAATCCCATGACTTGACCGATCTCGCAGCCGCTTCTTCACTCCAACAAATGCCTCTCATCGCACAAGCCTACAAGCTTTCCTCTCTTCATTTTGATGCTGGAATTTGTCCCGTTCTCTATCTTGTCCTCATGCTTGCAACACTTGCCGGATGTTCTCCATCTCGCATTTCTCAAAGTCCATTGAAATGAGATGCTAATCAGACTTGTTAAGAGTTTGTTTGATCTGTAGAGAAAAGGCTTGGTTAAATTAGTTGCCCTGTGTTTTTTATTTCCTTGAGTATCATGACTATCCATCTCCTATTGGATTTGAGTTCTATCAATTTTAGTTTAAGAGACCCTTTGTCCATTAAATATAAATAACTGTTTGAATATGGGTTGGAGCTCTCAAAATTCGGTAACATTGCTCTTTTTTTCAGATTGAAAAGCACCCTTGGTTTAGGGCTCTTTTCCTCGTCTAGGAAAAACGCACTCAACAAGAATTTCGCTTGCCATATAAAAGAGTCCAAAATTGGGCTAGCTTCACCCAAATTCTCTCGCTCCACTAGGTTGCCAAACACAACGACAGCTAGCCAAAATTTGAATCCCGCTGAATGATCCGAATTGCAATCAAACATTAGACAATCGCTTAAACTCCTCTATCAAATCCTATATAAACACAACAATTAATTCTTTCCATTAAAAGGTTGTTTGTAGTTTCTAGAATATTCGGGGAGTTTTTGTAAAATTTTCACTTTTTCGTGTTTTCATGTTGGGGTAAAAATTAATATAGCTCTCAAAGTAGGGTAGAATTAGCAAATATCTAGGGTTCGCTTTTACCTACCATGCTCAATGCCTTAATGGGTACTATTTTACTTATCATGGGTGACCGGATCTGCTAGAAGGTTCTATTATGGCTCCCATGATCCCGGGTCTCGACGATACTGGTTATAAAAAAAGGTACTATTTTTCTTCTTTGTGCTTTCAAGAATATAACCTCCTTTTAAAAGAGATAGTTCCAAAATTATAATTGGGCACAAATTTGAGAATCTTAATAACATCAGTCTTAATTACAAGAGTTAAGTTCCAAAATTAGAATCCTCGGCAAACTAGGAATTCTAATCACAACCGCGGTCCATTACGAGCCCACGAGTTCTACTAGGATTATAGTACCCCGAAATCATATATATATATATATATATATATATATATATATATATATATATATATATATATATATATATATATATATATATATAGAGTAATGCTATTGTGAGATGGGAAGCTCACATTCTTAAAGTGAGCTAGCCAATATTAGCCATTAGATTCTAAGCAATGGTTAGGATTAAATGTTGGGATATTTAGTAGGTTATAAACATCTTAACTGCTCCCCTCTTCTATCTCCAATTATTTCAAGCGTAAATTTCTCCCCGCACACGTCTTCGTCTCTTTGCCATCTCAAATCAAATTTTCTCGTCTTTCTTCCTATAATCACATGACTTGACCGATCTCGCGGCCGCTTCTTCGCTCCAACAAACGCCTCTCATCGCACAAGCCTACAAGCTTTCCTCTCTTCATTTTGATGCTGGAATTTGTCCCGTTCTCTATCTTGTCCTCATGCTTGCAACACTTGCTGGATGTTCTCCATCTCGCATTTCTCAAAGTCCATTGAAATGAGATGCTAATCAGACTTGTTAAGAGTTTGTTTAGAAGGATGATTTGATCTGTAGAGAAAAGGCTTGGTTAAATTAGTTGCCATGTGTTTTTTATTTCCTTGAGTATCATGACTATCCATCTCCTATTGGATTTGAGTTCTATCAATTTTAGTTTGAGTAAGAGACCCTTTGTCCATTAAATATAAATAACTGTTTGAATATGGGTTGGAGCTCTCAAAATTCGGTACCATTGCTTTTTTTTAGATTGAAAAGCACCCTTGGTTTGGGTATGCTGCGTATGCACAGCTCAAGCAGCTCAGTAGTTGTATAGATTTGATTAGCAAATATTAAGTGACGTTATATTACACCGCATATAGTTATGATCATACTGTATACTTTGTGATATTTTTTAAAGAAAATACTTTGTGATACTTACTTATTTTTGACTGAGCTTTTCTCTATTGTATATAATCCACGTGTACCTCATCATTGTTTTCGTGAGAACTCTTTATTTGCATGTAGGAGTTCATCTTTGATGTTTTATCAAGCTAGAACTACTGTTTAATCTTGTAAGTGAATTTAAATGATTTATTGTCAAATTTAAATTGACAAATTCAAAAGTTAATTATGTATCAAACCTTATAGACTGCCATGGAATTTTAGTCCGCCTCTCACATCTCTGATGCTAATGTTCCCAATGATAGATAGAAGAGCTTTTATACTATGTCATAAAAGAGTAAGTATTTACATGCATGTTGATGCTAAACTCGCACACTAATGAACCGAGTAAGGGGAAAGCCTGACTATGACCATAGTAAACAAATATGTAACAATAAGTTCTATGCCAGTCACAAATGCAAGTTTCATACTTAATAAAGAGAGAAAATACTTCTAATCCATTAGCAAACTTTGTAATACAAAAGTTTCTAATTAATAAATCGCAAAATCCAGTGTTTAATCCATTCTTCAGAACTTTGTATTTCAGCAAACAACAAGCCAAGACCTACAACTCAAAAATCATAAAAGGAAACAAATTAGGTTTGCTTTCGAAAAACTTAACTAACAAAAGTTATGACATGCAATTAACTTACATAAACTTACCAATATCATTAAAAATTAGCAAAACAAAATAAAATAAATGAGCATATGTATATCCACCAACTCCTTACATCCTGCAAAAGAAACAATTGTTTTTAAGTCAAGGAACATGTTACAAGTTAAATTTAAAAGAAACTTATTTCTACAAAAATAATCAATAGTACCTTAACTCACATTGTCTCCTCTGATGCAATATATTTGCTTACACTTCCATTGAAGATTGTAATTCATTGAATTTATATCCTTCAAGTTCATTCGTTAAAACTCTATAAAACCAAAATAAGAATCCACATTAACAAACATAAAACATAAAATAAATCAAATGTAGAAAATGAGAGATGATTAACCTTTCCTTCATTGGGCAATTACGGCTATCATGATGTACTACTTTCTTGCAACAACGACACAATCTTGGAGCTTTTACTGTTGTCTCCAAAGCAATTTCCTTTCCACCTTTAATTCTTTTTCCACTTCCTTTTGTCTTTGCAATATCAGGGGGATGTATATCAATCTTTTCAGGTAACTCCATTTTTCTCTTTTGTTGCATATTATTTGGATTAACCTGGTGCATTTCCTTATTAGCATTTTGAATCAAGCTTTTTGCTAATACATACATCTCTGGTGAGGAACGAGCCATGTTCACAAACTTATGAACCTCATTTGACAACTCAGTAAAGTTCAAGTTTTGTGCTTTACCATAACTTCCATGAATTTTCGAGTTATTGTTGTCATGAATATTTTCACTTGTTACTAATGTAGTCCATCTTTTAAGAATATAACAAGATGGTAAAGAATCAAGAAATTCATTTCGCAGTACTACAAGAATATGCCTACAAGGGATGCCTTCACTTTCAAGCTTCTTACAACTGCAGAGAGCACATTCTTCAGTCCTCCTATAAATCACTTCTCTGTTTCTCTCTGAATCCATTGACTTTCCAACCCTTTTCACAATATATTTTCGAGAATTTCCATTATCTTCTCTCATTAAGGATGCATAACTCAGACTATGAATAATTTCTTCTTGAAAGACATAGAATTTTTCTCTTGTATAGATCTCTGACATTTGTTTCTCCATTTCCAATTCTGTATGCAATCGTGGTTTGTTATGAAAGGTTTCATAGTCTGCTGCTAATTCATTTTGCCTTTGTCTTCTCATAGCTCTTTCAAAGCGTACAACAAACTCAGCTAAAGTATTCATATTGTTTACATACTTATCAATATAAGAATTCATGCTCTCTGATCTCTGAGTTGTACGGATCCCAGCTGTAAACATATTCTTTCCAAAAGCTGGTATCCATTTTTCACGAATTTCGTACATGTTAGAAAGCCATTCATTATTATCTAATTTATTATCATTTAAGGTATCCTCCCACTGGTTCTCAAACTCTTCAGAAGTCTCTGAGTTCCAAACACATTTCTGGAATGGAATGGAAAATTCACTCTTATAAGCTGTTGCACCAAGTTTGTCTGGAAGTTTCTTTAAAATATGCCACATGCAATATCTATGATTTGATTGAGGAAATTTCTCTTGAATTGTAGCACCAATGGAAGAATCTTGATCAGTAATGATCACACTAGGTGGATGCCCACACATCGCTTCTTGCCATTTTTCAAACAACCAAATAAATGAGTCAATCTTTTCATCTTTAATGAATCCAGCACCAAAATTAACAGATTGTCCATGATGATTAACACCAGTAAAAGGAGAAAACACCAAGTGATATTTGTTTGTATCATATGTTGTGTCAAAAATTAGCACATCGCCAAAATGATGATACGCTTTTCTTGCAAAACCATCAGCCCAAAACACATGTGTAAGTTTATTATCATTATCCACCTTATATGCATAATAGAAAGAAGGATTTATTTCCTTTTCCTCTTTTAAATGTTCCATTAATAACTGAGCATCATATACTTTCTTCTCTTCTCTTTCCTTCTGCAAAGCATTTCGAATATCTTTTTCTGTGCAACCAATATCACTATAACCTCCACTTTCTATCTCCAGATATGACATACATTGTGATGGTCTTAAGTTTGCTTCTTTAAATGTGTTAATGAGACTTTTTTTTGCTTCTGAGACCGTTCTATTACTTCTCAGAAATTGTTGCTTCCTGGGAGTGACACAAGGATGTGTATGAGCTTCAAAAAATCGTCGAACTGACCACTTTCCATCTGGATCTTTTTGAAATCTTATACCAGCTAAGCAATTTTCTCTTGTGATTGCTCTATTTCTTTTCTTTTCTCCTTCCTTAGGAGCACTTTTCTCTCTTGGCATCCCTTGCTTTGAGCAAACAAATTGCTGAGAATATCTATCATTTGTGGATTTGTCAACCATTGTAGCATATTTTCGAACAGAAAATCCTACTAATTTCGCATAATGCCGATAAAAATCCTCTGCTTCTTGCAAAGAGCTGAATGTTAGTCCTATTTTTGGTTTATATTCCTCATCTACACTTTCCCAACCTGATGATAATCTTGAGTTTGAAACAGATTCATCGATGTCATCCATTTTTGCTACATACACCAGAGAAAGGACAATTAAATTTCAAGATATAAAATACAATCAGTTTTTTTATTTTGAGCTATTCATATTATTATAAATTATAAAGAAAGGAACCATGTTATATAATTTACAATCCACTGTAATCATCATTAATGTTAAGCTATTTTAAAAATTTAAGTCATATCAGCGTGCTTGAAACTAGTTCTCTAAGCTATAATCTTGGTTATTGAAATAATTGTTATGCAACAATAGCTGTTTGATATATATACATAAAGAAACCAGAGTTATTTGGCTTAATTGCACTTAAATGCCTAATAGTTTCCTCTACTTCTCACTTACTTATGCTCACTTGTTTCCGGTAGCACTTGTATACCTTAAAGTTTTAAGACTTACACTTATATATCCTCACTTTTTGCAACACTTAAATACCTAAACTTTTTACAATGACACTTAAATATCCTAAATTTTTAAAATTAGCACTTAACTACCCTCAAGTTTGCATAACTGAGGGTACTTAAGTTCAAGTTTTAAAACTTCAGGTATTTAAGTATTATTGAAAACTTTAGGGTATTTAAGTACAAGTATTAAAATTTAGGATATATAAGTGCTACTAAAAAGATAGAGTATATAAACGTAACTTTAATACACTTAAGGGTATGTAAGGGTTATCGAAAAACAAGTGAGGGTTTATAAGTGCAAAGTGGGGGAAACTAAAAGATATTTAAGTGCAATTAAGCCGATTTACTTTGCACATTTTATTCATCTAATCATCTATATTAATTGAATATGATATCATCTTAACTAAGTTACCGTCTTTGCATCTCAAATTTTAATTATAATTTTTCAATCTCTTACAATTATTCTTTTGCTGCCATCCAATTTTAACAACAATAAGGTGTATGATAGTTTAAAATAAGAATAGATGAGTTAATAAAAAATCTAATAAAGTATAAAGTTAATAGAAATACATGTGTATACCCGACGGAGAGAGGAAAGCTTGTTGGCTTGTGCGATGAGAGGCGTTTGTTGGAGTGAAGAAGCGGCCGCGAGATCGGTCAAGTCATGTGATTATAGGAAGAAAGACGAGAAAATTGATTTGAGATGGCAAAGAGACGAAGACGTGTGCGGGGAGAAATTTACGCTTGAAATAATTAGAGAGAGAAGAGGGGAGCAGTGAAGATGTTTATAACCTACTAAATATCCCAACATTTAATCCTAACCATTGCTTAGAATCTAATGGCTAATATTGGCTAGCTCACTTTAAGAATGTGAGCTTCCCATCTCACAATAGCATTACTCTATATATATATATATATATATATATATATATATATATGGCTAAAAGCCCATTTTGGTCCCTGTACTTCGGCTCCATACTCAAATTGGTCCCTGTACTTATTTTTTTCTCAACTTAGTCCTTGTACCACATCTTGGTTACAAACTAAGTCCTTTTTTAACATTTGTTAAATTTTGGGTGTTAAATTTTTCATTAATGACCACACTACCCTCAGTTTAATCTATTGTCGAACAACACCTTAGTTTTTACATTTCTCATAAATCTCCCTCTTTTTTAATTTGTATGTAATCTTTTATTTCTCATAATTATTTTCTTTGTTAACAACAATAACATTGGTTTATCCATATGCCTAAAAATAAATTAAAAACTCAATGTCAATGTTAAAAACTTTGGAGGATTATTAGATAACACCCCCATAATTTTCAAAATATCAGAAAACCCTCATACAAAATAAAAAATAAAAGCAAAAACTTTTAAGTGGGATTGATGGGTTGGCTCGTGATATGGCTCGTCCCCGCTGTTCTTGGCCCGCGAGTGAGCTGGGTTGAGCTCCAGACTCGAAGACAAGTGATGAGAGACACCCCTGGTCCCGCCACAGCCACGAAAGCTCGCCTTGCCATCAAGCTCAAGACGGGCTAGCCCGCGAGACGAGCCAGCCTATCCCGTTGCCCATCCTTAGCACGCACCCCTAAAAGCATGAAGCATAATTACCCATCAAAAATATCCTCCTGCGTAAATTTGCTCACCCATGTGAAAATTGTGGTCAACATTATTTTTTTTGGGGGGGATG
Organism: Asparagus setaceus; assembly: GCA_012295165.1. Taxonomy (NCBI): domain Eukaryota; kingdom Viridiplantae; phylum Streptophyta; class Magnoliopsida; order Asparagales; family Asparagaceae; genus Asparagus; species Asparagus setaceus. The sequence continues at coordinate 3,584,333 of CM022704.1, read as the reverse complement.
GGGGGGGGGGGGGGTTGTGATAAAATCTTAAAGTTAGAGAGGGTTTTCTAATAACTTAAGGGCCTAAATTTAAGGGGGTTCGATATTTTGAATGCCATGGGGAGTTATCTGATAATCACCCAAAGTTAAGGAGGGTTTTCCAAAATTTAGCTATTTTTAACTCTAAATCCATTGCATCCTTCTTTGGTGCATTTTAACTAGAAACTCTATCGTACATAATTGTAGGTCTACTTGACCAAGAAAAATAAGGGCCATGAGAAATAGTACCTAATTTGATACAATCAGGCACTATACACGCAAAGAAATGACCATAAAATTTATTCCAATAATTATTAAGTATTTATTTTAAACTATCATATATCAATGGGCATATAAGCAATTGAAAGTTGTATGATGACCATATATCTCGGCCAATTGATGCATTCAGTAATCTCTTTGAAAGAGAGGAATTTGATATAAGGAAATGACACTACAAACAAGTCGTCAAAGCTGAGCAAACATTGTATTTTTTAGCACTCAAGGATATCTCTGAAAGTTAATCATTTTTGGAAGCATATGCCCATGAGTAAGCGCAATTATGTCATTTTAATTTTGTTAGGGTAGTATTGTCCTTTTAATTCATATTTAATGGAGTTTTTAATGGAGAGTTAAAATAGGACTAATTTTACATCTAACTAGGGGTACAATGACGAAGTTGAGAAAAAAATAAGTACAAGGACCAATTTGAGTATAGAGCCCTAGTACAAGGATCAAAATGGCCTTTTACCCTATATATATATATATATATATATATATATATATATATATATATATATATATATATATATATATATATATATATATATATATATATATATATATATATATATATATATATATATATATATATATATATATATATATATATATATATAAAGAATAAGGAGAAACTTAGTACAAGTTTCTTGGTAGTGATGTGGCACAATTCTAGCCCACACATTCAAGGAAGGAGAGAGAGAATTATTTTTAAAGTTACATGTGTGGGCTAGAATTTTTCACTACACAAGTTCCTTTGAGGAACTTGGTACCAAGTTTTTCATTTTTCACACACACACACACACACACACACACACACACACACACACATATATATATATATATATATATATATATATATATATATATATATATATATATATATATATATATATATATATATATATATATATATTAATGGGTATCATATGCCATATGAGAGGATTCTCTCATATACAATGATATGGCACAATCTCCACTATGTGTGGTTATGAGACATTCTCTCTCTCCTACTTTATTGAGTTGGTGGAGATTGTACTACATCATTGTATATGAGGGAATCCCCTCAATGACATATGATACCCATTAATCTCATTAGTAAATAGTTGGCTAAATATCATAAAACCCCCCTTAACTTTCAAAATATCGAAACCCCCTAAATTTAGAGATTATCAGGAAACCCCCTTTAATTGGTAAATAGTTGGCTAAATATCATAAAACCCCCCCTAACTTTCAAAATATCGAAACCCCCTAAATTTAGAGATTATCAGGAAAACCCTTTTAACTTTGAGTTTTATCGAGAAAACCCCTAATTTAGGGATTTTCTTATAAATACTCAAAGTTAAAAGGGGTTTTCTGATAAACTTTGAAAGTTAAAGGGTGGTTTTGTGATAATCCTTGTACTTAAGGGTATTTTCTGATAGTTTGAAAGTTAATGGGGTTTTCTGATAATCGTCCAAAGTTAAATGGGATTTTCTGATATTTAGCCCAAATAGTTTCTAGGAGGCCAAAATTAATGATTTCATGAGATATAAGGCTTGATTTTTGATCATTTTTAGTTGTTTCTATTCAATGGCAAATAATTTATGATATCATGAGCTATAGCGTTCGATTATTGGCCATTGTTAGTCATTATAACCCATTGGCAAAAAATTTCGTTGAGACCAAATTTGGCGATTTCACAAGCTATAATGCACAGTTTATGACCTTTTTAATCCTTTCTACCAATTGGAAGGTAATTTTATAGAGGCCAAAATTCATAATTTCATGAGTTATAACCCATGATTGTTGCCCATTTTTAGTCATTTCTCTCCAATGACAAATAATTTTGTCGAATGCCAAAATTCATGATTTCATGAGTTATAACCCATGAATTTTAGTTTAGTAGTTTCGGTCCATTGTCAAATAATTTCTCAGAAGTCAAAATTCATAATTTCATGAGCTATAATGAGGATTTTCGACCGTTTTTTAGTTGTTTCGATCCATTAAAAATTAATTTTGTGGAGCATAAAATTTATGATTTCATGAGCTATGATGCCCAATTATTAGTTGGTTTTAGTCGTTTCGACCATTAACAAATAACTTTGCGGAGGCCAAAATTTACGATTTTATGAGCTATAACCCATAATTATTGGCTATAATTAGTCATTTCGAACCATTGGCACATAATTTCATGAGCTATAACCCACAATTTATGGCTATTTTTATCACTTTAAATTTATGATTTCATGAGCTATAACCCTCGATTATTGGTCATTTTAGTCATTTCTCTCCAATGACAAATAATTTTGTCGAATGCCAAAATTCATGATTTCATGAGCTATAACCCACGAGTTTTTAAAGTTCTTACTCAATTCAATCCATTAAAAAATTATTTTGTGGAGCCCAAAATTTACAATTTCAAAAGCTGTAACACCCTATAATTGGCTAAAACACAATTCATGAGCTATTATACATGATTTTTGGGCCTTTTTTTTATTCTTTCGACCTATTGGCAACTAGTTTTGTGGAGGCCAAAATTTACGATTTTATGAGCTATAACATGCTATTTTAAACCATTTTAAAGTAATTTCTACCCATTGGCTAGTGATTTCATTAAGACCAAAATTCACAATTTTATGAGCTATAACCCATAATTATTGGCTATAATTAGTCATTTCGAACCATTGGCACATAATTTCGCGGAGGCTAAATGATACAATTTTACGAGCCATAACACATAATTTTTTTTTGCCATTTTAGTTGTTTCAAGCTCTTATCAAATGATTTCATGAAGGTTAAAATTTATGCTTTCATGAGCTATTTAATGATTTTTTTGTCCAATTTTAGTCATTTTTGCTAATTGGCAAATAATTTCGTCGAGGCTGAAATTCACGATTTCATGAGCTATAACCCACAATTTATGGCTATTTTTTATCACTTTAAATTTATGATTTCATGAGTAATTTAACAATTTTTTTTGCCAATTTTAGTCATTTTTGCTCATTGGCAATAATTTCGTCCAGGCCAAAATTCACAATTTCATGAGCTATAACCCACGATTTATGGCTATTTTTTTTATCACTTTGGCCGATTGTCAAATAATTTCAGGCATGTCAAAATCCAAGATTTCATGAGCTATAGCACATTATTTTTAGTCATTTCCTGCTATTCCAAATAATATCGTGAAGACCAAAATTCACGCCTTAATGAGCTATAACCTATGATTATTAGCCATATTTAGTTGTTTCTATTCACGTCTTTATGAGCTATAACCTATGATTAATGGCCATTTATAGTTGTTTCTATCCAACAAAAAAATAATTTTGCAGAACTCAGAATGTGTGATTTCATGAGCTATAACCCTCGATTATTGGTCATTTTAGTCATTTTAACCCATTAGAAAATAATTTTGTGGAGGCCAAAATTCATGATTTCATGAGCTATAACGCACAATTTTTGGCTATTTTTAATTATTTCAGCCCGTTCAAAAATAGTATCGTTGAGGCCAAAATTCACGAATTCATGAGCTATAACCCTCGATTATTGGTCATTTTAGTCATTTTAACCCATTAGAAAATAATTTTGTGGAGGCCAAAATTCATGATTTCATGAGCTATAAGCCATAATATTTATCCATTTTAGTCATTTTGATTCATTAAATAGTTATTTTGTGTGCCTAAAATTTATGATTATAGGAGCTATAACGCCTGATAATTGGCAATTTTTAGTTGTTTTGATCCATTGGTATATAATTTCTTTTATTTGGTCAATGAATGAAATTCCATTACCATATAAATGGTGTATCTACAAACTATTTATCGCAGATCATACTGAGAACACTTAGTAGAACTAAAAACTTCCTATATAATTACAATCACTCCACTATCTGAACTCACTCACCCACATACTATGCTTCGTGGAATGGGCCTGTGGTATAAAACTGTAAGAATATGAGTCTTTATCATCTTCAACACCACCTCTTTGCTCCTCCTAGTATCCATGTACAGCCTCTTGTTTCTTTCTAGCTAAATACAGTAAACAGTAGCAGCTAATGCAGTTTTCTTAACTTTATTCATGTAAGAATTTCCTCACAAGTTAGTCGAGAACTTGTTGATTACCAATGTCCAAGAGCTAACCCGAACCTTGAAATTTAACCACTCCATTACTTCATTCCATACAGAAGATGAGAATTCACATTCAAAGAAGAGGTGAGACAAATCCTCCATTCCATTTGAGCATAAAACACATGAGTTTGAAGAAATAATCCCCTATGTCTGCAGCCGATTCTGGGTTTGCAATCTTTGAAGAGCTGCTAGCCATAATATGAAGGAGTGTTTTGGGGTAAAACAACTTTGCCAAACTAGATGAGACCATGGAACTTCCTCACAGCTGCCTGTTACTTCTTCATAAGCTTTAGCTAGTGAAAATTTGTCTAAATTAACCCATGCTTGGAATCTAGCAGTTACACCACTACTAGAACCCCATAATGCAATTGCTTTATCTCTCACCTTTAGTAATTGCTTCCATTGCCAGGAATCATTAACTCTAACATTAACATTCCAAATGTCCATCCTCATCAAATAGTTCTCGTGTACCCATTTTATCCAAAGCATATCCTTTTTAGCATGAATACTTCATAACAGCTTCAGTCCTGCAACAAAATTCAGATTAACAGATGAAAAGAGACCCAGACCTCCATATTTCCTGCCTTTGCATATTTTATTCCAAGCAACCAGAGGCACTCTCTGTTTATCATGACAGCCCCCCCAAAGAAATCTCATACACATTGTATCCACCCTCTCTAGGACCTTCTTCGGCAGGATGTAATTTGATGACCAAAACATCAATACCCCTAACACTGCACTTTTAATCAACTGAAGCCTACCAGCATATGAGATATTCCTTTGTTTCTAGTTTTGGAACAAGGAAGTTAGTTTTGAGAACAATGGACCACACTCCATAAAAGACAGCCTCCTACATACCAAGGGAACCCCTAAGTATCTTATAGGGAAAGATCCTTCAACAAATCCCAATTCCTGTATGATCTCTGTTTTTTCAGCATCTCCTACACGTCCCATGAAAACTGAGCATTTAGTTGGGCTAGCTTTTAACCCTGAAACACTACTGAAAATGTCAAAAACATGTTTCAGAGTTATCATAGAGTACCTATCACCTCTACTAAACAACAAAAGATCATCCGCAAAGATAAGGTGACTGATACTGTGTTGTGCACATTTAGGGTGAAATCTGAAATTCACATCCCTCCTCAACATTTGTAGCATTCTAGAGAGATATTCCATCCCTATGACAAACAAATACGGGGATAGTGGGTCTCCTTGTCTCAGCCCCTTTTTCCCTTTGAAGAATCCATGTAATGAACCATTGAAGAATATAGAGAATTTAGGAGATGAGAGGCATGTCATTATCCACTTAATCATAATGTCTGGAAATCCCAATCCATTCAACATTGCTTCTATGAATCCCCAGTCAATTGTATCATAGGCCTTTCTAATATCAATATTTAGTAGACCTCTAGGAGAAATAGCCTTCCTACCATAATGTTTTACCATCTCATGTGCCATTAACACATTATTTGTAATAGATCTGCCTCTCACAAAAGCACTCTGAGCTTCATCAATTAACACTCCCATTATTGGTTGAAGCCTTGATGTGATAACTTTCGAAATGACTTTGTAAATAAAGTTACAGTGAGGAGATAGGTCTAAAATCACCAACGTTTCCGGTCTTTTTAGGGATAATTGTAATTGTTGTAGCATTCAATTGTCCAAGAAGTTTACCTGAGGAGAAGAATTCCTGCAATGCTAGAATAAGCTCTTCACCTACCACCTCCCATGCACTTCGAAAGAAACTTGCAGAATATCCATCAGGTGCCGGAGCCTTTTCCTCTGGAATGGAGAATATAGCTTTCTTCACCTCTTCATAGGTCACTACTTGAGATAATTGAAATCTTTGTTCATCATTTATGCAGGGACCAGATTTGATTATATCCTCTGTGGGTACATGTAGATTACTATTACCCGCACCTAACAAGCCCTTATAAAAATTTAGGATTTCTTCCACTATCTCTCCTTCCTCTGTCAATCTTTGGCCATCCTCTTTATATAAGACCAGAACTTTATTCATATGTCTCTATTTTTTCATAGCTGCATGGAACACTTGAGACTCCCTATCAGCTTTCATTATCCATTTAATCCTGGACTTTTGAGCATAGAAACTCAACTCAGTAGAGACCAATTTTTCATACTGCCCTAAGCAGATCTTCTCCTTGTTAATCAGATTAGCATCAAATGGATAATTTTGAAGACCAACTTGAATGTCTTCCAGCTCCTTTTTCTTCCTTATCACTTGTTCACTTATGTTACCAAAGCTTCTTGTATTTAAGTCTTTCAACATATTCTTCAAGACTTTTAGTTTGGACACAAAACAGTACATCTGACAACCATACAATCTTCTAGACCAAATATTTTTCACCAAATCTAAAAATTTTTCATGCTGAGCCCACCAAATCTAAAAATTGTTCACATTTTATAATTTTTCATGGTATATAATTTCGTACAAGGCCAAAATTCACTATTTTATTGGCTATAGCACACGATTTTTGACCTGGTGACAAATAACAAAGTAGAGTTTAAATTTCAAGATTTTGTGAGCTATTATCCACGAATTTTATTTATTTTCATTCATTTTGAACTGAAGATAAAGAACTAAGCGGAGTTCAAATTTCACCATTTCATGAGCTACATCCCACAATTTTTTTTGTAAGTAATGATATATTATTTACCAAATGGCCGGAAGAACAAACAAAAGTTATGTACAAGAACTAGTACTCCAAAATTTGGAGTATATCTCAAAACAAAGAACAAACAAAGGGTTACAACCACCCCATCATAGACTTCTGAGACTAACAACTCAGTATGCTATCTAAACTAGATAAAACTGGAGAAATCTTCATAGACAGAATTTGGAGTATAGCCCACGAATTTTATATATCCATTTTAGTTCATTTTTGTCCGTTTTGAATCGGTGGTAAACAATTAGGCGGAGTTCAAAATGGATGATTTCCATGAGCTATAACCAATGATCTTTTGCCTTTTTTTCTTTTTTGCCTGGTGGCAAACAATTCTTCTGAATACAAAAATCAAGATTTCATGAGCTATAACCCATGATTTTTTGCCATTTTGGTCATTTTTGACCCGGTGGCAAATAATTTTGACAAATTCAAAATCGATGATTTTATGAGCTATAACCTATGATTTTTTAAAATTTTCATTCGTTTTGGCCACATGAAAAATAATTTTGCGGAATGCAAAACATCACACTTTCACAGGCTATAACCCATCATTTTTTACCATTTTGGTCCGTTTCAACCTAGTGGCAAATATTTTTGCCAAATTCAAAACCAATAATTTCATTAGTTATAACTCATGATTTTTTGATCATTTTCGTCCTATATATACAACAATATTCCTCTCAATTATCAAACCCTCTCTAAAACCAAACCATCATCATCGTGGCCTCCCTCAAAACTCCATTAATAATATTAACTGATAACAATCCTAGCAATTTTCGCTGCAAAATCAGCCGCCGTCTGAGCGACCCGCATTAATCCTCTGCCATCGTCTCTTCTCCCATCTCATGCAGAATCTCCGGCGACCTCGTCGGATCATCCTGCTGACATAAGCGATAAACTCAGAACGATGGATAGAGTGCTATATTTCTATTTCGTTACGAGTTCAGTGTTAATGTCCTTTGGCGCATATATGCATTTGCGAAGAACAAGTACGTGAAAAAGCGTTCTTCTGATGAGGAGCCATCATTGTATTTATCTGTGAGAGTTGAGAGAGAGAGAGAGAGAGAGAGAGAGAGAGAGAGAGAGAGAGAGAGAGAGAGAGAGAGAGAGAGAGAGAGAGATGGCTTCGAGTTCTCTTTTGTATTTTTTCTTTTCTATAGTGAAATTTCTCCGACACTTGTGTCGTGGACGTAGCCCAAATTGGATGAACCATGTAAATATCTGTACTTTCGATTGATTCTCATTTGTTCTTGTACTTATTCTTTACAATTATTTCCACTCGATTGTGCACTTGTTCGAGCTCCTCTAATAACAAAGTAGCAAACATAATAACTGATGCACATTTAAAAATTACTACTCTGAAAAGTTAAATCAAGCAGTCTGATACACTCTTAACTAAAAAATCCAACTTGCTCAACACTAAATAAACTTAATAGGCTCCATCAAAAAGCAAAAACCAACTTAGCAGACTCGGTAAATTTCCTATGATCGAGAAACAACTACGACTTAACAAAAAAGAAACTCAAAAAACTCAACCGCCACTCTCAATCTATTCTAAGTCTAGTCTCCCAGCAACACCAAACAAGAGAAAGAAGAAAACACGAGGATGCAGAAGATCACTAAAGCCAATCCAATGCCAACGAGATAGAGGACTATCCTCGAGGGCAACAGAGGAGCAGCAGAAGGAGAAATCGAGGGTGCTATCGATGAAGAAGGAGATGGTGCTGTCGATGGTTGAGGAAAACTTCGGTGTGCAGATATTATTCCGGTGAACAATGCTAGGCTCATCATCATCGTTATCGTAGCGAGCGCTTTGAAGTAGGCCATGATGAGATTTTGTTTGAGAATTGATGAGGATAGTAGTTTTGTTGGTAAATTGCGGTACAGTACTTTTATAGGATTTGGACAGAGGAATTTAATTTGTTGTGGTACCAATTCTATTGAGGCTAGATTTGTTAAATGAGTTTGTATAACATAAGGGTACTTTGTTCTCCACACGCACATTAAAGTTTTGTAGAAAAAATTAATTTCTAATGGAAATCTTGTTCTTATCAAACATTAAGCTTATTTATATTAGTTGAACAAAGCTAATTACATTGGAGAAATGAATAATATTTTTAAGTTGCAACTACATGTAAAATATAACACCACCCTCAAGAGTCCTTGAATATAGATTTTGTTTTAATACTTTGGAAAGCCTCGCAATATCTACTTATCCTAATCTTAACCTTGCACTCCAAACCCTTGTGTATCTACAACAATATTCCTCTCAATTATCGAACCCTCTCTAATACCAAAACATATGTCGTCATCATGACCTCTCTCAAAACTCCAACAATAATACTAACAACAATCCTAGCAATTTTCGTTGCAAAATCATTGCTTAGTTCGGCCCATTAACTCCTCCTAATTGTTTACCACTAGGTCTAAAAGAACAAAAATGGACCGAAATCAATAAAAAATTTAAACTCCACTTAGTTATTTACTTTCGGGTTGCAATGAATAAAAATGGACAAAATTCGTGGGTTATAGCTCATAAAATCTTGAAATTTGAACTTCCCTTATTTATTTGCCTTCGGGTCAAAATGGACGAAAACGGGCAAAACTCATGCGTTATTGTATATGTTATTGTATATGGAAATTTTTGGGTTGAGCCTGACATCACAGTCGGGGATAGTATGCCGGTGGATACACCACGGTCCGTTCGAGTTACATCCCCTGTCATCATCGAGCCCTCATCACACATCATCGAGGTTTGGTCTGCCCCCATAGCCTCGACTAGTCTCTCTTGAGTAATTTTAAACTATTGTATATTTGTTAAAAATATAGATAATATATTTTATGTTAAACAAAGTTGTGACAAAAGTATCTTCAAGGATATTGTCTTAACAATCCAATAGTTCTGAAAAATATCATCCTAATTAGTTTCCAAATTATGAGATTAAGATTTATAATCGTATGTCTTATAATATCCCTCACAAACTTAGTTTCAAAATTAGAATCCCGCACAAACTAGGAATCCTAATCACAACCGCGGTCCACTAGCGAGTACTACTAGGATTACTATCTCCAAATCCTATATATCCAACATCGCTCTCAATCAATTCTCCATCGAATCAAAACTCATCATGGCTTTGCTCGAATCCCTAGCGATAATCACAACAATAATAATAACAACAACGCTAGCAATTTTCTCAGCACCAACCGCCGCCGTCCCAGCAACCCGCGTGGCTCCGTCGCCATCGTCAACTCCGCCACCATCGGCAACCGAATCTCCGGCACCGTCGCCGCAGCCTAACGATTGAGTCCTAACGCGGGAGGAAGTGTTAAGAGCATGTCACTTCGGGAGTTTTGCCGTTATCTTCTTCGGGCTTTTGATCTACGTAATCTATTTGCGACCAAGTGTTTAGAATTTTACTTTTTATCTTTTCTTTTGTACTTTTTACTTCTGTCTGAATAAATGTATCCATTGAGTTTCTTTTTTTTTTTTGTTTAGATAGTTTTATATATTGTGGGTGCATTGTGAATCTGTGTTACTCTATATGTGATTATTTTTGGCGTAATGCTATGTGTGATACTGAGAAGATGACCTCAACTGTATTTTCATCAATTTGCATGAACTTCAAGATACTCTTTAGTTTTCACCTGGTTAAGTTTGTTTCTTGTACTCGTAACATGGTTTTTCTCTCGATACTAGCCCCTTAAATCATTCAATTTTGAACTTAGTACATCAAATCATTGAAATTGCTATTACGTCCCCAATTCTTAAATTACTTTGCAATTAGTCCGTCAAATTTGTAAGTTGTTGCATGTTAATCCCTCAAATTGATATCTCCACTCTTAATTGGAGGGCTAATTGCAAGATAACATAAGAATTATGGGACCAAATAGTAATTTCAAAGATTTGAGAGATTAGTTTCAAGATACCTTAAGAATTGAGTGACCTAATAGAAATTTCAATTAATTTGAAGATTTTATGTTATTTTATATACTGTATTTGCCCCAAATACCAAATTTATCCCTCCTTTCATTCCCCATCCACCACATCCTCCGTTCTCATCCTATTCCATTATTATTAAAGCACAAAACCCTCTCTCTTCCGTTGGATGCTTTATGGATCTAGTTATTGGACAAGAAAGAACTTGGTTTAGGGCCTCTTTCTAGTCTAGGAAAAACCAGACAAATAGTAATTCTGTTTTTGCCATATAAAAAGAGTCCAAAATTGGGCTAGCTTCAGTCCAGCCTCTGTTCCACGAGGTTGCCAAACACAACGACAGTTCAAAATTTGAATCATGCGGAATGATCCGAATTGCAATCAAACATTAGACAATCGGTTAAACTCCTCTTTCAAATCCTATATAAACACAACAATTAATTCTTTCCATTAAAAGGTTGTTTGTAGTTTCTAGAATATTCAGGGGAGTTTTTTGCAAAATTTTCACTATTTCAGGTTTTCGTGTTGGGGTAAAAAAATTCATATAGCTCTCAAAGTAGGGTAGAATTAGCAAATATCTTGGGTTCGATTTTACCTACCATGCTCAATGCCTTAATGGGTACTATTTTACTTACCATGGGTGACCTGGACGGTTAGAAGGTTCTATTATGGCTCCCACGGTCCTGGGTTCGATTTGCGATGGGTTATCAAAAAAAAAAGGTACTATTTTTCTTTTATGTGCTTTCATTAAATATAACCTGTCTTAAAAGAGATAGTTCCAAAATTATAATTGGGCACAAATTTGAGAATCTTAATAACATCAGTCTTAATTACAAGAGTTAAGTTCCAAAATTAGAATCCTCGACAAACTAGGAATTCTAATCACAACCGCGGTCCATTACGAGCCTACGAGCTCTACTAGGATTATTGTACCCCAGAAATCATATATATATACGTGTGTGAGTGTGTGTGTGTGTATATATATATATATATATATATATATATATATATATATATATATATATATATATATATATATATATATATATATATATATATATATATATATATATATATATATATATATATATATATTAATGGGTATCATATGCCATATGAGAGGATTCTCTCATATACAATGATGTGGCACAATCTTCACTATGTGTGGTTATGAGACATTCTCTCTCCTACTTTATTGAGTTGGTGGAGATTGTACTACATCATTGTATATGAGGGAATCCCCTCAATGACATATGATACCCATTAATCTCATTGGTAAATAGTTGGCTAAATATCATAAAACCCCCTTAACTTTCAAAATATCAGAAAACCCCCCTTAAATTTAGGGATTTTTAGGAAACCCCCTTTAATTGGTAAATAGTTGGCTAAATATCATAAAACCCCCCTAACTTTCAAAATATCAGAAAACCCCCCCTAAATTTAGCGATTATCAGGAAACCCCTTTTAACTTTGAGTTTTTATCAGAAAACCCCCTAATTTAGGGGATTTTCTGATAAAAACTCAAAGTTAAAAGGGGTTTTCTGATAAACTTTGAAAGTTAAAGGGTGGTTTTGTGATAATCCTTGTACTTAAGGGTGTTTTCTGATATTTTGAAAGTTAATGGGGTTTTCTGATAATCGTCCAAAGTTAAATGGGATTTTCTGATATTTAGCCCAAATAGTTTCTAGGAGGCTAAAATTAATGATTTCATGAGATATAAGGCTCGATTTTTGATCATTTTTAGCTGTTTCTATTCAATGGCAAATAATTTATGATATCATGAGCTATAACGTTCGATTATTGGCCATTGTTAGTCATTATAACCCATTGGCAAAAAATTTCGTTGAGACCAAATTTGGCGATTTCACAAGCTATAATGCACGGTTTATGACCTTTTTAATCCTTTCTACCAATTGGAAGGTAATTTTATAGAGGCCAAAATTCATAATTTCATGAGTAATAACCCATGATTGTTGCCCATTTTTAGTCGTTTCTCTCCAATGGCAAATAATTTTGTCGAATGCCAAAATTCACGATTTCATGAGCTATAACCCATGAATTTTAGTTTAGTAGTTTCGGTCCATTGTCAAATAATTTCTCAGAAGTCAAAATTCATAATTTCATGAGCTATAATGAGGATTTTCGACCGTTTTTTAGTTGTTTCGATCCATTAAAAATTAATTTTGTGGAGCATAAAATGTATGATTTCATGAGCTATGATGCCCAATTATTAGTTGGTTTTAGTCGTTTCCACCCATTAAAAAATAACTTTGCGGAGACCAAAATTCATGATTTGATGAGCTATTAAGTATGATTTTTGACTATTTTTAGTCATTTCCACCCATTGGCAAATAATTTTACAGAGGCCAAAATTCATAAATTCATGAGCTAAAACGATCCATTTTTGGCCAATTTTATTCATTCCTGCACATTGGCTATTAAATTTTTCGAGGCTAAAAACACCATATCAAGATCTATAACCCACAAGTTTTTAAAATTCTTACTCAATTCAATCCATTAAAAAACTATTTTGTGGAGTCCAAAATTCACAATTTCAAAAGCTGTAACACCCTATAATTGGCTAAAACACAATTCATGAGCTATTATACATGATTTTTGGACCTTTTTTTTATTGTTTCGACCTTTTGGCAACTAGTTTTGTGGAGGTCAAAATTCATGATTTTATGAGCTATAACATGCTATTTTAAACCATTTTAAAGTAATTTCTACCCATTGGCTAGTGATTTCATTAAGACCAAAATTCACAATTTTATGAGCTATAACCCACAATTATTGGCTATAATTAGTCATTTGAATCATTGGCAAATAATTTCGTCGAGGCTAAAATTCATGATTTTATGAGCTATAAGCCATAATATTTATCCATTTTTAGTCATTTCATGCTATTCACAAATAATATCGTGAAGACCAAAATTCATGATTTCATGAGCTATTTAATGATTTTTGTCCAATTTTAGTCATTTTTGCTAATTGGCAAATAATTTCGTCGAGGCTAAAATTCATGATTTCATGAGCTATAACTCACAATTTATGGCTATTTTTTATCACTTTAAATTTATGATTTCATGAGCAATTTAATAAATTTTTTGCCAATTTTAGTCATTTTGGCTCATTGGCAATAATTTCGTCCAGGCCAAAATTCACAATTTCATGAGCTATAACCCACGATTTATGGCTATTTTTTTATCACTTTGACCGATTGTCAAATAATTTCAGGCATGTCAAAATTCAAGATTTCATGAGCTATAGCACATTATTTTTAGTCATTTCATGCTATTCACAAATAATATCGTGAAGACCAAAATTCACGCCTTAATGAGCTATAACCTATGATTATTAGCCATGTTTAGTTGTTTCTATTCACGTCTTCATGAGCTATAACCTATGATTAATGGCCATTTATAGTTGTTTCTATCCAACAAAAAAATAATTTTGCAGAACTCAGAATGTGTGATTTCATGAGCTATAACCCTCGATTATTGGTCATTTTAGTCATTTTAACCCATTGGAAAATAATTTTGTGGAGGCCAAAATTCATGATTTCATGAGCTATAATGAGGATTTTCGACCGTTTTTTAGTTGTTTCGATCCATTAAAAATTAATTTTGTGGAGCATAAAATGTATGATTTCATGAGCTATGATGCCCAATTATTAGTTGGTTTTAGTCGTTTCGACCCATTAAAAAATAACTTTGCGGAGGCGAAAATTCATGATTTGATGAGCTATTAAGTATGATTTTTGACTATTTTTAGTCAGTTCCACCCATTGGCAAATAATTTTACAGAGGCCAAAATTCATAAATTCATGAGCTAAAACGATCCATTTTTGGCCAATTTTATTCATTCCTGCACATTGGCTATTAAATTTGTCGAGGCTAAAAACACCATATCAAGAGCTATAACCCACGAGTTTTTAAAATTCTTACTCAATTCAATCCATTAAAAAACTATTTTGTGGAGTCCAAAATTCACAATTTTAAAAGCTGTAACACCCTATAATTGGCTAAAACGCAATTCATGAGCTATTATACATGATTTTTGGACCTTTTTTTGTTGTTTCGACCTATTGGCAACTAGTTTTGTGGAGGTCAAAATTCATGATTTTATGAGCTATAACTTGCTATTTTAAACTATTTTAAAGTAATTTCTACCCATTGGCTAGTGATTTCATTAAGACCAAAATTCACAATTTTATGAGCTATAACCCACAATTATTGGCTATAATTAGTCATTTGAATCATTGGCAAATAATTTCGTCGAGGCTAAAATTCATGATTTCATGAGCTATAAGCCATAATATTTATCCATTTTTAGTCATTTCATGCTATTCACAAATAATATCGTGAAGACCAAAATTCATGATTTCATGAGCTATTTAATGATTTTTGTCCAATTTTAGTCATTTTTGCTAATTGGCAAATAATTTCGTCGAGGCTAAAATTCATGATTTCATGAGCTATAACCCACAATTTATGGCTATTTTTTATCACTTTAAATTTATGATTTCATGAGCAATTTAATAATTTTTTTGCCAATTTTAGTCATTTTGGCTCATTGGCAATAATTTCGTCCAGGCCAAATTCATGAGCTATAACCCACGATTTATGGCTATTTTTTATCACTTTGATCGATTGTCAAATAATTTCAGGCATGTCAAAATTCAAGATTTCATGAGCTATAGCACATTATTTTTAGTCATTTCATGCTATTCACAAATAATATCATGAAGACCAAAATTCACACCTTAATGAGCTATAACCTATGATTATTAGCCATGTTTAGTTGTTTCTATTCACGTCTTCATGAGCTATAACCTATGATTAATGGCCATTTATAGTTGTTTCTATCCAACAAAAAATAATTTTGTGGAGCATAAAATGTGTGATTTCATGAGCTATAACCCTCGATTATTGGTCATTTTAGTCATTTTAACCCATTGGAAAATAATTTTGTGGAGGCCAAAATTCATGATTTCATGAGCTATAAGCCATAATATTTATCCATTTTTAGTCATTTTAACCCATTGGAAAATAATTTTGTGGAGGCCAAAATTCATGATTTCATGAGCTATTTAATGATTTTTGTCCAATTTTAGTCATTTCCACCCATTGGCAAATAATTTTACAGAGGCCAAAATTCATGATTTCATGAGCTATAAGCCATAATATTTATCCATTTTTAGTCATTTTGATTCATTAAATAGTTATTTTGTGAGCCTAAAATTTATGATTATAGGAGCTATAGCGATAATTGGTAATTTTAGTTGTTTTGATCCATTGGTATATAATTTCTTTTTGGTCAATGAATGAAATTCCATTACCATATAAACGGTGTATGTACAAACTATTTATCTCAGATCATACTGAGAACACTTAGTAGAACTAAAAACTTTCTATATAATTACAATCACTCCACTATCTGAACTCACTCACCCACATACTATGCTTCTGTGGAATGGGCCTGTGGTATAAAACTGTAAGAATATGAGTCTTTATCATCTTCAACACCTCCTCTTTGCTCCTCCTAGTATCCATGTACAGCCTCTTGTTTCTTTCTAGCTAAATACAGTAAACAGTAGCAGCTAATGCAGTTTTCTTAACTTTATTCATGTAAGAATTTCCCCGTAAGTTAGTCGAGAACTTGTTGATTACCAATGTCCAAGAGCTAACCCGAACCTTGAAATTTAACCACTCCATTACTTCATTCCATACAGAAGATGAGAATTCACATTCAAAGAATAGGTGAGACAAATCCTCCATTCCATTCGAGCATAAAACACATGAGTTTGAAGAAATAATCCCCCATCTCTGCAGCCGATCCTGGGTTTGCAATCTTTGAAGAGCTGCTAGCCATAATATGAAGGAGTGTTTTGGGGTAATACAACTTTGCCAAACTAGATGAGACCATGGAACTTCCTCGCAGCTACCTGTTACTTCTTCATAAGCTTTAGCTAGTGAAAATTTGTCTAAATTAACCCATGCTTGGAATCTAGCAGTTACACCACTACTTGAACCCCATAATGCAATTGCTTTATCTCTCACCTTTAGTAATTGCTTCCATTGCCAGGAATCATTAACTCTAACATTAACATTCCAAATGTCCATCCTCATCAAATAGTTCTCGTGTACCCATTTTATCCAAAGCATATCCTTTTTAGCATGAATACTCCATAACAGCTTCAGTCCTGCAACAAAATTCAGATTAACAAATGAAAAGAGACCCAGACCTCCATATTTCCTGCCTTTGCATATTTTATTCCAAGCAACCAGAAGCACTCTCTGTTTATCATGAGAGCCCCCCCAAAGAAATCTCATACACATTGTATCCACCCTCTCTCGGACCTTCTTCGGCAGGATGTAATTTGATGACCAAAACATCAATACCCCTAACACTGCACTTTTAATCAACTGAAGCCTACCAGCATATGAGGTATTCCTTTGTTTCTAGTTTTGGAACAAGGAAGTTAGTTTTGAGAACAATGGATCACACTCCATAAAAGACAGTCTCCTACATACCAAGGGAACCCCCAAGTATCTTATAGGGAAAGATCCTTCAACAAATCCCAATTCCTGTATGATCTCTATTTTTTCAGCATCTCCTACACGTCCCATGAAAACTGAGCATTTAGTTGGGCTAGCTTTTAACCCTGAAACACTACTGAAAATGTCAAAAACATGTTTCAGAGTTATCATAGAGTACCTATCACCTCTACTAAACAACAAAAGATCATCCACAAAGATAAGGTGACTGATACTGTGTTGTGCACATTTAGGGTGAAATCTGAAATTCACATCCCTCCTCAACATTTGTAGCATTCTAGAGAGATATTCCATCCCTATGACAAACAAATACGGGGATAGTGGGTCTCCTTGTCTCAGCCCTTTTTCCTTTGAAGAATCCATGTAATGAACCATTGAAGAATATAGAGAATTTAGGAGATGAGAGGCATGTCATTATCCACTTAATCATAATGTCTGGAAATCCCAATCCATTCAACATTGCTTCTATGAATCCCCAGTCAATTGTATCATAGGTCTTTCTAATATCAATATTTAGTAGACCTCTAGGAGAAATAGCCTTCCTACCATAATGTTTTACCATCTCATGTGCCATTAACACATTATTTGTAATAGATCTGCCTCTCACAAAAGCACTCTGAGCTTCATCAATTAACACTCCCATTATTGGTTGAAGCCTTGATGTGATAACTTTGGAAATGACTTTGTAAATAAAGTTACAATAGGAGATAGGTCTAAAATCAGGCACTGTTCTTGGGCAGTCTTTTTTAGGGATAATTGTAATTGTTGTAGCATTCAATTGTCCAAGAAGTTTACCTGAGGAGAAGAATTCCTGCACTGCTAGAATAAGCTCTTCACCTACCACCTCCCATGCACTTCGAAAGAAACTTGCAGAATGTCCATCAGGTCCCGGAGCCTTTTCCTCTGGAATGGAGAATATAGCTTTCTTCACCTCTTCATAGGTCACTACTTGAGATAATTGAAATCTTTGTTCATCATTTAGCGAGGGACCAGTTGATTATATCCTCGTGGGTACATGTAGATTACTATTACCCGCACCTAACAAGCCCTTATAAAAATTTAGGATTTCTTCCACTATCTCTCCTTCCTCTGTCAATCTTTGGCCATCCTCTTTATATAAGACCAGAACTTTATTCATATGTCTCTGTTTTTTCATAGCTGCATGGAACACATGAGACTCCCTATCAGCTTCCATTATCCATTTAATCCTGGACTTTTGAGCATAGAAACTCAACTCAGTAGAGACCAATTTTTCATACTGCCCTAAGCAGATCTTCTCCTTGTTAATCGATTAGCATCAAATGGATAATTTTGAAGACCAACTTGAATGTCTTCGGCTCCTTTTTCTTCCTTATCACTTGTTCACTTATGTTACCAAAGCTTCTTGTATTTAAGTCTTTCAACATATTCTTCAAGACTTTTAGTTTGGACACAAAGCAATTACATCGACAACCATACAATCTTCTAGACCAAACATTTTTCACCAAATCTAAAATTTTTTCATGCTGAGCCCACCAAATCTAAAAATTGTTCACATTTTATAATTTTTCATGGTATATAATTTCGTACAAGGCCAAAATTTACTATTTTATTGGCTATAGCACACGATTTTTGACCTGGCGACAAATAACAAAGTAGAGTTCAAATTTCAAGATTTTGTGAGCTATTATCCATGAATTTTATTTATTTTCATTCATTTTGAACTGAAGATAAATAACTAAGCGGAGTTCAAATTTCACCATTTCATGAGCTACATCCCACAATTTTTTTTGTAAGTAATGATATATTATTTACCAAATGGCTGGAAGAACAAACAAAAGTTATGTACAAGAACTAGTACTCCAAAATTTGGAGTATATCTCAAAACAAAGAACAAACAAAGGGTTACAACCACCCCATCATAGACTTCTGAGACAAACAACTCAGTATGCTATCTAATCTAGATAAAACTGGAGAAATCTTCATAGACAGAATTTGGAGTATATCCCATGATTTTTATATATCCATTTTAGTTCGTTTATGTCCGTTTTGAATCGGTGGTAAACAATTAGGCGGAGTTCAAAATGGATGATTTCCATGAGCTATAACCAATGATCTTTTGCTCTTTTTTTCTTTTTTGCCTGGTGGCAAACAATTCGTCAGAATGCAAAAATCAAGATTTCATGAGCTATAACCCATGATTTTTAGCCATTTTGGTCATTTTTGACCCGGTGGCAAATAATTTTGCCAAATTTAAAATTGATGATTTTATGAGCTTTAACCTATGATTTTTTACAATTTTCATTCGTTTTGGCCACATGAAAAATAATTTTGCGGAATGCAAAACATCACACTTTCACAGGCTATAACCCATCATTTTTTACCATTTTGGTCCGTTTCAACCTAGTGGCAAATATTTTTGCCAAATTCAAAACCAATGATTTCATTAGTTATAACTCATGATTTTTTGATCATTTTCGTCCTATATATACAACAATATTCCTCTCAATTATCAAACCCTCTCTAAAACCAAACCATCATCATCGTGGCCTCCCTCAAAACTCCATCAATAATATTAACTGATAACAATCCTAGCAATTTTCGCTGTAAAATCAGCCGCCGTATGAGCGACCCGCATTAATCCTCTGCCATCGTCTCTTCTCTCATCTCATGCAGAATCTCCGGCGACCTCATCGGATCATCCTGCTGATGTAAGCGATAAACTCAGAACGATGGATAAAGCGCTATATTTCTATTTCGTTACGAGTTCAGTGTTAATGTCCTTTGGCACATATATGCATTTGCGAAGAACAAGTACGTGAAAAAGCGTTCTTCTGGTGAGGAGCCGTCATTGTATTTATGTGTGAGAGTTCAGAGAGAGAGAGAGAGAGAGAGAGAGAGAGAGAGAGAGAGAGAGAGAGAGAGAGAGAGAGAGAGATGACTTCGAGTTCTCTTTTGTATTTTTTATTTTCTATAGTGAAATTTCTCCGACACTTATGTCGTGGACGTAGCCCAAATTGGATGAACCACGTAAATATCTGTATTTTCGATTGATTCTCATTTGTTCTCGTACTTATTCTTTACAATTATTTCCACTCGATTGTGCACTTGTTCGAGCTCCTCGAATAACAAAGTAGCAAACATACATAACTGATGCACATTTAAAAATTACTACTCTGAAAAGTTAAATCAAGCAGTCTGATACACTCTTAACTAAAAAATCCAACTTGCTCAACACTAAATAAACTTAATAGGCTCCATCAAAAAGCAAAAACCAACTTAGCAGACTCGGTAAATTTCCTATGATCGAGAAACAACTACGACTTAACAAAAAAGAAATTCAAAAAACTCAACCGCCACTCTCAATCTATTCTAAGTCTAGTCTCCCAGCAACACCTAACAAGAGAAAGAAGAAAACACGAGGACGCAGAAGATCACTAAAGCCAATCCAATGCCAACGAGATAGAGGACTATCCTCGAGGGCAACAGAGGAGCAGCAGAAGGAGAAATCGAGGGTGCTATCGATGGAGAAGGAGATGGTGCTTGTAAGCATTAAAAAAATGCTAAGAGACAAAAGAGGAGGTTCGCCCAGGCAGCGAAGCTCGACATTCATATGAGGTTCGCCCACACAGTGAATCCCGATGTTCAACCGAGGTTCACCTACAGTTGTGAATCTCGTCTTTCAACTGAGGTTCGATGTTCAGCGAGGTTCACCTACGGTTGTGAATCTCGACTTTCAGCGAGGCTCGATATTCAGCGAGGTTCACCTACAGCGGTGAATCTCGATATTCAACCGAGGTTCACCTACAGCGGTGAATCTCGATATTCAACCGAGGTTCACCTACAGCGGTGAATCTCGACATTCAACCGAGGTTCACCTACAACGGTGAATCTTGATATTCAACGAGGTTCACCTACAGCGGTGAATCTCGATGTTCATCACGAGGATCACCTACAGCGATGGCTTCGACCATCATCGAGGTTCGCCCATGCGTGGCTTCGGCTCATCCATACTCAACCAAAACGCCCGTCGACCACGTTCCCGACTTTAACCCATCAGCGGCGATAATAAGGAGCCACGTTTCCACAATGGGGTGGTCGGTTACGCCTAAAACCTTATAAATAGCTTTGAGTGGCTATGAGGGCAGAACGCATACGGAGAGACTTAGGCGAAGCTAAGATCATTCGGCAATCTCAAGAGCATCGGCGACCTTATTACGATGCGTCAACGGGAAGCAATCTCGACGTGAGCATCGAGGGAAGCATCCTTTCGCTACCAAGAACCCACATAACAAAAGAGAAGTCAAATCAACCTTCTCTTCCTCTGTAATCGAGAGAGTGTGATTGTAATCTCTTTTCAAAGTCAATCAAACAAAACTTTTTCGACCCTACAGAAGATGGCGACCACAGTGGGAGCAGCCGTTCTTTCCGATGAACTGGTGGTAGCGCAATCAGACAAGATTGCAATTGGAACCGAGGTTCAAACCTTGGTTATTGAGTTCGATCAAAGTAAGTATGAGGAATTCCTCTCCTCTGGGGCATCGAGCCCTGTGAAGACACGCAAGTGTCGTCGAGTCTCGTATGAGACTTCAGCCCCTGCGGCTTCTGCTGAATCCTCTCGAGCGAATCTCGAGAGCCAGTCTCTGTCTCTCAGAGACGAGGCTCAAAAAATTAGCCGACAGGCTAAGAAGTGGGTTGTTAAGCAACCTAAACCAACTTCAGGGGCCACTAGTCAAGCTCTGGCTTCTACCAGCGAGCCTCGCTCCGCTTGTATGAAGGCCGGACCACTCTCTAGACGTGCCAAGCAACGTCGACGACAGAACCAAGCTCGCCGAAAGGCTCTAGCTTCGGTCTCGTTCGACGGATTCCACTATCGTCCGAAGGTCGTCAAACAAGCCGAGGGTCGTACTGATGAGGAACATAATGAACCTCATCTTCGTACCCCAAATAACGAGCCTCGCCTCCAAGATGGACATCGTCCCCACAATGAACCTCGTTTTCAACACGAGGTCCCCTTGAAACAGGGCGAACCTCGTCCAAACAATGAGCCTCGTCGCCAAAATCGAACGAGAAGACAACCTCGCCAAGCTCGCCAACCTCTATTTGGAGGGTCACCAACGTCTTGGCTTCGATTTCGAGAATCAGCTGGGGTACCCCGTCGATCTCCATGATTATCTAACACGAAAGCGCGATATGGATCAAATGCGATCCGCAGCTGGCTTTGTGGCTTCGTCTGCAATGTTTGCTCGGTGCCGCCGATACACAAGCCGGCGGTCTTTGAACGACTATCCGACCCGTTAACTCGACGAAAGCGGTTTCATCACCAGAGACAGACGCCACGCAATGGTCATTCCCCCGGAGTGACTATCAATGTGGTTGGGAGAAGTAGAAGTAAAACTCCAACAGATAGTCCTGATTCATCTGACCCTGAATATTCCCCAGGATTACGAGGGCTAGCGATAGTCAAGGCATTTACGGCGCACCGTATTACGTGCGGGCTTGGCGGTTCCATTTGACTACCGACAATTGAGTGGCGGTACCCATGAAGAATCCGAGAACTCCGGCATGGCCACATCTCAACCTTCAAACACTGATCTAAGTGATCAAGCCAGCGTCCTCATGGCTGATAAAGAGGAAGAGATGGCAAAGAAGATCGAAGAGCAACAAACTCTTATTTTTGCACAACAAGAGTCTATCAGACGCTTAGAAGTAATGATGGAGAAGCTCGTCGGCAAGAAGAAAATAGACGAGGGAGGTTTCAAATCAAAGCATGAAGGTTATGAAGAAGATCGGGATGTCCACTCTGGGTCATCTGAAGTAGAGTCGAACCCGCACAAAAGCGAGATCATAAGTTACATGATTTCCAAAAGCGGCTTGATGCCCTCAAGCTCAAGGCGTTTTAAGAATTTGGGGGTGACGGACCATATCTGCGAGTGGGATGATGTCCCATATCCTCCAAAATTCAAGCCGCTCAATTTAGTGCAATTTGATGGGAAAAGCTCTCCATCACAACATATTTATTACTTCCAAGCACAAACCGGGCATATAGCAGTGTGATCCTATCATGACCCGATTGTTCATTAGCACTCTTAAGGGAGTTGCTTTTGAGTGGTTTGAAGGTTGGAGCCTGGTTCTATTCACTCTTGGAGATTTGGAAAAGCTTTTATGGCCCGATTCTTCGATGGCGACGAAGTGTCTATGGCCACTGGCGGCGAGAAGCAAAAGAAGGCGAATCCGTCGGCACTTTTGTCAAAGGTTCGAAACCAGTCATTGCACTCCGGGACCAAGTCTCCGGGCGACATTCATCGAGATGTGCGAGCCAACCTCTCGATCAACATACTTCGAAGATGAAGCGGTTGAAGCACACTCTTGGAGAGACTTGGTGAGGCAAGGGAACAAAGTTGAAAACATGCTTAAGAGAATAGAAGCGAGAAGAACCTCAAGACTATCGTCCTAAGAAGGGGTAATCGAGGCGGTTTACTCCTCAAAAATAATCGAAGGGGAAGGAGACTCTAGCTGTGGAGACTCAACCTACTTCAAGGTCTTTTAAGCAGAAGCCGAATGCCTCCGATAGCCATCCTATGAAGAAGTATGATTTCAAGGATGATCAGGTTATCCCGATTTTCAAGACTTTGCTCAAGATGAACAAGATCACGCTTCCGGAAATAAAAAAATCGGAGGAAGCTTCAAGGACGGATGATCCAAAATATTGCGTGTACCATCGAATGGTGCATCATCCGACGGGAGCATGTTACATTTTGAAAGACAAGATCCAAGTCTTGTTAGAAGCAGGTGTTATGACTCTTCGGGAGGATCAGAAGAAAGTGTCTGCAAATATGGTCGCTCTCTAATTTGGTGATTTTGCGGAATTCCAAGTGCAGGATGGTGTGAAGCCGATCCCTCAGGCAGAGGCCAGAATCGTGAATTTCGACCTCCAACGGCAGAGGTATGGTCCCTTACACTACGCCGAAAGGCGAAATTATATGGGTTCATCCTGACCTGTTATCAGATGAGCAATGGACCTCTTCCAAGTCCAAAAGGAAAGCTTGCAATACCATCTCCGCTGTACCGGAAGAGGAGCAAGTCGCCTTAGTCGCACAACCTGCACAAGCGTTGGGCACCAGTGAGGAAAGAGTATTTAAGGGAATACTCGGCGACACCGGCGTATCGGCAAAAGCACTAGCCGGTGAACCGGGACAAAGAGATCCGCTACAATAAAACGCTCAGAAAGGATACGCTGAAACTTCGAAGGCCCCTTTCCGGTTCGATGTTCTGGCTCAACTCTCCAACATCCCGGCGAGAATCACATTGTTCGAACTTTTGCGCCTGTCTCAATCGACTAGAGAAGCTCTGCGAGAAGCATTGGCGAATAACGAGATCTTCCTCACTTATGTCCCGGAGAAGTCAGCGGAAGTTTGCACCCAATGTCACCAAGTCTTCAAGGGCCCAATGCCTTGCATCACCTTCTCGTCGGAAGACATGCAAGTGAAGAACCCGAAGCATGATAGACCCCTTTATTTTACTGGCTATATCGGCTCTCTCCGAATCAATCGGGTTCAAGTAGACCCGGGGTCTGCATTGAGTATCATTCCCTTAAGAGTTATACAACATCTGGGGATACCGCTTCATCGCTTGGCAACAACAGGGACCACCATTTATGGTTTCAATGCCACCAATTCCCGTCCTTTGGGCAAGATCAAACTCAAATGCGGATAGGAGACTTGAAGGCGGACATTATACGCTATGTCATCGTCTGGATACATCTTATAATCTGCTCTTGGGTGCGACCACGGATCCATGAAAACTTGATCGTTCCATCTACGTTGCATCAATGCATGAAGTATGTGGATGAGGAAGGGACTGTTAAAACATTGGTCGCGGAAAGGCAACCATTCAAGGGCGTGGAGAATTATTTTACTGATTCTGTCCATTACCTTGAGGAAGGCCAAACCGGAGAACCACGGTCGAAGACTCGGCGGTGGAAATGAAGGCGTCTGAGTCAGAACAAGCGGTTATCTTTAATGATGTAAAACCCTTTGTAATCGATCTGAATGAGCCAGACGGCGACGTAGTTATCTTCAATAATAATTATGATTTAGCTTACGCATCGGGTGTTAAAAGTCATACTGACCTGATGTCAGAAATTCTTCCACAGTTGTATGCTGAACCCGCATTGCACATGCCGATTCAGTCGTCGTTTATGACGAGCCAACGGTACTCTAATTCTTCACAAGCGATTTTTGTAATACCGGCCAAGAATAATGATCAGAAAGACATTATCTTTGGACAGGTCAATAAGCCATGGCAAACTGAATTAGAACAACCCAAAGCGGAGGAAAAGGAACCCCAATTCTCATATTTCTCGCCAACAGCGTAAAATTTGATGAGGAAAATGGGGTATGATTTCCTTCACAAAGAAGGCTTAAACTACGGGAAGGATATCAAAACACCAATCCGATCTGCCTATGTCCCGGAAGGTCAGCCTGATGATTATTATCATAAAACTCGTAAAGGGCTGGGATATGAATCGCCGCCATGCTTATGGCATGTCACGACTGAGGGCGACTCAGATCATTCATCTTCTGAAAAAGTTTCCTGGGATTCCGACGTCAGTATAGGACATGAATTTAGGTCCCTTATGGCCAATATGACCTTAGCCAGTCCAATTGAGATTCAAGAAGATGACCTCTTGCCACTATACGAGGATCCGCTAAGTCAACAGCTTGGAATGCAATGGGAACATCGTTTTGAACAACGAGAACCGCCTACTGATGAAAAAATAGCCCAGGTTAATATGGGGGATGAAACCAATCCTAAATCCATATTCATAAGCGATAGTTTGTCCGCTAAAGAAAAGGAGAGCCTCATTGCTTTGGTACGGGAATACATCGATGTCTTCGCGTGGAATTATGAAGATATGCGGCTTAGACCCTCAAGTGGCTATGCAGCCTTAATATCAAGCGGTGCTAAGCACGTCAGCAACAACAACGTCGATTTTCCCCGGTCATGAAGGCCATCGAGAAAGAAATTGAAAAACTAATCAAAGCGGGGTTCATTAGGAAGTGCAACACCGTGGGTAGCCAATATAGTACCGTTTTGAAGAAAAGCGGACGAATCCGACCGTCGTCGATTAGAATTTAAATTTAGCATGTCCAGAAAGATGATTTTCCTCTACCAATCACGGATCTTATTATCGACAACACATGTGGATTTGAAAGGATGTCTTTTATGGATGGCTTTTCGGTACAATCGGATCAAAATGCATCGATGATGAAAAGCACCTTGCTTTCGAACACCGTCGAGAATATCTTGTTATCTGATCATGCCTTTCGGCTTGAAAAGCGGGGGCTACATACCGGCGTGCCATGACCACTATTTTCCAAAACATTTACGGAAAAGCGATGGAATGCTACGTAAACGATTTAGTAGTTAAGAGTCGTCACAAAGGTGATCACTTGCATGACTTGAAGACAACATTTGAGATAATGCGAGCATCGGTTGAAGATGAACCCAACCAAGTCTTTTAAGGGATGTCAAGTGGTAAATTCTTAGGGTTAAGTGGTCCTGGCCGGATGGTATCGTCTTGACCGGACAAGGTCAAAGCTATCCGGGAACTTCCACCTCCTAGAAGTCTCGAGAGCCGTGGTCTCAAGGCGTTTGGCTTACATTAGCGAGTTCATTTCCAACTTATCGGGAAAATGTCGACCATTTTGAAACTCATGAAGAAAGGGGTATCCTTTGTTTGGGATAAAGATTGCCAAGAAGCATTGAAGAGATTAAAACATATCTTTCCAATCCCCACATTGCTAGTTGCTTCATCGGAAAACCCTTTTAATTTATATCCGCTCACGGGTATGCATTGGCGAGTCTCTTAAGCGCCAAGGCGGCGACAATGGCCACGAATAGGCGGTCTATTACCTCAGCAGAACTCTGTCAGGGGCTGAATATCGATATCCTCCCATTCAGAAAGAATGTTTAGCTTTGGTCTTTACTATCCAAAAGATACGGCACTATCTAGTGGGGCAGACCATACACGTCATCTCCAAAATCGATCCTATCCGGGTATTTATGACCCAGCCTGACACATTGAATGGTCGAATGGCTAGATGGGCACTTTACTATCTCAATATGATATTCACTTCAAACCTCGAAGGCAATGAAGGGTCAAGGCGTAATGCGATCTTATGGCTAACCATCCATTGAAAGAAAAATCGAATTATATCGGGACATGCACGATGAACCTTATGAAGCTAATCGGTGTCGAGGAACAAGTATGGCGGTTGTTCTTTGATGGAGCGAGCAACCCCTAGCGACCTGTTGTAGCAGTGGGGGTGGTATTAGTATCTCCACGAGAACCATGTGGTGCCACGGCGGTGTCGTTATCGAACCATGTACCAATAGCGTAGCGAGTACAATCGTTATTGATTGGTCTCGACATAGCCAAACAATTAAGCGTGAGACACACGGAAGCATTTGGGGATTCCGCGACTAATCGTGAAACAAGTAAGGGGAGAGTATGAAGTCGAGCCACGAAGACCTTGTACCTCACCATGTAGCAGCCGTGACTTTAGCTGACTCGTTTGAAAGTTTCTACATTGATCATGTACCCGTCTGCGAGAACACTTATGCGATGCATTGGCGTCACTCGCGGCTTCGCTAGCCTTGCACGAAGCGCTACTGTGGTTAGGTGTGTAGTAGACAATTATTCCGGCCAAAATCGCATTCTGATTCAAGCGTCGAGAACAATCCTAAGTCACCGAAGCCGCGAGATTGGCGGTTCCGATCATCGACTATGTCTGCACGGGATATTGCACGAAGGCATAAAAGAAAGAGAGTCTATTAGTCGGCGAGCATCAAGGTTTTACTCGACTCCCAATTCTGGACTCTATATAGAAGATCATATGGCGGACTCTTGCCCGATGTTTGTCAATTAAGGAAGCGAGCAAGTCTTGAAAAACTCATGATGGCATTTGTGGAGCACACCGGCTGGACCTAAGTTATGGGACCGATTCGTAGACTTGGTTATTATTGGCCAACAATAGTAAAAGACGCCGTGGCTTATGCTAAACGGTGCCATGCGTGCCAGATACATGCTAACTACCTTCATCAACCGCCGGAACACCTGCATCCTGTTCGCGGGGAAAGTTGACTTGTTATTCATTGCTCTGTTGAATTTGTTTACAGCTTCGTTGGCCTACAACAAGATTCAAAAGAAAGAAAATTTGCCTTTTATTTAAGGCTTACAATGAAAACAAAAAATTACAACTTTTATCCTTTTGAACAAACACGAGGATCTCTATTTTACGGGATCCTCGCTTGCGTGGGTTCTTCGCCTGTGCTGGGGAATTTTTATTCGTCCGTGGACTACCGCGCAATTCAGATCTTGGTAGAAACCGGATTACGGAACTTCTGAGGCGTAGAGGGCTCGTTCCACGAAGGAAGCGAAGCGCTAAGGATCGCACTCACGAAGGAGAGGATCGCTGCGGGATCGCACTCACGAAGGAGAGGATCACGAGCGGGTGAATCTACTAGGAGAAATCTGCGCTATCCCGAAGGGTGATCGTAGTCTGACCGAATTTGCTTACCTGCGATCGTAGATCGGCGTCGGCGAACTTCGTGCTCGCCGGTGCTCGGAACTATGCGTCGACGGCTCGTAGATCTCGCGAGAGCTCTCTCAAAAATATCAGAAAATCCAACCTCTTCTCCTTTTTTTAGAACTGAACACCCCTCAGCCTATTTATAGGCAAATAATCAAGAGGGGGGGGGGGATGTGTAGGCAATAAAAATTGCCTTAATCCCTACACAGCAACTCGGAATGAGCAAGAGAGCTTAAGGGTCCATCTGAGTGAAGTCAGGTCCGCCTAAAGGTTAAGTTCACCTGAATGCTTGACTTTACAAAATAGACAAAAGTGTCGATATCTCCCAAATCGGAAGGAATTTGGCAAAATGACCGGAGCAAACCGAACCCTTCGGGTCAGTTTGGTTGGCTCCGTCTCGTCGAGATAGTCAATTTTCATATATAATTCGTCCAATTCCGACATACGATTTGAAAGTTACGACCAGTTCTTCGTAGCATATAAGGAAGGTCGCAAAGCTGCGAGGCTCTTCATTTAGGCGAGGTTAAGCCAGCGTGAAACTCTCCATTGAGCGAGGTTAAGCCAGCGTGAAACTCTCCATTGAGCGAGGTTAGCCAAGCGTGAAACTCTCCATTGAGCGAGGTTAGCCAAGTAGCGAAGCCCTTCATTGAGCGAGGTTAGCCTACGGCGGTGAATCTCAACACTCAACCGAGGTTAGCCAAGTAGCGAAGCCCTTCATTGAGCGAGGTTAGCCTACGGCGGTGAACCTCGACATTCAACCGAGGTTCACCTACGGCGGTGAACCTCGACATTCAACGAGGTTAGCCAAGTAGCGAAGCCCTTCATTGAGCGAGGTTAGCCAGCGTGAAACTCTCCATTGAGCGAGGTTAGCCAAGTAGCGAAGCCCTTCATTGAGCGAGGTTAGCCTACGGCGGTGAACCTCGACATTCAACAGAGGTTCACCTACGGCGGTGAATCTCAACACTCAACGAGGTTAGCCTACGGCGGTGAACCTCGACATTCAACAGAGGTTCACCTACAGCGGTGAATCTCAACACTCAACCGAGGTTAGCCTACGGCGGTGAACCTCGACATTCAACAGAGGTTCACCTACGGCGGTGAATCTCAACATTCAACCGAGGTTAGCCTACGGCGGTGAACCTCAACATTGACTTAGCCTACAGCGGTGAATCTCGGCATTCAACCTCAACATTCAGCAGAGGTTGCCTATAGTAGTGAACCTCGACATTCAGCGAGGTTAGCCTACGGCGGTGAATCTCAACATTCAACCGAGGTTCACCTACGGCGGTGAACCTCGACATTCAATATGAGGTTAGCCGCGTGAAAGCGGCTTCGCCCTAGCGGTGGTTTGGCGAGGCTCGCCCGCGGCATCAAAGTTTGTGAGGCTGCGCCCGCGGCGTCACCGTCGGCGAGGTTCACCACCAGCGTCTGCGGCGGCTCAGCGTTCTTGTAGCAGTTCCGCGTCTTGTAGCGGCGCGTGTAGCGACCTCACAATTACTGCGGCGGCTCGCTCTTTGTGCGACCCTCGTTCCTTTGTGGCGGTGGGCACTTTTCATAGCGAACACAAAGGCCACGAAAGCCACACTTGACTCGTGGGCTAAGTAGTGGGCATCGGTTATGCCCGTCCATTAACCACGTTTCCATAATTCCGGCATGATAGTTACATGCTAAAAACCTATAAATAGCCGTGGCGGCTATGGAAAGGGGCTTTTGGAATT
This sequence comes from Asparagus setaceus, assembly GCA_012295165.1. Classification (NCBI taxonomy): domain Eukaryota; kingdom Viridiplantae; phylum Streptophyta; class Magnoliopsida; order Asparagales; family Asparagaceae; genus Asparagus; species Asparagus setaceus. The sequence goes on along the minus strand of CM022704.1, from coordinate 3,553,458 downwards.
GGGGAAGCTCAACACTTGCGCATAGGAGAGATCGGGAACCTCTCCAACAACCTCTTGATCACCGCAGCCTTGGTACGATCGTCAGCGGGAAGCAACCTCGACTTCGAGCATCGAGTGAAGCATCCTCTGCATACCAGAACCCATACAAAGAGGAGTCAAATCAACCTCCTCTTCCTCATGTCGAGAGAATTTGATTGTAACCCATTCATTCAATCAAATAAACAATTTTTCGACCCTCTGAGAAGATGGCGACCACGGTGGGAGCAACCATTCATTAGATGGTGGTGGTGGCGTCGGACAAGGTTGCGGTTGGAACCGAGGTTCAAACCTTGGTCCTTGAGTTGATCGAGTAAGTATGAGGAGTTCCTCTCCTGCAGGGCATCTAGCACGGTGAAGACGCAAGTGTCGGCGAGTCTCGTATGAGACTTCGGCCCGTGGCTCGTGTTGAATCTTCGGCGAATCTGAGAACCGGCCTATGTCTCGACAAGGCTCCAAAAGCTAGCCAACGGGCTAAGAAGTGGGTGGTTAAGCGGCCCAACCCAACCTCGGAGGCCATTAGCCAAACTTTGGCTTTTCTTTGGCGAACCTGCGCCGTCAATGTGAGGTCCCCTCCAAAGAGGCGAACCTCGTCCAAGTGGCGAACCTGCGTGGTAGGAAGCGTCAAAATGATGAACCTCGTCATTATGAACCTCGACATTCAACCGAGGTTCACCTACGGCGGTGAACCTCGACATTCAACAGAGGTTCACCTACGGCGGTGAACCTCGACATGGGGTGTCATCAAAGCAAGTGGCGAACCTCGTCCAAGTGGTGAACCTCGCCGTCAATGTGAGGTCCCCTCCAAAGAGGCGAACCTGCGCCGTCAATGTGAGGTCCCCTCCAAAGAGGCGAACCTCGTCCAAGTGGTGAACCTGCGCCGTCAATGTGAGGTCCCCTCCAAAGAGGCGAACCTCGTCCAAGTGGTGAACCTCGCCGTCAATGTGAGGTCCCCTCCAAAGAGGCGAACCTCGTCCAAGTGGCGAACCTGCGCCGTCAATGTGAGGTCCCCTCCAAAGAGGCGAACCTCGTCCAAGTGGCGAACCTGCGCCAACAATGTGAGGTCCCCTTGAAAAGAGATGAGCCTGCGTGCAGTGGCGAATCTGCGGCTCGTTGGCGAACCGTCATAGCGGCGTCAAAATGATGAACCTCGTCATTATGAACCTCGACATGGGGTGTCATCAAAGCAAGTGGGCCGAACCTGCGTGGTAGGAAGCGTCAAAATGATGAACCTCGTCATTATGAACCTACCCACAACATGAGGTCCATTCTAAACAAGATGAACCTCGTTCAAACAACGAACCTCGTCATCATCGGGGGTTCATTTAAAACAAGGCGAATGTAAGCCCGGTGCGAACCTCGTCTACAAGGCGAATGTAAGCCCGGTGCGAACCTCGTCTACAAGGCGAATGTAAGCCCGGTGCGAACCTCGTCTAAAAGGCGAGCGTCGCCCCGGTGCGAACCTCGTCTACAAGGCGAATGTAAGCCCGGTGCGAACCTCGTCTACAAGGCGAATGTAAGCCCGGTGCGAACCTGCGTCCAAGTGGTGAACCTGCGCCGTCAGCGTTAGATCCCCTCAAAATGGGATAAGCCTGCGTCAAAGTGGCGAACCTCGCCGTCAATGTGAGGTCCCCTTGAAGGGCGAGCCTCGTTTGAGTGGCGAACCTGCGCCGTCAATGTGAGGTCCCCTCTAAAAGGGATGAAACTTCGTCCAAGCAGCGAACCGCCAACATGAGGTCTCCTCTAAGCGGGGCGAACCTCGTCCAGTGGCGAACCTGCGTCGCCAATATGAACCTCGCCGCCCGGACCAAAGGAAGCGGCAAGCGAGTTAAGCCAAACTCAATTCAAAGAGTCTCTCACATATGAGGCTCGTTTTGAGAATCAGCGGGGTACACCCGCCGATCTCGTGATTATCTCACTCGCAAGCATGATGCGGTCAAATGCAATCTCATTGTTCTTTGTGAAAACTCATCACGATCATTGCGTGCGTGTCGATTTCGAGGCCACTCTCATCGAGATGTGTCGGAATAATCTCTCCATCAACATTACGTCTAATATGGGCGTGCGTAGCTTCGCTCGTGGAAAGACTTAACCGCCAAGGAGAACAAGTCGAGGCGTGCTCAAAGCGTATGGAGGTTGAAGAGCTATTTGAATCTCGAGGAGGTGATGACCAAGATAACTTGGTGGTGGCGACGCTTCCTCATCAAAACTCTTTTCAAGTAAGCCCACGATGGCATCTGCCGAGGCTTCGCCAGCGGAACCAAGCTATGAGACCGGCGTGCGGACTGGCTACAATCGGCCAAAGATAATCGTTGATGCTTATATGCATCAATGCGGAGAGACCGACATCCGACGGTAAATTTTTAAAGAAGTACTACCCGTAGTCTTCTTTCAAACTCCCACTAAGTTATCATGTTAACAGTCACCTCTGATAACTAATTTTCTCTAAATTCCTCCGCCAATCCTCGGCAATAGGATGGTGGGTTTCCAAAATTATCATGTTAACAATCACCTCTGATAATTCCCTCAAGATTTCCTCCGTCAATCCTCTCAAGTAGGATAACGGGACCACTCCCACTGTCATGTTAATATTGCACCTCTGACAAATCAACTTACCAATCCTCTTCAATGGGATGGTAAGTCCTCAAAGTCGCTCCGTCGCGACAATCTTGTCATGTTAACATTTTACCTCTGGCAAATTAACTTACTAATCCTCTTCAATGGGATGGTGAGTCCTCAAAGTTGCCCCAATCGCAACAAATTCTTGTCGGGTTAACAATCACCTTTGACAAACTCCTTCCAATCCTCGTCAATAGGTTGGTGGGTCCACATAGCTTGTCATGTTAACAATCACCTCGATAGTCCGCTGCGAGTCATTCACGCAAATGGCGTTGTCCAATCAAGTCGTCGTACCCTATTCCCATCATAGTTGTTATACTTAGAGTCAGCGAACAACTAGATTCTTCTTGGTCATATGTCGTCATACCCATGTCCTTTGAGCGATCGATCATTTCCATATCGTCACTTGTCAGAGTGACTTTGGGTTAGATAGTGGTTAACGGGCAATATACCCTATCACCTCCCTCGCGAATAGTGGCCTACCATGCGATGTGCCCTATTCCGACCATAGTCGTTATACTCTATGTCAGCGAGCGACTTGACTACTCCCACATGATCATTCCTCTAAATGATTTTGTTCGTAATCCTTGTTGTTATACTCTCCGTTCTTGAACAACTTGATTGCTTTTTGATCACTATCGTTATACTTTTATGTCAGCGAGCGATTCGATCATTTCGAATAGTGGCCTACCATGCGATGTGCCTCTATTTCAACCATAGTCGTTATACTCCCATGTCAGCGAGCGACTTGACTACTCCCACATGATCATTCCTCTAAATGATTTTGTTAAGTAATCCTTGTTGTTATACTCTCCGTCCTGAACAACTTGATTGCTTTTTGATCCGCGATCGTTATACTTTTATGTCAGCGAGCGATTCGATCATTTCGAATAGTGGCCTACCATGCGATGTGCCTCTATTTCAACCATAGTCGTTATACTCCCATGTCAGCGAGCGACTTGACTACTCCCACATGATCATTCCTCTAAATGATTTTGTTCGTAATCCTTGTTGTTATACTCTCCGTTCTTGAACAACTTGATTGCTTTTTGATCGCGATCGTTATACTTTTATGTCAGCGAGCGATTCGATCATTTCGAATAGTGGCCTACCATGCGATGTGCCTCTATTTCAACCATAGTCGTTATACTCCCATGTCAGCGAGCGATTCGATCATTTCGAATAGTGGCCTACCATGCGATGTGCCTCTATTTCAACCATAGTCGTTATACTCCCATGTCAGCGAGCGACTTGACTACTCCCATGATCATTCCTCTAAATGATTTTGTTCGTAATCCTTGTTGTTATACTCTCCGTTCTTGAACAACTTGATTGCTTTTTGATCCCCTCCAAAGATGGCCAAGCAGGCGAGGTCGAACTGATGAGGAATGTCACGAACCTCGTCATTGCACCCCAAGTCGTGAACCTCGTCTTCATCTAAGGGGTTCATTTCAAACAAGACGAACCTGCGTCCAAGTGGTGAACCTGGCCGTCAATGTGAGGTCCCCTCCAAAGGAGGCGAACCTCGCCGTCAATGTGGAGTCCCCTCCAAAGAGGCGAACCTGGGTCAAGTGGTGAACCTGGCCCGTCAATGTGAGGTCCCCTCCAAAGAGGCGAACCTCGTCCAGAGTGGTGAACCTCGACATTCAACGAGGTTCACCTACAGCGGTGAACCTCGACATTCAACCGAGTTCACCTACAGCGGTGAACCTCGACATTCAACAGGGTTCACCTACGGCGGTGAACCTCGACATTCAACCGAGTTCACCTACAGCGGTGAACCTCGACATTCAACGAGGTTCACCTACAGCGGTGAACCTCGACATTCAACCGAGGTTAGCCTACGGCGGTGAATCTCAACATTCAACCGAGGTTCACCTACGGCGGTGAACCTCGACATTCAACGAGGTTCACCTACAGCGGTGAACCTCGACATTCAACGAGGTTCACCTACAGCGGTGAACCTCGACATTCAACGAGGTTCACCTACAGCGGTGAACCTCGACATTCAACGAGGTTCACCTACAGCGGTGAACCTCGACATTCAACGAGGTTCACCTACAGCGGTGAACCTCGACATTCAACCGAGTTCACCTACAGCGGTGAACCTCGACATTCAACGAGGTTCACCTACAGCGGTGAACCTCGACATTCAACGAGGTTCACCTACAGCGGTGAATCTCAACATTCAACCGAGTTCACCTACAGCGGTGAATCTCAACATTCAACCGAGTTCACCTACAGCGGTGAACCTCGACATTCAACCGAGGTTAAGCCAGCGGCGTAGCTCTTCATTGAGCGAGGTTAGCCACAGCGTGAGGCTCGACATTCAACGAGGTTCACCTACAGCGGTGAACCTCGACATTCAACCGAGGTTAAGCCAAGTAGCGAAGCCCTTCATTGAGCGAGGTTAGCCAAGTAGCGAAGCCCTTCATTGAGCGAGGTTAAGCCAAGTAGCGAAGCCCTTCATTGAGCGAGGTTAAGCCAGCGGCGTAGCTCTTCATTGAGCGAGGATCGCCAGCGGCGGGGCTCGACATTCAACGAGGTTCACCTACAGCGGTGAACCTCGACATTCAACCGAGTTCACCTACAGCGGTGAACCTCGACATTCAACAGGGTTCACCTACGGCGGTGAACCTCGACATTCAACCGAGGTTCACCTACAGCGGTGAACCTCGACATTCAACCGAGGTTCACCTACGGCGGTGAACCTCGACATTCAACCGAGGTTAGCCTACGGCGGTGAATCTCAACATTCAACCGAGTTCACCTACAGCGGTGAACCTCGACATTCAACGAGGTTCACCATGATCTGTGATTATCTCACTCGCAAGCATGATGCGGTCAAATGCAATCTCATTGTTCTTTGTGAGAAACTCATCGATCATTGCGTGCGGTGAGTTTCGAGGCCACTCTCGCCGAGATGTGTGAATAATCTCTCCATCAACATTACATCTAATAGGCGTATGCTGGCTTCCTCGTGGAAAGACTTAACCGCCAAGGAGAACAAGTTCGAGCGTGCTCAAGCGTATGGAGGTTGAAGAGCTATTTGAATCTCGAGGAGGTGGCGACCAAGATAACTTGGTGGTGGCAGCTTCCTCATCAAAACTCTTTTCAAGTAAGCCCACGATGGCATCTGCTTGAGGCTGTATGGAACCAAGCTATGAGGCCGTTGTGGAACACTGCTGTCGGCCAAAGATATCGTTGATGCTTATATGCATCAATGCGGAGGACCGACATCGACGGTAAATTTTTAAAAGTACTACCGTAGTCTTCTTTCAAACTCCACTAAGTTATCATGTTAGCAGTCACCTCGATAACTAATTTTCTCTAAATTCCTCCTGATCCTCGGCAATAGGATGGTGGGTTTAAAATTATCATGTTAACAATCACCTCTGATAATTCCCTCAAGATTTCCTCCGTCAATCCTCTCAAGTAGGATAACGGGACCACTCCCACTGTCATGTTAATATTGCACCTCTGACAAATCAACTTACCAATCCTCTTCAATGGGATGGTAAGTCCTCAAAGTCGCTCCGTCGCGACAATCTTGTCATGTTAACATTTTACCTCTGGCAAATTAACTTACTAATCCTCTTCAATGGGATGGTGAGTCCTCAAAGTTGCCCCAATCGCAACAAATTCTTGTCGGGTTAACAATCACCTTTGACAAACTCCTTCCAATCCTCGTCAATAGGTTGGTGGGTCCACATAGCTTGTCATGTTAACAATCACCTCGATAGTCCGCGAGTCATTCACGCAAATGGCGTTGTCCAATCAAGTCGTCGTACCCTATTCCCATCATAGTTGTTATACTTAGAGTCAGCGAACAACTAGATTCTTCTTGGTCATATGTCGTCATACCCTGTGTCAGCGAGCGATCGATCATTTCCATATCGTCACTTGTCAGAGTGACTTTGGGTTAGATAGTGGTTAACCGGGCAATATACCCTATCACCTCCCTCGCGAATAGTGGCCTACCGTGCGATGTGCCCTATTCGACCATAGTCGTTATACTCTATGTCAGCTGAGCGACTTCGGCTAACCCGAGTCATTTCCTAAATGACTCGTTGCGTATCCTTGTTGTTATACTCTCCGTCAGCGAACAACGATTGCTTTTTGATCACTATCGTTATACTTTTATGTCAGCGAGCGATTCGATCATTTCGAATAGTGGCCTACCATGCGATGTGCCTCTATTTGACCATAGTCGTTATACTCCCATGTCCTTTGAGCGACTTCGGCTAACTTTGAGAGTCATTTCCTAAATGACTTTGTTCGTAATCCTTGTTGTTATACTCTCCGTTCTTGAACAACTTGATTGCTTTTTGATCCGCGATCGTTATACTTTTATGTCAGCGAGCGATTCGATCATTTCGAATAGTGGCCTACCATGCGATGTGCCTCTATTTCAACCATAGTCGTTATACTCCCATGTCAGCGAGCGACTTGACTACTCCCATGATCATTCCTCTAAATGATTTTGTTAAGTAATCCTTGTTGTTATACTCTCACGTTCTTGAACAACTTGATTGCTTTTTGATCGCGATCGTTATACTTTTATGTCAGCTGAGCGATTCGATCATTTCCACATGATGGCCTACGGGCTATTTGCCCTTATCTTTTAATCCAGCGCCTTGAGCGGCTAAGGATAGAGGAGATTTTAGCACTAAGCCTAAAAGAAACTCCTAAACTCACCATCTTGAGGTGAAAAGTATGGCTAGCCCGATTCAAGCGGTGTCGGTAAAGGCACATCAAACCCGTTGATAGGCTGGGGTTTGCTAAAAATCCTAGAGGGTGATCATTAGGCTGCAAGTGAAGAATTCAAATTTACGTGTTAGAAGGTTCCTCGCTCACTGCACGTGACCATTTTACAAGTCTTCATATCCAAAGTGTTCGGACTCCATTCAATCACATTCAAGTCACGAAAACTTTGGAGGGTTTGTAGGCAATAAAATTGCCTTAATCCTACAACCTTCGGAATGAGAAAGAGAGCTTAGGGTCCATCGAGTGAAGTCGAGTCCGCCTAAAGGTTAAGTTCACACGAATGCTTGACTTTACAAAATAGACAAAAGTGTCGATATCTCCCAAACCGGAAGGAATTTGGCAAAATGGCCAGGAACAAACCGAACCCGGGTCAGGTTTGGTTGGCTCGTCTCGTCGAGATAGTCAATTTTCATATATAATTAGTCCAATTCCGACATCGATTTGAAAGTTACGACCAGTTCTTAGTAGCATATGAGGAAGGTCGCAAAGCTGCGAGCTCTTCATTGAGGCGAGGTTAAGCCACAGCGGCGAGCTCGACATTCAACGAGGTTCGCCAGGCGGCGTAGCTCTTCATTGACGAGGTTGCCAAGTAGCGAAGCCCTTCATTGAGCGAGGTTAGCCAGAGGCGAAGCCCTTCATTGAGCGAGGTTAGCCAGCGTGGCTCTTCATTCGAGCGAGGTTAGCCACAGCGTGAGGCTCGACATTCAAGCGGAGGTTAAGCCCAGCGAGGTTAGCCAAGCGTAGCTCTTCCTTGAGCGAGGTTAGCCAGCGTGAAACTCTCCATTGAGCGAGGTTAGCCAAGTAGCGAAGCCCTTCATTCGAGGAGGTTCGCCAGGGCGAAGCCCTTCATTGAGCGAGGTTGCCAGCGTGAAGCTCTTCATTGAGCGAGGTTAATACAGCGTGAGGCTCGACATTCAAGCAGAGTTAGCCGAGGTTAGCCAACGGCGTAGCTCTTCCTTGAGCGAGGTTGTGGCAGTGAAACTCTCCATTGAGGCGAGGTTGCCAAGTAGCGAGCCCTTCATTGAGCGAGGATGCGTAGCGGCGGGGCTCGACATTCAACCGAGTTCACCTACGGCGGTGAATCTCAACACTCAACCGAGGTTAGCCTACAGCGGTGAACCTCGACATTCAGGGTTCACCTACGGTGAATCTCAACACTCAACCGAGGTTAGCCTACGGCGGTGAACCTCGACATTCAACGAGGTTCACCTACGGTGAATCTCAACATTCAGCAGAGTTAGCCTCTGGCGGTGAACCTCAACATTCGACCGCCTGTAGGCATCAAAATTCTTTGAAGAACCTCAAATATGACTAAATCATGAGAAGATCGAAGAACAATGTCGTCGAAATCTCAAGAAGTCAACACATGGGGAGATGTGTCTGCTTCACGGTCGCGAGACACGGTTTGTCTCTTACCGCCCGAGACACCTTGATGTCTCAGTGGCGAGACACTTGTGTGTGCCCGCCTGGCCGAGACACTTGTGTGCTTACGCCGGCGAGACACCTTGATGTGTCTGGCGACTAGCAGACACTTACTTGTCTAAATCAGATACGAGAATACTTAAAATGAGCTCTTAAAGGGTCTAAATCAATGCTGATGGGGCCCACTTGACTTTATCAATGCGGAGAGCGTTGAACCGTTAATGGCGGTTACCGCGAAGATACGCCCACTAGGCGTAATTCTAGGGCATTTAATCGTGCCTAAAAAGCGGGAAAACCGTTCTTTTGGAAGGGCGGCCTTGCCTGCGCCCGGTCGTAGGCGGCCCATCTACCTCGCCGCCAGGCGGCCGATATATACCTCGCCCGATGGCGAAGCGGCTTAAGCCTGGCTTTTCGGTAGCAGCTTCTTGCAAATCTTCAGCACTTATGATACGTGTAGGCGCGTTTCCCAGACTATAAATACCCTCCCTCGTCCACTTGAAGTCGGCCATCGAAAGGGAAAAGTCGAAAATCCAAGCTTAGGAGTTCAAGAACACAATCCGCGCGAGATTCCTCGAGTTTAAGCCTTGACTTATTCTTGAGAAAGTAGATATCTTACCTTGCTAAGATATTTCTGAAGTTCTTGTTTCCTTTCGAAGCATTAACTAAACCCGTCGATTCGACGATCATTTCGGTGGTCCACGGATTACAGCGTCCCGACGCGAGGCAAAGTCCCACAAAAACAAGAGATCTACACTTGTAGCGTCTTTTGTTGAGTTTGTGAGAGAGTTATTTAATTTTCTTATAGCGAGAACCAAAAGTGTAATTTTCTCAAGTTTTACAATGAAATCAACTTCGACCCAAACACGATGGCGACCCGCGATGGGAGCCAGCGGTCTCGAGCCGAGATCATTGTGTCGCGACCTTGCGTATCGGTAGACCTCATGGTTGATGGAATAGATTACTTCTTGATCAAGCCAAATTGAAGAGTATCTCTCCTCTTCCACATCGAAGTCCTCCTCACCCGCAAATATGGAGGATCTCATCCCCTAGAGGGAGGTTAGTTACATTGTGATGTGCAGCGATCTTCGTTAAACTGCGGCGAGCGATTTCCCCTCTCAACAAGATCTCAATGATCGTGAAGAGCTTCGCCAAAGGCGGCGTCAAAAGATGGCTCGTCAATTAGCCAAGGCCACAGAGTCAGCGGATGGAATTCACTATCGGATGAACTCACATGATCAAAGCGTCAACAAACTCTGGCCTTCTTCAACCGTCGGCCTCCGCCAGGAAGAATGGGTTCGTCAAAAGGACCCGATTGACAAAGAAGGAGCGGCCTCAAAATGCGTGCACGCTTTGCTCGAGCCGCGTCTTTATTGAGCGAGGTTGCCAATAGCGAAGCCCTTCATTGAGCGAGGTTAGCGGGCGAAGCCCTTCATTGAGCGAGGTTAATGGCGTGGCTCTTCATTCGAGCGAGGTTAAGCAGCGTGAGGCTCGACATTCAACAGAGTTCGCCCAGCGAGGTTAAGCCAACGGCGTAGCTCTTCCTTGAGCGAGGTTGTAGCGGCGAAACTCTCCATTGAGCGAGGTTACGCCAAGTAGCGAAGCCCTTCATTGAGCGAGGATGCGCCAGCGGCGGGCTCGACATTCAACCGGGTTCACCTACAGCGGTGAATCTCAACACTCAGCGAGGTTAGCCTACGCGGTGAACCTCGACATTCCGAGGTTCACCTACACAGTGAATCTCAACACTCAACCGAGGTTGGCCTACAGCGGTGAACCTCGACATTCAACAGGAGTTCACCTACAGCGGTGAATCTCAACATTCAACCAGGGTTAGCCTCTGCGGTGAACCTCAACATTCGACTTAGCCTGTAGGCATCAAAAATTGCGAAGAACCTCAAATATGACTAAATCATGAGAAGATCGAAGAACAATGTCGTCGAAATCTCAAGAAGTCAACACATGGGGAGATTGTGTCTCGCTACGGTCGCGAACACGGTTTGTCTTCGCCACGGCGAACACCTTGATGTCTCGCGTTAGCGAGACACTTGTGTGCCTGCACGGCGGTGCACACTGTTGTGCCTCGCGCGGCGGGAACACCTTGATGTGTCTGGCGACTAGCGGAGACACTTACTTGTCGCCCAATCACGAGATACCGAGAATACTTAAAATGAGCTCTTAAAGGGTCTAAATCAATGCTGATGGGGCCCACTTGACTTTATCAATGCGAGAGAGCGTTGAACCGTTAATGGCGGTTACGGCGAAGATCGCCCACTAGGCGTAATTCTAGGGCATTTAATCGTGCCTAAAAAGCGGGGAAAACGTTCTGGTGGAAGGGCGCCTCGCCCGGTCGGCCGAGGCGGCCATCTTACTCAGCCGCCCGGTGGCGGCCGACCTACCTCGCCCGATGGCGAAGCGGCTTAAGCGCGAAGCGCTCGAGGCGCTGCTTGCAAATCTTCAGCACTTATGATACGTGGGCGTTTCCCAGACTATAAATACCCTCCGTCCACTTGGCGGTCGGCCATCGAAAGGGAAAAGTCAATCCAAGCTAGGAGTTCAAGAACACAATCCACGGAGATTCCTCGAGTTTAAGCCTTGACTTATTCTTGAGAAGAGTAGATATCTTACCTTGCTAAGATATTTCTTTGAAGTTCTTGTTTCCTTTGAAGCATTAACTAAACCGTCGATTCGACGATCGGCGCTTTCGGTGGTCCACGGTTAGCGTCCCGACACGAGGCAAAGTCCCACAAAAACAAAGAGATCTACACTTGTAGCGTCTTTTGTTGAGTTTGTGAGAGTTATTTAATTTTCTTATAGCGAGAACCAAAAGTGTAATTTTCTCAAGTTTTACAATGAAATCAACTTTCGACCCAAACGATGGCGACCACGGTGGGAATAGCGGTCTCGAGCCGAGATCATTGTGTGCATGGCCTGCAATCGGCCGTAGACCTCATGGTTGATGGAATAGATTACTTCTTCGATCAAGCCAAATTGAAGAGTATCTCTCCTCTTCCACATCGAAGTCCTCCTCACCCGCCAAATCGGAGGATCTCATCCCCTAAGAGGAGGTTCGTTACGTTGTGATGTGCAGCGATCTTCGTTAAACTGCGGCGGCGATTTCCCTCTCAACAAGATCTCAAGCGATCGGCGAAGAGCTTCGCCAAAGCGGCGTCAAAGATGGCTCGTCAATTAGCCAAGGCCACGGAGTCAGCGGATGGAATTCACTATCGGATGAACTCACATGATCAAAGCGTCAACAAACTCTGGCCTTCAACCCGTCGGCCTCCGCCAAGAAGAATGGGTTCTCATCAAAAGGACCCGATTGACAAAGAAGGAAGCGGCTCAAAAATGCGTTGCTTTGCTCAACCGGTACGTCTTTGTTCAAAGGTGCAAAGTCAAAAGCAACCCGACAAACGGTTCAAAATGCGCCAAGCATGGATCGAAGTCGACATCAAAATCGGCTCAAGAATCGCCTCGCCAACAACATTCAGAGGCGATTAATGCATCTCGGCGCCCGAACAATCGGTACCTGCAGCAATGGCGATGTAGCAATCTCAGCGCCCGGCGAGCGAGCTGAAACATGGCGAACGGTAAACATCTCGTAGCTAGCGAGCGGCAACTGCCTCGCCAAAAGCGGCGGTCCTCATGCATTGACAAAGATGGGCTTTTCGCCCTTTCTTCCACTTCTCGGGATATCAACCTTTAAGTCGGACTCAAAGCGGTATCTGATATAAGCTGCTCCCTCGATTACTCGGAGCGGTATACAAGTATAGCCCTCCCCTCCTCGATGAGTATAAGAGGTTAAAGCTGCTCCTCGAGACTCAGGCGTGGTATCTGATATAGCTGCTCCCTCGACAGTTATCACGAGTATAAAGCGCTCCCTCTGGACTCCGACGGTTATCTGAGTATAAAGCTGCTCCTTACCTCGATGAGTATAAGAGGTTAAAGCTGCTCCTCAGAGACTCCAACGGTATCACAGTATAAATGCTCCCTCACTCAGAGCCGATATCACGGTATAAACTGCTCCCTCGTACTCAGGCGGGTATCACAGTATAAAGCGCTCCCTCGTATTCTCAGAAGCCAATATCACAGTATAAGCTGCTCCCTCCTCAGATGAATATAAGAGGTTAAAGCTTCTTACTCCTTTCAGCATTTGAATTTTGCGAAGAAGGTGGATAATCCATGAGCGAGAGGTCCACTTCCACATTGAGCAATCAAACCTTCCTGATTAGGATTGTCTAAAAAATTCCCACTTGGTCAAACCTTCCCACAGATTAGGACCCGCGGTCAAAATCCCTCTCGATTCTTTCCATGAGCAGAGGTCCACTTCCATTGAGCAATCAAACCTTTCTAGGTTAGGATTGTCTCAAAAATTCCTATCTGGTCAAACCTTCCTGATTAGGACCATGGTCAAAATCCCCTCTTGATTCCTTCCATGAGCGAGAGGTCCATTTGAGATTGGCGATCAAACCTTCGAGATTAGGATTGTCTCAAAACTCCTATCGATCAAACCTTCTACAATTAGGATCATTTTTAATTTTCACTCCCTTGGTCAAACCTTCCTCTGATTAGGACCACGGTCAAAATCCTCTCGATTCCTTTTATGAATGAGAGGTCTACTCCCGATAACGGGGGTTCGTTTTAGCCCCAGAGAAAACACAGCGGGTTCGTTTTAAGCCCCGAGAGAAAACACAAATTCCACAAGCCTCATTATTCAATATCGTAGCATAGATGTCATTACCTAATGACACCTAAACTATCTTTTATGCATAGGGATGTTATCTCATCCCTTATCGAGATAAGTCGACGTCTAACACCGCCCGGTAATCAATTCCGTGATAATTGATCAAGCCTCATTATTCAATATCGTAGCATAAAGTCTAAGAAGAATTCACTCTTTTAGCACAGCGTAACATGTAGAGCGGACTCGGATAATCTACATACTAGCCCAACTCAAGCGGTAGTTGGTAAAGGCTCATCAAATCCGTTGATGGTGAGGGTTTGCCAAAATCCTATATCTATCATACAAGCAATAACTTGAGGCGGCGGGTTCACTCTTCTGTAGGGGTCAAGCACTTTCTCCTATCGTGGTTTTAATGCACTTTGTAACTCATTGCTAATGCAAATGTGCCATTACATCGCCTCGAAGCTCAAGCATGCTCGGTGCGTGGCGGTCCTGGCGAACGCCCAGTTGCCTTTCGCTTTCTTCAAGTGGGACAATTCGGATATTACATATAGAAACTTTCACGGAAATCGATATTGAGAAAACGGGCAGCGCTTTTCTCGAATGATTTTCAAGGCATTTCAATTATAACCCAAGTGGCGACTTTCAAGATGAAGATGATTAGTCAAACGACTTGACATTTCAATCAATCAAATACAAATGCAAAGCTATTGATCCCAAAAATATGGTCAGTGGCAGCGTAGCCGGGGATTCAAGAACTGAAGCAAAACATGGTCCTCTTCTACAAAGTTCAGCGTTGAGCGAAGCAAGGCATCTTATCCAAAGTATTCCGGACCCTCGACAAAATAGAGAGTTACGAAAACTTTGGAGGGTATCTGTAGGCATCAAAATGCTTGAAGAACCTCAAATATGACTAAATCATGAGAAGATCGAAGAACAATGTCGTCGAAATCTCAAGAAGTCAACACATGGGAAGTGTGTCGCTTCTGATCGCGAGACAGCGGTTTCATCACCGCCACGGCGAGAACACCTTGATGTGTCACCGACGTTAGCGAAGACACTTGTGTGTGCCTACGCCGCGGCGAGACACTTGTGTGTGCCTGCGCCGCGAAGCGGGATGGTGATGTCTGGCGACTAGCGGAACCTTACTTGTCTCGCCAAATCACGAGATACCGAATACTTAAAATGAGCTCTTAAAGGGTCTAAATCAATCTGATGGGGCCCTTGACTTTATCAATCGAGAGAGCGTTGAACCGTTAATGGCGGTTACCGATCGCCCACTAGGCGTAATTCTAGGAGCATTTAATCGTGCCTAAAAGCAGATTCTGGCGGTGGAAGGGCGGCCTTTGCCGCCGATCAGCGAAGGCGGCGATCTACCTACGCCCGGCGTGGCGGCCGCTGCTGCCTGCGCCCGGTGGCGGCGGCTTACAGCTTGGCGGCACTCGAGCTGCCCATGCTGCAAATCTTGGCCTTATGATACACGTGAGCACGTTTCCCAAAGACTATAAATACCCTCTACGTCCACTTGGGCGGGAGTGCGAGCCATCGAGAAAAAGTCGAAAATCAAGCTTAGGGAGTTCAAGAACACAATCCAGCGGAGATTCCTCGAGTTTAAGCCTTGACTTATTCTTGAGAAGAGTAGATATCTTACCTTGCTAAGATATTTCTTGAAGTTCTTGTTTCGCTGAAGCATTAACTAAACCCGTCGATTCGGCGATGTTTTCGGTGGTCCACGGATTCTGCGTCCGACGAGGCAAAGTCCACAAAACAAAGATCTACACTTGTAGCGTCTTTTGTTGAGTTTGTGAGAGAGTTATTTAATTTTAAAGCAACCCAAAGAACGGTTCAAAATCGCCAAGCATGGATCCCGGTCGACATCAAAATCGCTCAAGAATCCGCCGCCAACAACATTCACCGAGACAAGTAAACCGCCTCGCGCCGGTGACATTCGAGCCGCTCGCCAACAACAGGTAGTAAACGTCTCGCCAGACAGCTGAGCTGCCTCGCCAACAACAGGTAGTAAACCGCCTCGCTAGCGAGATAGCTAACCGCCTCGCCAAAAGCGCAGGCGCCCTCCATGCATTGACAAAAGATGGGCTTTTCCGCCTTTTCCACCGATGAGGTATCAACCTTTAAGTCCGACTCGGCTGTATACAGTATAAACCGCCCTCAAGATTCGACAGTATACAAGTATAAATCGCCCTTACCTCCGGCGAGTATAAGAGGTTAAACCGCCTCCGAGACTCGGCTGTATATGAGTATAAACCGCTTCCTCAAGATTCGGCTGTATACGAGTATAAATCGCCCTCTGACTCGGCGTGTATACGAGTATAAATCGCCCCTTACCTCCGATGAGTATAAGAGGTTAAACCGCTCCTCCGAGACTCCAAATGTATACGTAGTATAAACCGCTTCCTCAAGATTCGGCTGTATACGAGTATAAACCGCCTCTCAGATCTCGGCTGTATACAGTATAAACTGCTCCTCTCAGACTCTATGTATACGAGTATAAACCGCCCCTTTCCTCCGATGAATATAAGAGGTTAAACCGCTCTTCCTTCTTACTCACTCCGGACTACCATTTTATGAAGAAAGTCGGTGGATAATCCATGAACGAGAGGTCCACTTCCACATTGAGCAATCAAACCTTCCTACAGCTAGGATTGTCTAAAAATTCCCACTTGGTCAAACCTTCCTACGCTAGGACCATGGTCAAAATCCCTCTCGATTCTTTCCATGAACGAGGTCCACTTCCACATTGAGCAATCAAACCTTTCTACGCTTAGGATTGTCTCAAAATTCCTATCCCGGTCAAACCTTCCTACAGTTAGGACCATGGTCAAAATCCCTCTTGATTCCTTCCATGAACAGAGGTCCATTTCGTGATTGAGCGATCAAACCTTCCGGCCAGCTAGGATTGTCTCAAAACTCCTATCCCGATCAAACCTTCCTACAATTAGGATCATTTTTAAATTTTCACTCCCACTTGGTCAAACCTTCCTACGCTAGGACCACGGTCAAAATCCTCTCGATTCCTTTTATGAATGAGAGGTCTACTCCGTATCAGGTTCGCTGCCCCAAGAGAAAACACAAATTCCACAAGCCTACGATTCAATATCGTGAGCATAGATGTCATTACCTAATGACACCTAAACTATGCTTTTATGCATAGGGATGTTATCTCTGCCCCTTATCGAGATAAGTCGCCTAACACACGCCGGGTAATCAATTCCGTGATAATTGATCGCTTCACGATTCAATATCGTAGCATAAAGTCTAAGAGAATTCACTCTTTTAGCACAACGTAACATGTAGAACGGACTCGGATAATCTACATACTAGCCCAACTCAAACGGTAGTTGGTAAAGGCTCATCAAACCGCTGATGGTCAGGGTTTGCCAAAAATCCTATATCTATCATACAAGCAATAACTTGAGACAATGGTTCACTTTTCCTCGCCGGTCAAGCACTTTCTCCTACCGTGGTTTTAATGCACTTTGTAACTCATTGCTAATGCAAATGTGCCATTACATCGCTTCCGTAGCTCAAGCATGCTCGCATTGCATTCGCGCCTTTGCCCGAGCGAGACACCGATTGCCCCTTTTTCAAGTGGGACAATTCCAGATATTACATATAGAAACTTTCCGAAATCGATATTCAAAACCGACGACGCTTTTCTCCAATGATTTTCAAGGCATTTCAATTATAACCCAAGTGGCGACTTTCAAGATGAAGATGATTAGTCCAAAATCGACTTCGACATTTCAATCAATCCAAATACAAATGCAACAGCTATTGATCCCAAAATATGGTCACGACGCCACAGAGCCGTGATTCAAGAAACCAAGCAAAACATGGTCCTCTTCTACAAAGTTCAACGCTGAACGTATAAGCAAAGATCTTATCCAAAGTATTCCGCACTTCGACAAAATACGAGGAGTCCGAAAACTTTGGAGGGTATCTGTAGGCATCAAAAATCTTGAAGAACCTCAAATATGACTAAATCATGAGAAGATCGAAGAACAATGTCACGAAATCTCAAGAAGTCAACACATGGGGAGATTGTGTCTCGCCACAAGGAGACACCGGTTTGTGCTCGCCACGAAGCGAGACACCTTGATGTGTTCACCGTTAGCTGCAGACACTTGTGTGTGCCTCGCACGAAATGGCAGACTTGTGTGTGTGCTCGCACGAAGCCAGACACCTTGATGTGTTCAGCGACTAGCGTGACACTTACTTGTGTCTCGCCAAATGCAGATACCCGTAATACTTAAAATGAGCTCTTAAAGGGTCTAAATCAATGCCGATGGGGCCCACTTGACTTTATCAATGCAGAGACGCTCGACACGCTAATGGCGTTACATCGCCGAAGATACCCACTCAGGCGTAATTTAGGCATTTAATCGCGCTCTAAAAGCGGAAAACCATAAGTACTGAAGGGATCGGCGACCGCTTCGCCAGCCGGCCGAGGCGTTCCATACCGCCGCCGCCGAGGTACCGACACCGCCGCCGCTGAGCGAGGCGTTTTAGCGCCAGGCGTACTGAAATGCAGCGCTTAACCGCAAATCTTCAAGACTTATGATACCTGTGGGCACGCTTCCAAAGACTATAAATACCCTCCTACGCCCACTTGGGCGTGGGTCGGCCATCGAAGGGAAAAGTCAACCAAGCTTCCTGAGTTCAAGAACACAATCCACGGAGATTCCTCGAAGCTTAAGCCTTGACTTATTCTTGAGAAGAGTAGATATCTTACCTTGCTAAGATATTTGGCCTGGTTTCTTGTTTCTAAGCATTAACTAAACCCCGCCGATTCGACGACGCCGCCGGGTGGTCCACCTGGCCCCAAGACAGCAAAGTCCCACAAAACAAGAGATCTACACTTGTAGCGCCTTTTGTTCGAAGTTTGTGAGAGAGTTATTTAATTTTCTTGTAACCGAGAACCAAAGTGTAATTTTCAAGTTTTACAATGAAATCAACTTTCGACCCAAAATTTCCCAGGAATCTCGATTCAACCTCAACATTCAACCGAGGTTCGCCCATAGTAGTGAACTCGACATTCAACCGAGGTTCGCCCATAGTAGTGAACCTCGACATTCAACCTCGACATTCAATACGAGGTTCGCGACGGAAACGGCTCGCCCACAAAGCTGGTTTGACGAGGCTCGCCTCAAAGATCAAAGTTTGACGAGGCTCGCCGCAAAGATCAAAGTTCGACGAGGTTTCGCCGCAGCCACCGCCCGACGAGGTTCGCCACCCGCTGCCATCGCAGTTGTTTCCGCATCGTAGCCTAATGCATCAGAAGCGCCGCTATCAGAAGCGTGCTCACGACATCGCAGCCGCCCGCCATCGAAGTACTGCTCATCAGAAGCGGCCTGGCTTTACCGTAGCGAACACAAAGGCCAATGAAGCCATTAAAGCCTACGCTAAGTAGTGGGCACGCTTATGC
This sequence comes from Asparagus setaceus, assembly GCA_012295165.1. NCBI lineage: Eukaryota > Viridiplantae > Streptophyta > Magnoliopsida > Asparagales > Asparagaceae > Asparagus > Asparagus setaceus. Next base: position 3,534,487 of record CM022704.1, on the reverse strand, counting down.
CCACGCCCATTAACCCACGCTTCCACAATTCCAAAGATGATAGTTACATGCTAAAACTCATAAATAGCCGTGAGCAGCCTATGGAAAGGGGCTTTGGAATTGGGAAGCTCAACACTTGTGCGATGGAGAGATCGAACCTCTCCAACAACCTCTTGATCACCCGCATTTGGTCTCGATCGCCACGGAAGCAACCCCACTGAGCATCGAGTGAAGCATCCTCTCGATTCCTTTTATGAATGAGAGGTCTACTCCGTATCAGGTTCGCTGCCCCAAGAGAAAACACAAATTCCACAAGCCTACGATTCAATATCGTAGCATAGATGTCATTACCTAATGACACCTAAACTATGCTTTTATGCATAGGGATGTTATCTCTCGCCCCTTATCGAGATAAGTCGCCTAACACACGCCGGGTAATCAATTCCGTGATAATTGATCGCTTCACGATTCAATATCGTAGCATAAAGTCTAAGAGAATTCACTCTTTTAGCACAACGTAACATGTAGAACGGACTCGGATAATCTACATACTAGCCCAACTCAAACGGTAGTTGGTAAAGGCTCATCAAACCGCTGATGGTCGAGGGTTTGCCAAAAATCCTATATCTATCATACAAGCAATAACTTGAGACAATGGTTCACTTTTCTCGCCGGTCAAGCACTTTCTCCTACCGTGGTTTTAATGCACTTTGTAACTCATTGCTAATGCAAATGTGCCATTACATCGCTTCCGTAAGCTCAAGCATGCTCGCATTGCATTCGCGCCTTTGCCCGAGCGAGACACCGATTGCCCCTTTTTCAAGTGGGACAATTCCAGATATTACATATAGAAACTTTCCGAAATCGATATTCAAAACCGTGACGACGCTTTTCCTCAATGATTTTCAAGGCATTTCAATTATAACCCAAGTGGCGACTTTCAAGATGAAGATGATTAGTCCAAAATCGACTTCGACATTTCAATCAATCCAAATACAAATGCAACAGCTATTGATCCCAAAATATGGTCACGACGCCACAGAGCCGTGATTCAAGAAACCAAGCAAAACATGGTCCTCTTCTACAAAGTTCAACGCTGAACGTATAAGCAAAGATCTTATCCAAAGTATTCCGCACTTCGACAAAATACGAGGAGTCTCAAAACTTTGAGGGGTATCCGTAGGCATCAAAAATTACCGAAGAACCTCAAATATGACTAAATCATGAGAAGATCGAAGAACAATGTCGCCGAAATCTCAAGAAGTCAACACATGGGGAGATTGTGTCTCGCCACAAAGGCGAGACACCGGTTTGTGCTCGCCACGAAGCGAGACACCTTGATGTGTTCACCGTTAGCTGCAGACACTTGTGTGTGCCTCGCACGAAGCGAGACACTTGTGTGTGCTCGCACGAAAGACACTTGTGTGTGCTCTCGCGACGAAGCCAGACACCTTGATGTGTTCGCGACTAGCGCAGACACTTACTTGTGTCTCGCCAAATACGCAGATACCCGTAATACTTAAAATGAGCTCTTAAAGGGTCTAAATCAATGCCGATGGGGCCCACTTGACTTTATCAATGCAGAGACGCTCGTGACATCGCTAATAGGCGGTTACATCGCCGAAGATACCACTCAGGCGTAATTTAGGCATTTAATCGTGCCTAAAAGCGGAAAACCATAAGTACTGAAGGGATCGGCGACCGCTTCGCCAGCCGGCCGAGGCGTTCCATACCGCCGCCGCCGAGGTACCGACACCGCCGCCGCTGAGCGAGGCGTTTTAGCGCCAGGCGTACTGAAATGCAGCGCTTAACCGCAAATCTTCAAGACTTATGATACCGTGGGCACGCTTCCAAAGACTATAAATACCTCCTACGCCCACTTGGGCAGGGTCGGCCATCGAAGGGAAAAGTCGAACTAAGCTTCCTGAGTTCAAGAACACAATCCACGGAGATTCCTCGAAGCTTAAGCCTTGATATCTTTTATATATTTTCGCTAACCAATGATTGATTTGATTTGATGAACCAACAGATTCACACTAGCCGCCTTTTGTTCGAAGTTTGTGAGAGAGTTATTTAATTTTCTTGTAACCGAGAACCAAAGTGTAATTTTCAAGTTTTACAATGAAATCAACTTTCGACCCAAAATTTCCCAGGAATCTCGATTCAACCTCAACATTCAACCGAGGTTCGCCCATAGTAGTGAACCTCGACATTCAACCGAGGTTCGCCCATAGTAGTGAACTCGACATTCAACCGAGGTTCGCCCATAGTAGTGAACCTCGACATTCAATACGAGGTTCGCGACGGAAACGGCTCGCCCACAAAGCTGGTTTGACGAGGCTCGCCTCAAAGATCAAAGTTTGACGAGGCTCGGGCAAAGATCAAAGTTCGACGAGGTTTCGCCGCAGCCACCGCCCGACGAGGTTCGCCACCCGCTGCCATCGCAGTTGTTTCCGCATCGTAGCCTAATGCATCAGAAGCGCCGCTATCAGAAGCGTGCTCACGACATCGCAGCCGCCCGCCATCGAAGTACTGCTCATCAGAAGCGGCCTGGCTTTACCGTAGCGAACACAAAGGCCAATGAAGCCATTAAAGCCTACGCTAAGTAGTGGGCATCGCTTATGCCCACGCCCATTAACCCACGCTTCCACAATTCCAAAGATGATAGTTACATGCTAAAACCTATAAATAGCCGTGAGCAGCCTATGGAAAGGGGCTTTGAATTGGGGAAGCTCAACACTTGTGCGATGGAGAGATCGAACCTCTCCAACAACCTCTTGATCACCCGCATTTGGTCCGATCGCCAACGGAAGCAACTCACTGAAAGCATCGAGTGAAGCATCCTCTCGCCACCAAGAACCCATACAAAAGAGGAGTAAAATCAACCTCCTCTTCCTCAGAATCGAGAATTTGATTGTAACCCATTCATTCAATCAAATAAACAAATTTTTCGACCTACAGATGCTTCGCCTACGACACGATTTGGCCTGGACAATGGTGTCCGCCGGCCGACACCTTTGCGTTCCGGCCCGTCGACTTGTAACCGGCTGCCCCACACCATTTGGTGTCCGAAGCATGGCCACCGCTTTTGCCCAAGTGAACACGAGGTTCGACCGAATGAACACGAGGTTCGCAAAAGGCGAGGTTCGCCAAAAGGCGCAGGTTCGCCGTATGAACCGAGGTTCGCCAAAAGGCGCAGGTTCGCCGTATGAACCGAGGTTCGCCAAAAGGCGCAGGTTCGCCGTATGAACCGAGGTTCGCCAAAATGAACCGAGGTTCGCCAAAAGGCGCAGGTTCGCCGTATGAACCGAGGTTCGCCAAAAGGCGCAGGTTCGCCGTATGAACCGAGGTTCGCCAAAAGGCGCAGGTTCGCCGTATGAACCGAGGTTCGCCAAAATGAACCGAGGTTCGCCAAAAGGCGCAGGTTCGCCGTATGAACCGAGGTTCGCCAAACCGCTGAGGTTCGCTGGGGAAGGCGAGGTTCACGGGCCTGCTGGCCGGTTTCGCTGCCGCTTCCGCCGCTTCTGGCCTTCCCGCTTAGTTTTCCCCGATGATGTCGCCGCTGTGTTTGAGTCCAGACTCGATCAACTTTCGAGCTCAAACGCTCGCTTGCATTTGACGGATTAAGCGGAGTTGATTCCGCCTCGCCGGCGCGAGTTTAGTCAATCCGCCGTCAACTTCGTCAGCGGTTTCTTCCACGCGACGCCGCTTTCGCTGATTTGTACACTTTGTCGACCCACTTCACGGTTCGTGGACTCGCTACGCATTTTGGCGCGCCGGTTTGTCGAATGGATCGTGAGGTTGTCAACCCACCGCCACGAAGTCTCGCTCGCATCGATAAGCAATTTTATCGCTTACGATATTCTCCAAAGCGCCTCGGCCTCATTTTTGATGAGTCGATGCTTTGACATGATAAGCCCTTCACCCTTCAATCTGCGATGGGACTTGTGAATGACTTTGGCGCTTGATCTCCACTTTTCTCGCCTTTCCAGTGCTTTGAAGATGATTAGTCCAAAATCGACTTCGACATTTCAATCAATCCAAATACAAATGCAACAGCCTATTGATCCCAAAATATGGTCACGACGCCACAGAGCTGTGATTCAAGAAACCAAGCAAAACATGGTCCTTTCTACAAAGTTCAACGCTGAACGTAAGCATAAGATCTATCCAGTATTCCGCACTTCGACAAAATACGAGGAGTCTCAAAACTTTGAGGGGTATCCGTAGGCATCAAAAATTACCGAAGAACCTCAAATATGACTAAATCATGAGAAGATCGAAGAACAATGTCGTCGAAATCTCAAGAAGTCAACACATGGGGAGATTGTGTTCGCCACAAAGGCGAGACACCGGTTTGTGCTCGCCACGAAGCGAGACACCTTGATGTGTCTCGCCTAGCTTAGACATTCTGTGTGTGTGTTTCGCACGAAATGAGACACTTGTGTGTGCTCGCACCCAGCCGGTGACACTTGTGTGTGCTCTCGCGACGAAGCCAGACACCTTGATGTGTCTCACTAGCGGAGACACTTACTTGTGTCTCGCCAAATACGATACCCGTAATACTTAAAATGAGCTCTTAAAGGGTCTAAATCAATGCCGATGGGGCCCACTTGACTTTATCAATGCAGAGACGCTCGTGACATCGCTAATAGGCGGTTACATCGCCGAAGATACCACTCAGGCGTAATTTAGGCATTTAATCGCGCCTAAAAGCAGAAAACCGCTACAGCAGCTGGAAGGATTCGGACCGCTTCGCCAGCCGGCCGGGTTCCATATCGCCGGGCCAGCCGAGGTACCGACATCGCCGCCAAGGATGAGGCAGTTTTAGCTGAGGCGTACCGGAAGCCGCTTAACCGCAAATCTTCAAGACTTATGATACCTGTGGGCACGCTTCCCAAAGACTATAAATACCTCCTACGCCCACTCAGCGGGGTCGGCCATCGAAAGGGAAAAGTCGAACTAAGCTTCCTGAGTTCAAGAACACAATCCACGCCGAGATTCCTCGAAGTTTAAGCCTTGACTTATTCTTGAGAAGAGTAGATATCTTACCTTGCTAAGATATTTGCCGGTTCTTGTTTCCTTTGCGAAGCATTAACTAAACCCCGCCGATTCGACGATCGCCGCCGGTGGTCCACGGATTACGCTGGCCCCCAAGACAGCAAAGTCCCACAAAACAAGAGATCTACACTTGTAGCGTCTTTTGTTGAGTTTGTGAGAGAGTTATTTAATTTTCTTGTAACCGAGAACCAAAGTGTAATTTTCTCAAGTTTTACAATGAAATCAACTTTCGACTCCAACAGCCTTACAGCAGTTGAATCTCTCAAGATTCAACCTCAACATTCAACCGAGGTTCGCTTTAGTAGTGAACCTCGACATTCAACCAGGTTCTTCTACAGCAGTTGATCCTCGACATTCAACCTCGACATTCAATACGAGGTTCAGACGTGAACGGCCCCACAACAGCTGGTTTGACGAGGCTCACCGCAAAGATCAAAGTTTGACGAGGCTCACCGCAAAGATCAAAGTTCGACGAGGCCGCCCAGCCCACCGCCCGACGAGGTTCGCCACCTCGCTTCATCGCAGCAATTCGCAGACCAGCAGCTTCCATCGCATCAGCGCCGCTAAGCATCAGAGTGTACCACGACATCGCAGCCGCTCCGCCATCGTGAGTTCTCGCTCATCAGAAAGGCCGCGCCATCAGAAATAAATAAGGCCAATGAAGCCACAACAGCCTACGTGGGCTAAGTAGTGGGCATCGCTATGCCCACGCCCATTAACCCACGCTTCACAATTCCAAAGATGATAGTTACATGCTAAAACCCTATAAATAGCCGTGAGCAGCCTATGGAAAGGGGCTTTGGAATTGGGGAAGCTCAACACTTGTGCGCATAGGAGAGATCAGAACCTCTCCAACAACCTCTTGATCACCCGCAGCTTGGTCCGACCAACGGAAGCAACTCGACTCGAAAGCATCGAGTGAAGCATCCTCTCGCCACCAAGAACCCATACAAAGAGGAGTAAAATCAACCTCCTCTTCCTCTCAGAATCGAGAGAATTTGATTGTAACCCATTCATTCAATCAAATAAACAAATTTTTCGACCCTACAGATGCTTCTCTGGCCACCGATTTGGCCCTGACACCAAATGGTGTCCGTTCGCCGACACCTTTGGTGTCCGGCCTTCGACACTTTGTGTCCGGCAAGCCCGACACCATTGGTGTCCGAGCTTACGCCTTGCTTAAGTGAACACGAGGTTCGACCGAATGAACACGAGGTTCGCAAAAGGCGAGGTTCGCCGTATGAACCGAGGTTCGCCAAAATGAACCGAGGTTCGCCAAAAGGCGCAGGTTCGCCGTATGAACCGAGGTTCGCCAAAAGGCGCAGGTTCGCCGTATGAACCGAGGTTCGCCAAAATGAACCGAGGTTCGCCAAAAGGCGCAGGTTCGCCGTATGAACCGAGGTTCGCCAAAATGAACCGAGGTTCGCCAAAATGAACCGAGAACCGCCAAAAGGCGCAGGTTCGCCGAATGAACCGAGGTTCGCCGTATGAACCAATGTTCGCCAAAAGGCGCAGGTTCGCCGTATGAACCGAGGTTCGCTAAACCGCTGGTTCGGCTGAGCAGGTTCGCCGCCAAGTTGGCCGGTGCGCGCCAAGCCGCTTCCGCCGCTTTCTGCCTTCCCGCTTAGTTTTCCCCGATGATGTCGCCGCTGTGTTTGAGTCCAGATCGACAACTTTCGTGAGCTCAAACGGCCTGCTGCATTTGACGGATTAAGCGGAGTTGATTCCGCCTCGCCGGCGCTTGAGTTTAGTCAATCCGCTTCGCCGAACTTCGTCACGGTTTCTTCCACGCGACGCCGCTTCGCTGATTTGTACACCTTTGTCGACCCACTTCACGGTTCGTGGACTCGCTACGCATTTTGCGCGCCGGTTTGTCGAATGGATCAGGTTGTCAACCCACCGCCACGAAGTCTCGCTCGCATCGATAAGCAATTTTATCGCCATAGATATTCTCCAGCCGCCTTGCCATTTTGATGAGTCCGATGCTTTGACATGATAAGCCCTTCACCCTTCAATCGGGCGCGATGGGACTTGTGAATGACTTTGGCGCTTGATCTCTCCACTCCTTTCGGCCTTTCCAAGCAGAGGATTGCCGAAAGTATTACGGATCGCATTTTTATCCGACCGCTGTCGAGATTTTGACCGTAGTCGGTGGATAAATTCTTTTGAGATTAGCTCCAGATTTGATTCCTCCAATCCTCTCGTGTTCTCCAGTTTGTGAGGATACCCGGGTGTTACGGCCACGATTTATTGCTTGACCGCTGTCGGAATTTCAATCAGAAATGATTAAATTCTCTTTGCCGTTGACTCGCGGTGGGAATTGTCATCCATTTGACCATCGAGACTCCGCTGATCGGGAAATCCTTCGCGATATGCTCATTAGCCAAACTATACGGTTTTAGCCTTCAATCGGCGAAAGTGCAACGCTGCTGACGGCGGCGATCTTGCATGGATCCAACCGCTGATCGGTGAATCCTTCGCCACGACGCCGCTGGTTGGCGCCGCATCGATTACTCCTTGTTGGAGCACAATTATCCTCGCGGGAGGAATTTTTCGGGACTTATTCCAATTCTAAACTGTTGACCGATGGGCCTTCATGACGACGCATGAATCGCATTGATATGCGGAGAGAATTCTTCAAGGTAGAACGCTACGTCCGCCAACATAAGCCTTGTCGTATCTCAATTTTCTTGTAATCGAGAACCAAAGTGTAATTTTTCTTCAAGTTTTACAATGAAACCCTCAACTTTCGTTCTACAAAGAAAGAAACCTCGCATTCAACTCAACATTCAACCGAGGTTCATAGTAGTGAACCTCGACATTCAACCAGGTTCTACGTTGATCCTCGACATTCAACCTCGACATTCAATACGAGGTTCGCAACGGCTCGCCAACGGGTTTGACGAGGCTCGCCTAAAGATCAAAGTTTGACGAGGCTCGCCAAGCAAAGATCAAAGTTCGACGAGGCTCGCCCGCATGGCCACCGCCCGGACGAGGTTCGCCACTGGGCTGCCATCGCACAGTTCCAGCATCGAAAGCAGCTCCATCGCATCGTAGCCGCCGCTATCGTAGCAGCCTCACGACATCGCAAATGCTCCGCATCAGAGCAGCCCCTCGTCATCAGAAGGCCGGGCGCTTTTACCGTAGATGCAATCAAGGCCACGAAGCCATTAACAGCCTACGCTAAGTAGTGGGCATCGCGCTATGCCCACGCCCATTAACCTCACGCTTCACAATTCCAAAGATGATAGTTACATGCTAAAACTCCTATAAATAGCCGCGGAGCAGCCTATGAAAGGGGCTTTGGAATTGGGGAAGCTCAACACTTGTGCGCGATAGGAGAGATCAGAACCTCCAACAACCTCTTGATCACCCGCGCCTTGGTCCGACTGGGCCAACGGAAGCAACCTCGACTCAGCATCGAAAGTGAAGCATCCTCTCGCCACCAAGAACCCATACAAAGAGGAGTAAAATCAACCTCCTCTTCTTCCTGACCGAGAATTTGATTGTAACCCATTCATTCAATCAAATAAACAAATTTTTCGAATTCTACAGATGCTTGGCCGCCTGACACCATTGGGCTCCACACCAAATGGTGTCCGCTCGCCGCACACCTTTTTGGTGTTCCGGGTCGACACTCTTTTATAAACTGGCTAAGCCCCGACACCATTTGCGTCCAGCTATGGCCACCGCTTGCAAGGAACACAGGTTCGACCGAATGAACACGAGGTTCGCAAAGTGCGCGAGATTCGCTGTATATGCAGGTCTTTTGTTCGTAAAAGTGCTAAGTTCGCCGGGCGTTCTCGCCAAAAGTTCATTGCATGCAGGTTCGCCAAAATGAACCGAGAGTTCGCCAAAAGGCTTAGGTTCTAATGAACCGAGTTTAAAAGCAGGCTCAAAATGAACCGGGATACCCGCTAAAAGGCTTAGGTTCGCCAGAATGAACCAGGTTCACGTATCGAACCAATGTTCGCTAAAAGCAGGTTCGCCGTAATGAACCGAGGTTCGCCAAACCGCTGAGCCCGGTTTAGGTTCGCCGCCGCTGGGCCGAGGTGCGCCAGTTGGCTGCTTCCGCCGCTTCTGGCCTTCCAGCTTAGTTTTCTCCATGATGTCGCCAAGGTGTTTGAGTCCAGACCGATCAACTTTCGAGCTCAAACGGCTCGCTTGCATTTGACGGATTAAGCGAGTTGATTCCGCTTCGCTTCGCGCTTGAGTTTAGTCAACTTCGCTTCGCCGAACTTCGTCACGGGTTTCTTCCACCCGCACGCCGCTTTCGCTGATTTGTACACCTGCTCTGACCCACTTCACGGTTCAGACTTCGCCACTATTTCGCCGCCACTGGCTGGTGATCTGAAGTTGTCAAACCGCCACGAGGTCCGCTCGCACCATAAGCAATTTTACCAGATATTCTCCAAAGCCGTCAGCCTCCCATTTTGATGAGTCCGTGATGTTGATGATAAGCCCTTCACCCTTCAACTGGATGACTCGGTGAACACTTGTGCTGATCCTTCACCCTTTTTTTCCAAATTTTCCTGGTTGAGGATTGCTTTTTGGGTATATGGTATCGCATTTTTATCTCCTCAATTAAGAAGATTTTTGACTTTAGCTTTGGATAAATTTTTGAGATTAGCTCCAAGATTCTCCAATCCTCTCAGTTCTCTGCTTCGTGATACCTCGGTAAAGCATGGCACAAGATTTATTGTTTGACCCTGTCGGAATTTCGAATCAGAGTTTCTTAAATTTCGTCGCTGACTCGTGTTGGGAATTGTCATCCATTTGACCATCGACTCCCTGCTGATCGAAATCCTTCGCCGCGATATGCTCATTAGCCAAACTATACGTTTTAGCCTTCAATCGCAGTGCAACGCCAATCAAGCGCGGCGATCTTGCATGGATCCAACCGTTGATCGGTGAATCCTTCTACGACGACGCCGCTGCCGGGCGCCGCCATCGATACTCCTTGTTGGAGCACAATTATCCTCGGGAGGAATTTTTCTTGGGACTTATTCCAATTCTAAATCAAGGACCGATGGGCCTTCGGGCGACGACGATGAATCGCAACATAGTAGTGAGAGGAATTCTTTCAAGGTAGAACGCCGCCCTACCAACATAAGCCTTGTCAATTCGCCAATTTATCCCTCTTTGAGGTTCCATAAAGGGGAGGAAATTGAGGGTTATCGAAGTTATCCTTAAGAATATGGTAATATTCTCCGTGAACTTCTCGTTAATAATTAGGAACTAGTTTATACCGTAATCCTATTTGGAGTAGCGCCATGCACGCTGATTAATGTCAATGCAATCCACACGATCGAAGTTATCCCTAAGAATATTTTTATGAAAATATTCTTCCGGACTTCGACAAATTAGAAACGCTTATACCGTTCCCCATTGAGTAGCATCGCCACGCCGTTGATTGGCGCCGATGTGATCCAAGATGATCGAAGTTATCCCTAATATTTTTATGGAAATATTCTTGAAACTTCTAACAAATTAGGAAATAGTTTATGCTCGTAATCCCATTGGTAAGATTAAGCACGCTGATCGACGCCGATATAATCCGCACGATCGAAGTTATCCCTAAGAATATTTTTATGAAAATATTCTTCCTGAACTTCGACAAATTAGGAAATAGTTTATACTCATAATCCTAGTTGAGTAAGATTAGGCTTAATGCGCTGATCGACGTCGATATAATTCAAGACGATCGAAGTTATCCCTAAGAATATTTTTATGAAAATATTCTTCCTGAACTTCTAACAAATTAGGAAATAGTTTATATCATAATCCTAGTTGAGTAGGATTAGCCACATGGGAGAATATTTGGAGAATTGAGCCTAACATCTCCAAAATCTTTCCAAATATTTAGGAAAGAGGATGGATAAATTATTAGGTTGTTTTGGATTCCTTTAGATATCCCATTGGGCTCCAATTAGAATTCCTACCCATCGCCAAATAGGACTCCTTATTAAAAAGGGATTGGGTTCTCGTAGGATCGTTGATCCTGATCACACTTAAACACTAGAGGGGGTGAATAGTGTTTTATAAAATTTTATGCAAAGTAGATAATAAATTGCAAATATGATAGCACAAACACGTAAATTTCACAATCACAAACACGTAGATTTATACCGGTTCCACCTCCGTGTACATCCAAATTCCCAAGCAAATCCCGCTGAGAGTTTCCACTATGATTTTGAAATACCCTTACAAAATCAAAGCAGCCTCCACGCATCAGAAGGGCCGCTAAGCATCGCGTTCACGACATCGCAGCCGTCCGCCATCGTAGTATTCCCTCGCTCATCAGAAGGGCTGGCGCATCAGAAGCTACACAAAGGCCAACGAAGCCATAACAGCTACGCGGTAAGTAGGGCAGCACGCTTATGCCCACGCCCATTAACCCACGCTTCTACAATTCCAAAGATGATAGTTACATGCTAAAACCCTATAAATACGATGTTTGCGGAAAGGCTTTGGAATTGGGGAAGCTCAACACTTGAGCGATAGAGAGATCAGAACCTCTCCAACAACCTCTTGATCACCCGCACTGGTCCGATCGTCAACGCGAAGCAACTCGACTCGAAAGCATCGAGTGAAGCATCCTCTCCCACCAAGAACCCATACAAAGAGGAGTCAAATCAACCTCCTCTTCCTCTCAGAACGAGAATTTGATTGTAACCCATTCATTCAATCAAATAAACAAATTTTTCGAATTTACAGATGCTTCTTGGTCGGGCCGGACATTGATTTGGCCCGACACCAAATGGTGTCCGGTTCGGCCGTATTAACCTTTGGTGTCCGGGCCTTGGCCTGACACTTTGTGTTCCGCAAGCCCTGACACCATTTGCGTCCGAAAGCCATGGCCACTGTTTTGCCCAAGTGAACACGAGGTTCGATCGAATGAACACGCAGGTTCGCAGCGCGCAGATTCGCCGGCTACGCAGGTTCGGTTCGCTAAAAGCGGTTCGCTGTTCGCCAAAAGTGCGGTTCACGTGGCGCAGGTTCGCCAAAATGAACCGAGGTTCGCCAAAAGGCGCAGGTTCGCTGCATCGAACCGAGGTTCGCCAACCGAGGTTCGCCAAAATGAACCGAGGTTCGCCAAAAGGCTTAGGTTCGCCAAAGGCGTAGGTTCGCCGAATGAACCGAGGTTCGCCAAAAGGCGAAGGTTCGCCAGAATGAACCAATGTTCGGGCGAGGTTTATCGAACCGAGGTTCGCCAAAAGGAGTAGTTGGCTTCTCATATCTTGTCTCTACAATGTTCCAAAGTTCAGATCCAATTGATTGAAGATAGATTTTCATTCTCGCAGACTTCCATAATTATAATTCAGTCCATCAAACATTGGAGGACGATTTGTTGAATGACCTTCTTTGAATTGTGAAGTGTGATCCAAGTTGATGCCATCTTTAACCTTTCTCGATACCAAATGTAGGATCGTTGATCGATCACACTTAAACACTAGAGGGGGTGAATAGTGTTTTATAAAATTTTATGCAAAGTAGATAATAAATTGCAAATATGATAGCACAAACACGTAAATTTCACAATCACAAACACGAGATTTATCTTGGTTCCACCTCCCGTGTACATCCATCCCAAGCAAATCCCGCTTGAGAGTTTCCACTATGATTTTGAAATACCCTTACAAAATCAAAGACAAACGACCAATTTGCAAGACCATGCAAATTGCAACAATCTCAAACACGAGATCCACAATTCTCACACACGAGAATTCCTTTTGAAGAAGCAAAGTACAAAGTCCTAGAAGCCTTGAAGTGTTGGTGATGTGCAGCAGTTGGCTTAAGAACTTTTCAATTGCAAAAATAATGTTTAACTCTTTTGAATCTTGCAATTGTATCAAAGAATAGTTTTTCACTTGTGAACTTTTTGAACTCTCTTTTAATCTCAAAATTCAAGATCAATTCATATGAATGTTGTATATCATTTTCGATGTTTTGTCTATTTATATCCCTTGATTAGACACAAGTTAAAACCTATAAAGCGGATATAAGCAGTCAAAACATTCAAACATTCAAATTCGAAGCGTCGAAAAGCGACTTCTATAGTCGACTACTATATGTATTAGTCGACTAATGCGTAAATTCTGAGAAACTTGTATATTTATTAAATTAAGTAATTAGTCGACTAATGCGTAATAATGAAAGTCCGGGTGTATGTTTTAATCCTGAGTAGTCCATACTATATATGAATTAGTCGACTAATCTTACTATATAGTCGACTAATTAATAGTATATATGAAATGTACTTAATCTTAAATTTAACTTAGATCGTAATTGAACATATACCTAATTCTCTTCTTAAATTAATATAAATTTCTTCTTTTAATGGTTTTGTTAAAATATCGCTATTTGATTATTAGTAGATATGAATTCTAATGTAATATCACCCTTAAGAACATGATCCGTGAAAATGATGTCTAATATCAATATGTTTTGCATTGCGAATGTTGAATAGGATTTTTAGATAAATTAATTGCACTAGAATTATCACACATTATAGATGATGTGGGACAAATAATACCATAATCGATAAAGTTTGTTTCATCCATAAGACTTGTGCACATGCTAAACTAGCGACAATATATTACGCTTGGTTGTAGATAATGATCTTGAATTTTGTTTTTACTAAACCAAGAAACAAGTGAATGTCCTAAGAAATGACAAGTACCACTTGTACTTTTCCTATCAGTTACATCCGACAAAATCGGCATCACTAAAAGTTAATAAATCAAATGTACTATTCTTTGGATAAAATAAACCAAAATCTGAAGTACCTTTAAGATATCTAAAAATTCTTTTAATGTTTTAAGATGTGATTCTTTAGGATTAGATTGAAATCTAGCACATAAGCATACACTAAACATAATATCGGGTCTACTAGCGGTAATGTAAAGAAGTGATCCGATCATACCTCGATATAGCTTTTGATCAACATTCTTACCATTATCATCCTTGTCAAGAGATGTTGTAGTGCTCATTGGTGTACTTTTACTTGTTGTATTGTCCATTCCAAAATGTTTAAGTAATTCTTTGGTATTTGCTTTGATTGATGAATATTCCTTCCTTTAATTGTTTAATATGAAGTCCAAGAAAGAAATTAAGTTCACCCATGTGACTCATTTCAAATTCATCTGCATAATCTTAGCAAATTCTTGACAAAGATTATTGTTAGTAGAACCAAATATAATGTCATCTACATAAATTTGTATTAATAAAATATCTTTATTTATTTTCTTAATAAATAATGTAGAATCAACTTTTCAATTTCAAAACCGAAGTTAAAAGAAAATTTTTAATCTATCATACCAAGCACGAGGTGCTTGTTTAAGACCATATAAAGCCTTTTAAGTTTATAAACATGATTTGGAAACTTTTCATGTTCAAATCGGAGGTTGTTCTACAAAACTTCTTCTTTTATAAAACCATTTAAAAATGCACTTTTAACATCCATTTGAAATAGTTTAAAATTCATATAACATGCAAATGCAAGTAATATTCTAATAGATTCTAAGCGTGCTCTTTGGAGCATAAGTTTCATCATAATCAATACCTTCTTCTTGATTATATCCTTGTGCAACTAATCGGCTTTATTTCTTATAACTTGTCGATTCATCTAGTTTATTTCTAAAACCCATTTTGTTCCTATAATAGATTTATCTTGTGGTCTAGGTACAAGATCCCAAACATCATTTCTTATAAATTGATTTAACTTCGTCTTGCATAGCATCTATCCAAAATTATCAAGTAAAGCTTCTTTTACATTTTTAGGTTCTATTTAGAAACAAATGCAACATGAACAATTAAATTAAAATGAGATCTAGTAGTAACTTTATCAGAAATATTTCCAATAATTAAATCATGTGGATGATTTTTAACTTCTACAAAATCCTTTGGTAAATCATTTTGTAAATCATTATTCTTTGAAACATCTATCATTGGAGTATCATGAGAATTATTATTTAAATCATCATAATCATTTATAATAGTAGATGATTTTGAAAAACTTTCATCAAATGATACATGCATAGATTCTTCTATACTTAATGTTCTTTTATTATAAATTCTATAAGCTTTACTATGATCGAATATCCAACAAAAATACCTTCATCAGATTTAGAATCAAATTTATCCAAATTATCTTTTGTATTTAATATAAAACATTTACAACCAAAAGCTTTAAAATAAGAAACTTTAGGAATTTTATTATAAAATAATTCATAAGGAGTTTTCTTTAAAATAGGTCTTAATAAAACTCTATTTAAAACATAGCATGTCAGATACAATACGCCAAAAATATTTAGGTAAATTACTATCACATAACATGGTTCTAGCACATTCTTGTAAAGTTCTATTCTTTCTTTCTACAACTCCATTTTGTGGAGCTGCTCTAGGAAAAGAAAAAGTATGAAAAATACCATTTTGTCACAAAATTTGCAAAAGTTCATTTTCAAACTCTCCTCCATGATCACTCACATTATAGTAATAATAGAAAGAGATTTTTGATTTTGTATTTTCTTACAAAAATAGAAAATTCATTAAAAGCATCATTTTGTGTTTAAGAAACATTACCCATGTAAACCTTGAATAATCATCAACAATTACTAATACATATTTACTTCCATTTAGTGAAGCTACTCTTGAAGGACCAAAAGATCTATATGAATTAATTCTAGTGGTCTATTTGTAGAAATAATATTTTTAGATTTAAAAGAAGATTTATGCATTTTTCCTTTTTGACATGCATCACAAAATTATCTTTATATGAAATCTTAGGTAGACCATTTACAATTGTTTTAGAAATTTTAGAGATATGTTTAAAATTTACATGACCAAAACGTCTATGCCATAATATAGAATCATTAGATGATGCAATAAGACAATGTTCATTTGAAACATTTTCTAAAGATAAAACATATATATTATTTTTCCTATGACCTTTGAATAATATAGTTATCAAATCAACATCATAAATTAAGCAATATTCTTTTCAAATACTATTTTAAAACCTTTATCACAAAGTTGACTTATACTAAGTAAATTATGCTTAAGACCATCAACTAATAAAATATTATTAATAATATGTTTAGTAACATTACCAACTGTTCCAATACCTATTACCTTTCCTTTATTATTATCTCCAAATGTAAGCTGTACCGCCATCCTTGTTTTGAGCGGATGATAATAAATGAATGTTTCCAGTCATATGTTTTGAACAACCACTATCTAGAATCCACTTATCTTTCTTTGGTACCTGAAATAATAAACATTTATAATCTTGGTACCCATTTTATGTTGGGTCCATAAAATTAGTCTTTTGGAAACCAAACCCATGAAGAGTTTGATTTTCCTATATAATTAGATGATAAACAAATGTCTTTAATAAAATTAGAAATATAAGACTTTTTCTTATTATAACTTAACACTTTAGGAACCCAAACAGATAAGTATTTTGATTTTCTTTTATTTAAAACATTATCATTAACATTTTGTTCATATATTTTTGAAGATGATCTTACAAAAATAGTTTTCTTATGAATATCTTTTGAAAACCCAAACCTTTTGTCTTTTGAGTTTCTTTTTGATATGAAAGTAAAGTTTTAAATCTTCTTTACCTTTATTAAATTTACTAACATTTAAGCATATATCATCATATTTTGACTTAATTGAAGAAATATCTTTATCAAAATATTAATGCGAATCTTTAAATCATTGCATTCGATTTTAGATATATATTTTCATTTGTCAAAACATGATTTTCTTTAAACAAAGATTCATTTTTCTCTTTTAACATTATTTCTTGTGAAAGAGATTTAGTAGAACCTATATCGAAATTTCATCTAATAATCTTTTATTTTCACCTTTAAGAAAATTATGAGAAATTTTAATCTAATAAAAGTTTCATATAATTCATTAAAAGCTTCTAAAAGTTCTTCATTATCATTTACCTCATCTTGTGCCATGAAACACATATGTGCAACTTCATTTTCTTCAGTTTCTTCATCGGATGAAGAATCATCACTATCATCCCAAGTTCTTTGCCATAGCTTTCCTTTTCTTATTAATTTGAGTATTGTTGAAGAAATTCGAGTTTTGCTTTTTCTTCAATAATGGACAATCTTTCTTCATATGCCACCTTTATTACACTTGAAACAAACAGTGAGTTATTTGAATTTGTAAATTTGGATTTAAACTTACCTTGTTTTATGAATTTTCGAAATTTCCTTGCAAACATGCTCATCTCTTCATTTTCATTATCTGAATCTTCTTTATCGATGTGATGTTGAATGCAAGAACTTTCTTGTTTTTCATTTCATCTTCATTCTTTCTATCTTGATTTGAACCGTATGCCATTAAATTTCCAATTAAATTCTCCACAGGCGGTGTTGATAAATCATTTGCTTCTTCTATTCTGTAATTTTCTTTTCCCATTTTGGAGTAAGTGATCGAAGAATTTTTGGACCATTTCCACTTGTGTATAGGTTTTCCAAGTCCAATTAGAGTATTAGTGATATCGTAAATCTTGTGAACATTTCTCCAATTGTCTCATTTTCTTTCATCAGGAACAATTCAAACACGTGAACAAGAGCGAAATTTTAGATTCTTTAACTTTATTTGTACCTTCATGTGTTACCTCAAGTGTATGCCAAATATCATATCAGATTTATTTGTTGACACTCGGTTGAACTCATTTCGATCAAGTGCACAAAATAATGCATTCATCGCTTTGGAGTCCAAATTTGCATTGTTCCTTTGTGTTGTAGTCCATTCGCAAAAGGAGTAGTTGGCTTCTCATATCTTGTCTCTACAATGTTCCAAAGTTAAGTATCCAATTGATTGAAGATAGATTTTCATTCGCACTTCCAATAATTATAATTCAGTCCATCAAACATTGGAGGACGATTTGTTGAATGACCTTCTTTGAATTGTGAAGTGTGATCTGAAGTTGATGCCATCTTTAACCTTTCTCGATACCAAATGTAGGGCGTTGATCGATCACACTTAAACACTAGAGGGGGTGAATAGTGTTTTATAAAATTTTATGCAAAGTAGATAATAAATTGCAAATATGATAGCACAAACACGAAATTTCACAATCACAAACACGAGATTTATCTTGGTTCCACCTCCCGGTGTACATCCAGTCCCAAGCAAATCCCGCTTGAGAGTTTCCACTATGATTTTGAAATACCCTTACAAAATCAAAGACAAACTGACCAATTTGCAAGACCATGCAAATTGCAACAATCTCAAACACGAGATCCACAATTCTCACACACGAGAATTCCTTTTGAAGAAGCAAAGTACAAAGTCCTAGAAGCCTTGAAGTGTTGGTGATGTGCGCGGTGGCTTAAGAACTTTTCAATTGCAAAATAATGTTTAACTCTTTTGAATCTTGCAATTGTATCAAAGAATAGTTTTCACTTGTGAACTTTTTGAACTCTCTTTTAATCTCAAAATTCAAGATCAATTCATATGAATGTTGTATATCATTTTCGATGTTTTGTCTATTTATATCCCTTGATTAGACACAAGTTAAAACCTATAAAGCGGATATAAGCAGTCAAAACATTCAAACATTCACTCAAACGCCGAAAACCGACTTCTATAGTCGACTACTATATCAGTTAGTCGACTAATGCGTGTTTACAGTGCGTATAAGATTCAAGCATTAGTAGTTAGACTACTATATGTATTAGTCGACTAATGCGTAAATTCTGAGAAACTTGTATATTTATTAAATTAAGTAATTAGTCGACTAATCATAAACTCACGGTTTACGGAAAATTGTTTAAGTTATCATTAGTGGACTATTAATGGCATTAGTCGACTAATGCGTAAATTCTGAGAAACTTGTATATTTATTAAATTAAGTAATTAGTCGACTATAGTTTGAATTGGTGGAGCTACTATTGACTGAAAAGTTATAAATGAAGTGTTTTAAACTTTAAAAACTCTAATGGTTAATATAGGGATTTCTATAATTAACCAACACACTAAGCATGTGTTAGTGTGTTCTAAAAGTGTGTGTGTGTGTGTGATCAAGGCTTGTACAATTTGTTCTAAGTAAAGAAGAGAAAAATTACATTTATTTTGATCTTGCTTCTCATCTTCAATACTTCATTATGCCTTGAACTCATTTTGTACTTGTCCAAATTTGATATAATATCTGCATCAACAAGTTATAAAACACACAAAAACACACATATATATATAACATATGTTGTTATCATCAAAATATTAATTTGAGAATATGAAAATCAACAGGTTCATGTGGGGTTGTTATAAATACCCATAATTCCTCCTTTTCCCTGACCTAGGCCGGCCCCTTTGGCTCTTTTTTTTGTTTTGTTTTCGTCTCGTCTCTCGCCGTCTCATCTCTCTTCAAACAACGAGGTACATGCACAACGCCTTTTTCTTCTTTTTCTGCTTTTCTTTCTCTCTTTTTTCTTGTTTTGTTTAGTGCATGAACAGGTGTGCAATTAGCAAGGCGGGAGAACGATGTCGACGATGACCGCATTGGCGGCAGTTCTGGCACGCTCACGGCGCACTCAGCTGTGCTCGCCGAAGCTCTTGGCGCATTCAGTCCGCACTGGCGTGGCGCTGCCTGGCACACTAGGCCGCTACTGGCCGAAGCTCTGGCGCGATTGGGCGCACTGGTCATACCGTCGCACGACTCGGCCGCTACTGGGCGCTACCATCGGCTATTGTTGCACCGATTGTGGGCTGGTGGTCTTCTTCGATGCCTTTTTTGTTGATTTTCAAGAGCATATCTGACTTTATTTGTCTTCTCTTGCAGTTTCCGATGTCGTCGGGAAGGTCACGCGCTCCGAGGAGCCGACCGTCTACTCCGTCTTGCGAGGACGTGCCGCCATCGTTTGCTGGTGAGATTTTCATGTTAAATTACTCATTCACAACTTGCCTTTATAAATTGCACGGCCTTGATTCCTCCTTCGTGGGGAATGACGCCCGTATAGCCTTGACTCCTCCTTCGTGAGGATCGACGCTCGTATAGCCTTGATTCCTCCTTCGTGAGGATCGACGCTTCACAGATTGGTTTTGCTTGGTCATCACCCGTCTCGATATCTTTAACGGGAGCGATTTCATACCGTACCCTTGCTCTGTAGAACGGAATATATTGCCGCTTTGCGACTATATTTATCGTTCTCCGGGTACTCGATACGGATGAAATCGTCATACCCGTTATAAGGTCGTGACTCAATCTCATAGGTTTCTGAGAAGAGTTCTACGCCTTTACGCCGCTTTTTAAGATATTCTTTCTAAATGATCTGTTAACTCTTTATTCTCTTGTGGTAGACGGATGCTCCGACGATTACTCGTCTATTTCGAAGGCTCCAAATGTCAAGTCTCGATTCTTAAGGTCATCGGGAAGAATACCTCTTTCCACCGAGGAAGCGAACCGCAGCGAGGCGAACACCCGTAGGAGGGGACCGGCGAAGCCTGAGCCTACTATCATAATTACGGATGATGAGTGGGGATCGCTTCCATCGTCCGGACCGTCATTTCATACCAACCGAAACCGTGGTTTCCCAACCTTTCAGTATAGGGCGGAGGCCTCAAGTTAATCTTGACGGACCACTTCCACGGATTCAACCTATCGCGAGATTGCCTCGCCAAAATCTCGCTCCTCGATCCCGCCGTGATGGGTCTCCTTGACTATTGGAGAATGGTTTGAAAGCAGCGATCTCTATTATCGAGGTTAGATGGGCGACCTCTATGGACTTCTACCCGTTCATGTTGAGTACCTTGGGGAAATTCAACGGTTGCGGCCCTCACCGCTAACCGCTAGAGCAAAGGCTCGCCGGTGGCTAACTCTGCGTGTCGTGTGGATAGCTTAGCCTTTTGATTCATACAATGAGGTGGGGCGACTCATCGGCGAGGCTCGGATCAAGGCTTCGTGAGCAGCATTTAGCGAGAGGAGAATATCGAACAAGAGGTTATTTTCGCGAACTCCTATGAGCGGCACACGTACCGTTGGCCGATAGACGGTACCACACCCATGTCAATCGCACAGAATCGGACTGCTCAAGGGGAGAAGACTTTGAAGAATTTCAGCGTGAGTGTACCGAGTCCGTATGCCATCAACGTGAGAAGCAAGTCCTCGAGGCGACGCGCCGAACATGCGGCCGCTATCGCCGGAACTCAAGAGGAACTTGAGAAGGAAGCCAACACTCGGGTTCGGCGAAACAGGAGGAAAAACTAGCGCCGTCAAAGCGACCTTGCTTCCTTCACATTCTTTGGATTGCGCCAATGAAGTCGATGTCTTCGCGAGACTTTTACGTTTTCCTTGTTCGGCCAGTCGTTATGATTTTTATTTAGATGTATTATCATAACTTTGCTTGAATCAATTGTCTCAACATTCCTTTATAAATGAAGTTCATTGCTTGCTCAACCCTTTGTTGATTAACTTCCGGGATTTTTAGCAAACCCTCGGCTATCAGCGGTTTGATTAGCCTTTACCAACTACCGTTTGAGTTGGGCTAGCATGCAGATTATCTGGATCCGTTCGCGTGGCGTTGTGCTAAAAGAATGAAACTCTCTTAGACTTAATGCTACGATGTTGAATCGTGAAGCCGTACTCTTTGCGGGCAAGAGCCCGCGACAGCAGCGTGTGGCGTTGGCTTTATCCTTCTTAGGCTTGGGATAAAATACCCCAGTCGAACTCGGTGTCTTCTTCAATGGAAAAAGACTAAACCGGCAATGCGTGTGGCGTTGGCTTTATCCTTCTTAGGCCGGGATAAAATACCCCGAATCGAACTCGGTGTCTTCTTCAATCGGAAAAAGACTAAACCGGCAATGCGTGTGGCGTTGGCTTTATCCTTCTTAGGCTTGGGATAAAATACCCCAGTCGAACTCGGTGTCTTCTTCAATGGAAAAAGACTAAACCGGCAATGCGTGTGGCGTTGGCTTTATCCTTCTTAGGCTTCGGGATAAAATACCCGAATCAAACTCGGTGTCTTCTTCAATCGGAAAAAGACTAAACCGGCAATGCGTGTGGCGTTGGCTTTATCCCTTCTTAGGCCGGGATAAAATACCCCGAATCGAACTCGGTGTCTTCTTCAATCGGAAAAAGACTAAACCGGCAATGCGTGTGGCGTTGGCTTTATCCCTTCTTAGGCTTCGGGATAAAATACCCCGAATCGAACTCGGTGTCTTCTTCAATCGGAAAAAGACTAAACCGGCAATGCGTGTGGCGTTGGCTTTATCCCTTCTTAGGCTTCGGGATAAAATACCCCGAATCGAACTCGGTGTCTTCTTCAATCGGAAAAAGACTAAACCGGCAATGCGTGTGGCGTTGGCTTTATCCCTTCTTAGGCTTCGGGATAAAATACCCCGAATCGAACTCGGTGTCTTCTTCAATCGGAAAAAGACTAAACCGGCAATGCGTGTGGCGTTGGCTTTATCCCTTCTTAGGCTTCGGGATAAAATACCCCGAATCGAACTCGGTGTCTTCTTCAATCGGAAAAAGACTAAACCGGCAATGCGTGTGGCGTTGGCTTTATCCCTTCTTAGGCTTCGGGATAAAATACCCCGAATCGAACTCGGTGTCTTCTTCAATCGGAAAAAGACTAAACCGGCAATGCGTGTGGCGTTGGCTTTATCCCTTCTTAGGCTTCGGGATAAAATACCCCGAATCGAACTCGGTGTCTTCTTCAATCGGAAAAAGACTAAACCGGCAATGCGTGTGGCGTTGGCTTTATCCTTCTTAGGCTTGGGATAAAATACCCCGAATCGAACTCGGTGTCTTCTTCAATGGAAAAAGACTAAACCGGCAATGCGTGTGGCGTTGGCTTTATCCTTCTTAGGCCGGGATAAAATACCCCAGTCGAACTCGGTGTCTTCTTCAATCGGAAAAAGACTAAACCGGCAATGCGTGTGGCGTTGGCTTTATCCCTTCTTAGGCTTGGGATAAAATACCCCAGTCGAACTCGGTGTCTTCTTCAATCGGAAAAAGACTAAACCGGCAATGCGTGTGGCGTTGGCTTTATCCTTCTTAGGCCGGGATAAAATACCCCAGTCGAACTCGGTGTCTTCTTCAATCGGAAAAAGACTAAACCGGCAATGCGTGTGGCGTTGGCTTTATCCCTTCTTAGGCTTGGGATAAAATACCCCAGTCGAACTCGGTGTCTTCTTCAATCGGAAAAAGACTAAACCGGCAATGCGTGTGGCGTTGGCTTTATCCTTCTTAGGCTTGGGATAAAATACCCCGAATCGAACTCGGTGTCTTCTTCAATCGGAAAAAGACTAAACCGGCAATGCGTGTGGCGTTGGCTTTATCCTTCTTAGGCTTGGGATAAAATACCCCGAATCGAACTCGGTGTCTTCTTCAATGGAAAAAGACTAAACCGGCAATGCGTGTGGCGTTGGCTTTATCCCTTCTTAGGCTTGGGATAAAATACCCCGAATCGAACTCGGTGTCTTCTTCAATCGGAAAAAGACTAAACCGGCAATGCGTGTGGCGTTGGCTTTATCCTTCTTAGGCTTCGGGATAAAATACCCCAGTCGAACTCGGTGTCTTCTTCAATGGAAAAAGACTAAACCGGCAATGCGTGTGGCGTTGGCTTTATCCTTCTTAGGCCGGGATAAAATACCCCAGTCGAACTCGGTGTCTTCTTCAATCGGAAAAAGACTAAACCGGCAATGCGTGTGGCGTTGGCTTTATCCCTTCTTAGGCTTGGGATAAAATACCCCGAATCGAACTCGGTGTCTTCTTCAATCGGAAAAAGACTAAACCGGCAATGCGTGTGGCGTTGGCTTTATCCCTTCTTAGGCTTGGGATAAAATACCCCGAATCGAACTCGGTGTCTTCTTCAATGGAAAAAGACTAAACCGGCAATGCGTGTGGCGTTGGCTTTATCCTTCTTAGGCTTGGGATAAAATACCCCGAATCAAACTCGGTGTCTTCTTCAATCGGAAAAAGACTAAACCGGCAATGCGTGTGGCGTTGGCTTTATCCTTCTTAGGCTTCGGGATAAAATACCCCAGTCGAACTCGGTGTCTTCTTCAATCGGAAAAAGACTAAACCGGCAATGCGTGTGGCGTTGGCTTTATCCCTTCTTAGGCTTCGGGATAAAATACCCCGAATCGAACTCGGTGTCTTCTTCAATCGGAAAAAGACTAAACCGGCAATGCGTGTGGCGTTGGCTTTATCCCTTCTTAGGCTTGGGATAAAATACCCCAGTCGAACTCGGTGTCTTCTTCAATCGGAAAAAGACTAAACCGGCAATGCGTGTGGCGTTGGCTTTATCCTTCTTAGGCTTCGGGATAAAATACCCCAGTCGAACTCGGTGTCTTCTTCAATCGGAAAAAGACTAAACCGGCAATGCGTGTGGCGTTGGCTTTATCCCTTCTTAGGCTTCGGGATAAAATACCCCGAATCGAACTCGGTGTCTTCTTCAATGGAAAAAGACTAAACCGGCAATGCGTGTGGCGTTGGCTTTATCCTTCTTAGGCTTGGGATAAAATGGGATCTCCATTTTGAGAATCTTGAAAGATGAAACTAAGAGCGGGATCTCCACTCCGAGAATCTAAGACAAGAGAGGAAGAATGTATTCTATCTCTTGCTTCTGAAGAGGAAGGATGTGTCCTATCTCCAGGTGAATGTGGGAAAGGAAGAATGTATTCTATTTCCCGATGAGAAACTAAGAGCGGGGTCTCCACTCTGAGGATCTTGAAAGATGAAACTAAGAGCGGGATCTCCACTCCGAGAATCTAAGACAAGAGAGGAAGAATGTATTCTATCTCTTGCTTCTGAAGAGGAAGGATGTGTCCTATCTCCAGGTGAATGTGGGAAAGGAAGAATGTATTCTATTTTCCGATGAGAAACTAAGAGCGGGGTCTCCACTCTGAGGATCTTGAAAGATGAAACTAAGAGCGGGATCTCCACTCCGAGAATCTAAGACAAGAGAGGAAGAATGTATTCTATCTCTTGCTTCTGATTATCACATTTTAATTATATTTTTATACCCTTATTACCTATGTTATATGAATAACGATATTACTAATAATCATTTTTATCTTATTTTGCAGGCTAATAAAGAAATAATGAATAAAAGCCCAAATGACTCAAATTCTCTGAATTTCTATCAATATTTGAAGCCCAAATCTGAAGACAAACCAAGGCCCAAGATACCAAATTGATCCAAGAGAAATTCGTGAAGAAAAATCAAGAAAAGACAAATTGGTTGGGAACCAATCTGGTTGACTACCTTGGCCAACCGGTTATTAACCGAGCATAACCGACGCCAACCCATCGGTTTCCAACAGATTCAATTAATGGTGGATTTCTCTCCCTTTTTGGCTAGGTTTGATCCAATGGTTCACATCAACTCCGTTGGGCTATAAATAGGGGTGAAGGTGAGTGTTTTGAGTGTGAAATATTTTGTAAAACTCCATTTGGAGAGGAGGGTCACTCTTAATTGAGAAGACCTTCCAAAATTGTAACTTTGTTACACAATAAATGAAATTTTTCACCCTTCAATTTCCTTACTCTTCTTCTAATCCAAGGACCAAAGGAGGATTAGATTAAGATCGAGAGTTGTTGGTTTCTATTTTATTTCTTTTTCATTTTCTTTCTTGTTCATTTATTGCTTTGTAGCTTAGATTTACTTTCTTGCAATTTAATTTCATGCAATTTACTTTCATGCAATTTACTTTCATGCAATGTATTTAATTCTTGTATTTACTTTCTAGAATAGATTTTTCTTTTCTTTAATTCACCTTGAGGCTAGAACCCTCTAGGGAATTACCCTTTTCTAAGTGTGGAGCCAATATTTGTGGGATCCCTAGAGATTGTTTGAAACTAGCTAACAAATCCAACTCATTCTCATGAGATTGAGATAAGCTAAGTGGATCTACTCTAGATTCCTCATATCTTTAATTAATCCTCCATACTTTACATTCTTGATTTTGCACTTATCCTTGTTTTCCATTTGTTTGTTATTTTCCTTTATTCTTGATTTTGATTTTCCTTTACTCTCTCCTCTCTCTCAATCTTGCTTTCTTTTATTTTGCACTTATTTTCTCTCAATCTCATTTTCCCTCCATGTGCATATAATCTCAAACTTAGTTTTGTTATTATGTGCATATAACCACCACCACACTCTCAACTTTATTTTTCTCCTCTTTTGCACATAATCCACATCCACTCTCTCTTATCTCTCCACATCCACTTTCACCATTTTCTTATTTTCATTTTATTTTAATAAACTCCTAATTGTCACGCGCATAATTTGAGAACCAAAACTTGAGCAAAACTCCTCCTACTTTCCCGTTCCTCATGGGATCGATAATCTTTTATACTATAACTTGATAAAGGTTGTATACTTGCAACCTAGGAGGTAATCATTTATTTCCCACCAGCTTCTGAAGAGGAAGGATGTGTCCTATCTCCAGGTGAATGTGGGAAAGGAAGAATGTATTCTATTTCCCGAAGGCGGACTAAGAGCGGGGTCTCCACTCTGAGACTCGTGAAAGGGTGCGGATAGCTTTCGCTTTTGTAGGATTGCTAACCAGAATTTGAAAGTGGACCTCTCGTTCGTGGAAGGAATCAAGAGGGGACTTTGGTAATGTATCAGAAAATTTGTGGACCTACCGTCAAGGAATTTGATCGGTGGGGGAAATTGTGATGGAGAATAAATTTAGGGTTATCCTCAAGAAAAGTGGGTGCAACGTCCCACGAGGAACTTCCCGTCGAAACGGGTTATCCCGAAGATACTAAGGGTAGTATTTATTCAGGAACTTCCCATTTATCGGCATTAATTGCGGTCGCCATTTTGGTAATTAGGGTCGCACCGTTAGAGTAGACCGTCTCTATTATAAGCGGTCCCTCCCATTTAGGTTCGAATTTGCCTTTCTTCTTGGAAGTGAGGATTATTGGTCGTCGAGCAGCGAGAACCAAATCCCCTTCTTTGAAACTCCGCTGTCGAACTTTCTTGTTGAAAGCTCTCGACATTCTAGCTTGGTAGAACTCAATGCATTGTTGAGCTTCGAGCTTCTCATCTAACATCTCAAGCTCTTGAGGCGCTTTTGATGTTGTTCTTGATCGTCATCTGTTGAAAGGCGTCTGAAGTGGCGAATCTGGATTTCCAACGGGAGAACTGCTTCGCACCCGTAAACCAGGGAGTACGGGGTCGCTCCGGTTGGCGTGCGTACCGTTGTGCGATATGCCCAGAGTGCTTCTCCGAGTTTATCGTCCCAGTCTCGCTTGTTGTTCTTCACAAGTTTTGACAAGATCTTGATAATCGTCTTGTTGAACGCCTCAGCTAATCCGTTTGCTGCTGGATTATAGGCTGTTGACGAGACGTCTTGTATCTTGAATTTCTCGCAAAACCGGATGAAGGAATTGCTGATGAATTGGGGACCATTGTCATGCACGATCCGTCTTGGGACACCGTGTCGATAAATAACATGGTGTTTGATAAATTTGACGACGGTACTCGCCTTTACTTCTTTTAGCGGGATTGCTTCAGCCCACTTGGAGAAGTAGTCGGTGATCGCTAGAATAAACCGATCGCCTTTGACCGACGGAGGAAAAATAGGACCTACAACGTCCATTCCCCATGTCTCGAATGGCCAGGATGTGGCCGAAGGATGCAACTGCTCAGGAGGCTGATGCATATAATTCGCGTGAATCTGACACGCGTGGCATTTCCGAGCCGCATCGACCGCTATTAATCATTGTTGGCCAGAAGTAGCCCATTCTCCTGATTCGATCGTAGAGCTTGGGACCAGGCTGGTGTGCACCACATTCACCTTCGTGTGCTTCCCGAAGGACCTCTTCTGCCTCCTTGTTTGAAAGGCATCGGAGTAAAAGACCATCATACCCCCGGCGATATAACATCTGGGTCTCTGTGTTGTAAAAGAATCTTGGAGCTCTTCGCCGGATTGACTCTCTCTCCTTCACGTCTTGTGGCAGAATACCATGCAAGACGTAGTCGATGATAGGAAAGCGCCAATCTCGGGGCTCCAATTTGGTTTGGGTCGCATATACCTCTTTGGTAATTACCCCTCTATCTTCTTGTACTTCATTACATATTGGTACGAAGAGTTGATGAGTCCTGACCGTAACTAATTGCTCGGTCTCGGAAGGTTGTGCTAACGACACCGCTAACGCCGCCAGTGCATCCACGTAAGTGTTTTGGAGGCGCGGGATATATTCGATGAAGAACTCTTCGAACGAGCTCGCCATTTCGATTGCTACCTGATGATAAGGAATTAGATCTGGGTTCCTAACTTCGTAGTCACCACGAATCTGCTTAACTATCAATTGCGAATCGCCGTACGCTTCGAGATACTCTACCCCCAGCTCCTTGGCGAAACTGAGCCCGATAAGTAGCGCGTTATATTCGGCTACATTATTGGAGCATGATTCGGTGAGTGAATAAGCACGGGGCATGACATGATTCCCTGGGGAAACTAAGACAACCCCGACTCCGGCGGAAATCTTAAAATATCCGGGGGCACTTGCTACGTTGGTAGCTCGATGATTATCACATTTTAATTATATTTTTATACCCTTATTACCTATGTTATATGAATAACAATATTACTAATAATCATTTTATCTTATTTTGCAGGCTAATAAAGAAATAATGAATAAAAGCCCAAATGACTCAAATTCTCTGAATTTCTACCAATATTTGAAGCCCAAATCTGAAGACAAACAAAGGCCCAAGATACCAAATTGATCCAAGAGAAATTCGTGAAGAAAAATCAAGAAAAGACAAATTGTTAGAACCACCGTTGGCCAACCGGTTATTAACCGATCGCCAACCGACCGCTTGCAAATGCATTCAATTAATGGTGGATTTCTCTTCCTTTTGGCTAGGTTTGATCCAATGGTTCACATCAACTCCGTTGGGCTATAAATAGGGTGAAGGTGAGTATTTTGAGTGTGAAATATTTTGTAAAACTCCATTTGGAGAGGAGGGTCACTCTTCATTGAGAAGACCTTCCAAAATTGTAACTTTGTTACACAATAAATGAAATGTTTCACCCTTCAATTTCCTTTCTCTTCTTCTAATCCAAGGACCAAAAGGAGGATTAGATTAAGATCAGGAGTTGTTGGTTTCTATTTTATTTCTTTTTCATTTTCTTCTTTATTTTCTTGTTTGTAGAATAGATTTACTTTCATGCAATTTACTTTCTTGCAATTTACTTTCATGCAATTTAATTCCTTGCAATTTACTTTCATGCAATGTATTTAATTCTTGTACTTACTTTCTAGAATAGATTTTTCTTTTCTTTAATTCACCTTGAGGCTAGAACCCTCTAGGGAATTACCCTTTTCTAAGTGTGGAGCTAATATTAGGTGGGATCCCTAGAGATTGTTTGAAACTAGCTAACAAATCCAACTCATTTTCATGAGATTGAGATAAGCTAAGTGGATCTACTCTAGATTCCTCATATCTTTAATTAATCCTCCATACTTTACCTTCTTTATTTTCCTCTTATCCTTGTTTTTCATTTGTTTGTTATTTTCCTTTATTTTTGATTTCATTGATTTTTACTTCTCTCTCAATCTCATATTCCCTTCATGTGCATATAATCTCAAACCTAGTTTTGTTATTATGTGCATATAACCACAACCACATTCTCAACTTTATTTTCTCCTCTTTTGCACATAATCCACAATCCACTCTCTTTTATCTCTCCACATCCACTTTCACCATTTTCTTATCTTCATTTTATTTGAATAACTCCTAATTGTCTTGCGCATAATTTGAGAATCAAAACTTGAGCTAAACTCTTCCTACTTCCCGTTCCTCGTGGGATCGATAATCTTATATACTATAACTTGATCAAGGTTGTATACTTACAACTAAGGAGGTAATCATTTATTACCCATCAAGTTTTTGGCGCCGTTGCTGGGGAACGGTGCATAAGTAGGATTTTCATTAAGTTTGGTTTTTATTTTGTGTGTTTTCTTTTGTGTAGGAACTTGGAGCTTGAAGATCAAGAGTTGAAGATTCAAGATTGAAGAATTGCCTCCAACGAGGCTTTGCATTGCTTTTGCGTGGGTAACTTCTCTATCTAGTATTTTCAATTCCACCCTTTAGATAGTTCATTCACATTAGAGACAATTAGGATAAAAAAAAATAAAAAATAAAAAATAAAAGATTTTACCTTTGTCGACCCTAATAAACTTCATTTTGTTTATTGTCGACCATAATAAAAATAAAAGATTTTTGTTTTATTTTTGCATCCTTTTAGTTGCTTTTAATTTCTAGGGTTGCATTTCATATAATAGTAGGAATTCACCAAGTGATTTGAGCATCTTGATTTGGCACACACTTGAAAATATCTTAAGGGCAAAACCCATTAATCAAGATAAGGTGAGGGATTTCATCACCCTTTCCTTAGCCCAAAAATCACTAATTCCTCACTACACATACCCAAGCCTCTTAAAATTGATTAGACGTTGGCCCCTAAGGATTCGAGCTCATTAAGGAACAAGAAATCCTTAAGTGAACCGGTCCAAGTTTATTTGGATTAATTGGTGTCTAAGGCAAGGTTTAGGGGTTGCGTAAGGCGCTCCGAAAGGAAAGAGGTACTTAATTTATCTTTGATCTCCCTCTAGTACTATCCTTACATGGCTAATTACCCAAGTAAACTTTGATTTTTTCACTAAGGGAATTTTTGGTTAGGAGCTGGTCTAAGTCAAGTTTAGGCTTAACCCTAGAGTTAGGGTGATTGAAAAGTGATTGCCTTGATTTATTTTTAGTTAGTTTTTCCTTATTTTTTTTCCTTCTCATCATCTTCTTAACTTTTTCTCTTGTCCTTTTTCAAATAAAAAAAAATTTTTTGGTGTATGCAAACTTGGGTTAGGGATAATACTAATCGTTTAATTCGTTTTGATCCATCTCTTGAACCAAACGAAATGGCTAATACCAACCCACCTGTTCTTCAAGATATTTGTTACCCCACTAGAAATGCAATCCCCTCTTGCATAAAACTCCCCGAGGTAAATGGAACCAATTTTGAACCGACCGCATTTCATAAACATGCTTCCCAAATTCTTAGAATTAAACGAAGGCGCATACATCTTTATCTCGAATTTGAAGAAGTTTGCCTCATGATTAAAATGAGGGACTTAGCGAAGATCGATCAAACTCCGATTTATTCCATTTGCCCTTAAGGACAAAGCCAAAAAATGGCTGTATAGCTTGCCCACAGATTCCATCTCAACTTGGGGTGAATTTGTAACAGTTTTTCTGAAAAAATTCTTTCCTATCCACAAAACAATCAAGCTTAGAAACAGCATTCAAAATTTTAAAATTGTCCCGGGAGAACCTTTTTGGAAGTATTTTGACAAATTCAAAGATCTTCTTATCCAATGTCCTCACCATGGTCTTGAAAAGTGGCGATTATGCCAAATCATTTATGAAGGATTGGATTATTCTTCAAAAACTTCCTTAGAGTCAAACATAGCCTCTGAAGCTAAGATGGCTACAATTCTATGCGGGTTAGAAATTTTAGAAACCAAAGAGCGAGCTCGGCTCAAATCAATCAAGTTTACT